>JARPTA010000003.1:600000-1126106 GCA_029582065.1 Strongyloides stercoralis
AAAAAATTTCTTTATTAGATAACAATTTATTAAAATATTATATATATTGTTTTACTATTTCTCTTTAAATTAGAAAAATAAAAATAAAATAAAATTTTTATAATAATTCATTTAAAAAATATCATGTCCAAAATGAATACTTCCTGATCGTTTACCTGATGAAAGTTGATGTGAATTGTATTGAGAAAAACGTGTACTACGAACGGAGAGCTTTAATTATATTTGATAAATAATATAAAAAATTTAATATAACTTACTTTATGTGTTGAAGGAAAGCAAACTGTAGATCGTGCTGATAAAGAATATTTTCTATCGAAATTTTTATTTGATGCAAATTTATTTTTCTCGTTTAGATATCGTTCATGTATTTGACCAGTTGATGTTAATTTACTATCTGTTCCACTGGGAGGATACGTCGAAATATCATCATCTTCTGGATCTTCAATTGTTATATATGGTGAAAAATTATGAATATTACATGATATATCATCTGTATTATCTACTTCACTCTAATAAAAAAAATTTATATAATTACTTTTTTAGAATGATAAATTTACCTCATCAATATCTTTTGCAGAACAGGTAGGTGTATCAACATTTATAGTATTATGAAATTTTCCAAAATCAATTTGATATGCTCCATTATCTTTCTGATAGGTAACTAACTTATCAAATCTTCTTCCCCATAAAACTTCATTTGGAAGATAACTAGTTCTTGCCTGTGTTGTTGAACCAACAGACTCTACTACACCTTCCAAAATAGCAATAATTTCAAATTGTGAGGTTTGCAAATCTTCTTTTGACATATCATATAAGGGACTATCCTCATTAATTATATGACAAATTGTTATAGGCCACATTACGACAACTCTATCTAATCCTAAATCATATCCAACATTCATATCATATTGATGAAATGGCAAGATTTCTCCTTCTTCTGTTGTATGTTTTTTTATCATCTAAATTTTATGTAAAATATTTCTTTTTTTTTTTTATTAAACAAACCTGTAATCTAACATGAGCTTCAGCTAAAGAACTTTTGCGCATATCACCAACACGAAATAGAAGGCATAATTTACCATTTCTCATACAAATAACAGCATTCTTACTAAATATTATTGTTGCTGCCCTTTTAATAGGACGTGCTAATTTAGCAAAAATAACTCCAGTCATTAATGCTTGACAAATAACGCCTAATTTAAATTGTATCATCATAATAAGAATGATTATAGGACATGCATCAGTTGGATATCTAGAAATTATATAAATCTATTTAAAAAATATTACCTGTATCCATATCCTATAAAAATTTAAAAAAATATAATTAATTAATAAATAAGAAAACAAATAATATTAAAAAAAATTACCTATTGTAGTTTGCGATGTAAAAGAAAACATAAAAATATTTAAAAATGAATTTCCATTTTGAACACATGGTGTCCACTCTTCTTCAGTATGTTCAAAATCACCATGATAAATAGATATGATACAATAAATTAAAGCAAAAAATAGCCAACTAATAGCAAATGACATACAAAAAAAGAAAATACACCAACGCCATTTTATTTCAAGAATAGTATTAAAAATATCTCTAAAATAACCTCGATGCTGCATTGGTACATTAACTAATGATATATTACAAATTCCATGTTTTTGTACAAGTCTATTTCTCTGTCTTTTTAATTTTGATCTATGAGTTAATTGTCTTTCATTGTCCTCTGAAGACCTTTCATTATTATAAAGAAGAGGATTATCTTCAGATAGATAATTTTTTTCCATCAATTGTTTATTTTTTTCAAGAAAATTATGAGGCATTTCCTTTGAAAAGCTAATATAAAAAAAATGTTATTTAAGATAATATTAATTTTCAAATATAAAATATGGTTAATCATTTATGAATAAAATAATAAACAAACATTATTAACAAAACAATTAAAACATTGATATATTTTTATCAAATTATAAAATAAAGTACAAAAAAGAAATAATTCTTTAACTGTTTATAGTTTTAAAATGTACAATTAATTTGTCACTTTTTTACAAAACATTTTAAAAAATAAAATTTAAAAAAATATTTTTATGTAATATATATGTGTATGCTCTTTATTAAAAAAAATCACACCCATGACAGGTTAAAAAAAATAAATACTTAATTGTAAAACAAATTTAAAGGTATATACAATTATTTAGATAAATTTTATGTTGTGTACCTTTTGTTCAATTAAAAGTAATTCAATAATATATATAATTCTAGGACCATTTAAAAAAACGAAGTGATTAAAAAAAGTAAAGTATAATATCATTTAATTTTTTTTTTGTAAAAAATGACAATGAAGTCAAAA
This sequence comes from Strongyloides stercoralis, assembly GCA_029582065.1. Lineage (NCBI taxonomy): Eukaryota > Metazoa > Nematoda > Chromadorea > Rhabditida > Strongyloididae > Strongyloides > Strongyloides stercoralis. The sequence goes on from JARPTA010000003.1 coordinate 602,343, forward strand.
AGTTAAATAAAAATGTAAGCAAAAAAAAATAATAGAATTTAAGTATAAGAAAATTTAAAATAAATTTTCTAAAAAAAATGCTATCAATTAGTGATTTTGTACAAGATATAAAGAAAATGGGAACTGATAAAATTTTTCAAAGTGAGGGTGGTTAATTATATAAAAATATATATATTGTAATGATCAACTTAAAGAGACAAGTAGGACTATGTGTGATTTAACATTTTTCTTCACTATGTTAATTAGTAAGTTCATCTAAGAAATAATCTTTTAACAAAATATTGTAGTAGTATTTTAAAAAAGATATTGTTAAATCATTTTTCTTTCAACAGATATTGTTTATTAAAAAATGGTTTATTTTTACTATTTTTACAAAAATTTTTTTCTTTTTTATGCCAATGATATTTTAGCATTTTTAATTTGAAAATATTTTTTTTTATTTATAAACTATTTATTCCAATTTTTTAGTTATAAAAAAAACTAGATGTTTATTACTTTATTGTTCTTTTCTTATCAATTTTTATTTTTAAATTTTTTCTAATCCAAACATTGTGTTTACTTTTTTTTTATTGTAAAACTTCCTATTTTTAACTAAAAAATGTACCTTTATTTAATTTTAAAACTTTTTATTAATAAAATTTTTATAAAAAAAGTAGTTGTAAAAATCAAATAAAAAATTAATAAAAAAAATCTACCTCATTTCTCAAAAAGAGATCTTTGTGGAAAGTCGCTTATTTAATTTTTGCTCTTATATTTTTTCTAGATAAAAATTTAAAAAAAAAGAAAAAAATATTATCTTATTAAAATAGTGCTATTAAATAATTAAGATGCTTTAAAAAAAATGCGATATTATTTAATATTAATTATAATAATATTTTTAAAGAAATGAATTTATCACAACAATTTCAAATTTATTTTAAATATAATATAATATTATGTGCATTTTTTATATTTTTATTATTTTTTTAATTATAAGTAAATTTTTATAAAAAGGTATTGTTAACGATTTATTACTTTTATCTTTTTAGACAATGGTTGGTGTACATCCTGATCGTCCAGAAATAAAATCAATCTCTCTTTACGAGAGTATTACATCTGGTTTTCTCACAGGTACGACTATAAGATTATTTGTTCAACCATTAGATGTTTTAAAAATTCGTTTTCAAGTAAGTTTCTTTTTTATTTAGCTAAATTTTTTAATTTAACAAAAATTTTTTTTAGCTTCAAGAGGAGCCTACGATTAGAAAAGGAGGTGGAAAATATAATGGAATAGGTCAGAGTATAAAAACAATATATAAAGAAGAAGGAATAACAGCTTTTTGGAAAGGTATAAAATTTTTTGTACTTGAAATAAACTAATAATTAAACAAAAAAAAATATTGTTTTTAGGTCATATACCAGCACAATTATTGTCTCAAATTTATGCGATTGTTCAATTTACAACATATATTCAATTTGCAAAATATTTCACAAAAATTTTTAAAAATAATAAAGATTGCCAAACATTAAGTGATTTTTTTGCTGGTTCATTGTCTGGATCTTTAAGTATTACAGCGTCAATGCCTTTAGATGTTATTAGAACAAGAATGGTAGCTCAAGGAACTCCAAAAATATATAAAAATATTTTTCATGCTACAAAAAAAATATTTAAAAAAGAAGGATATCGTGGTTTTTACAAAGGGCTTTCAGCATCTATAACTCAAACAGCTCCATTTACTGGGTTACAATTTTTATCATATAACTATTTAGGTAATGTTTGGGAAAAATTAATATCAACCAATAACTCTTCAATAGGATCAGTTATATGTGGTGGATTAGCAGGATGTTTTTCAAAATGTATTATGTATCCATTTGATGTTGTTAGACATAGAATGCAAGTTTTACCTTCTGATAGACGGGGATTTGGTAAAGCAACAATACATATTGGTATGATTGGTACATTTAAAAAAATAATACGTGAAGAGTCAGTATTTGGATTATATAAAGGTCTTGTTGCTTCAATATTAAAAGCGAGTGTAATGGCAGGATTATCTTTTTGTTCATTTGAATTATTTGCTGAGTACATTCAAAAAAAATAATTTGGAATTAAAAGGGTATTATTAATGTTAGCATATTTTTTGTTTTTTTTTAATATATCAAACATAATAATGGGTTTAAAAATTATTCAATTATTTATACAAAAAGATTTTTATTTAAAATTATGCTTTATTAAGTTGTAGAAATATTATTGTGTAAAATAAGCATTTACATTTTTTTTTAATAAATTTTATAGTTTACAGTTTTCTTTATATACTAAGATAAATGAATTTGAAAGTACATTTATTGCTTTATAAAGTATACGTTAAACATTGAAAGAGTTTAATAAAGTATTAATATTTCGTATTTAGTCTGGAATAAAAATTATTTAAAAAAAAATAATATGCATCTGTAGTTGTGTTAATAAAAATATTTTTTTTTTTTTTTTATAAAAAGTGATTTTTAAAGTTTTCCTTTTAAAACATTTATCTTATTAATAATAATTTAAAGTATTAATGTATTTAATTGTTTTTACAATATATTTATATATAATTTTCTTTTTTTACCATCTGTTTCGAGCTACCTAAAAAGCTTATGTCATTTTAAATAAAAGTAAAACCATCACCAGCAATTTAGGAGATGGATAATCTATTAAATTCATAACAAATCCATATATATATATATACACTTTAAAACTAAAGTTATTATCAATAAATCTTTTCATCAACTTTAAATTACTAACATAAATATTATTTTTTTTTATATAAATATTATGTTAAAAAAAATTCTTTTTAAAATATAAAAATATATATTAGTAGTAAAAATTATTATAATCATGTTATGTTGTCAGAATTTCTAAAATGACATGATAGCGTTTATAAAATTACCTTTTTTTTAAATCTTTTGTAATGATAATTTTTTTTTAAATATTTATATTTTATCTCTTTAATGTTATTAATATTTTATTAAATATTTTATATATAAATATGTAACAAATAATTGGTAAATATTTAAAAAAATTTATTTGTTATACTTAAAAAGATTATAAAAAATGAAAGAAAATGTCATGTTTAATGAAAAAAAATATATTTTAATTTTAGATTTTACATCTTTATATATGTCTAATATTTCACCCATAACTTTTATAAGTTATTATAAGTGAATAAATTTACCATATGGTTAAAATCATCCATAATACTTAAGCATATAAAATTAACTAAAAGAGCTATATAAGAATCTAATAAAGTGTTCTTCTAAAATTGTCAATCTTATATATATTCGTTTACTTCTGTTTTCTTAGTATTAACAAAAATATTTTACCAATTTATTCTATAAAATAAATTTTTCTATTATCAAAAGGTCATTTACACAGCTTTCATCTTCAACTATCAAAAGTTTAAATAGTATTTATTGTTTATATATTTAATAAAATAACAAACATAGTTCATGTTTCAAAAACTTTTTTTGTTCTTATAAAATTAAAAAATATTTTATTATTTTATATTTTTTTATTTAATTCATATGATTATATACAAAAGACGATTAATATATTGTTAAACAAAATTTTTAATACATATAAAATATATTTATTTGTTTTTTGCTTTCCTAAACTAATATATTCTTTCCCAAATACTTTTTTTATTCTTATATTTAAAATATCTTAATTATTTAAAAATTTATAATTATTTTTTTAATGTAATGTATAAATTGTTAAATAAAAAAAAATTAGAAAATGTTAGTTTTAAAATTATTTTTTTTTTGATTTAATAATATAGAATATTTGAAAAAATAAGTATTATTATTTTAAATATATTTTAAGGTTGACAAAATATAAGCACTTAGTTAAACTTAATTATTAGTTGTAAAATATAAATTTTCATATTTTAATTTTTGCAAAGTAATTTATGTGCTAATTTTAAATAAATTATTACAAACTTTATAAGGTTAATCACTAAAGAAAAGAAAAAATTTTTTAATAATTCATTTTAATAAATAATTTATAGTAATATTTTATTGTATATTTTATTATTTTCATTCTTAGTCTTTCTATTAAAATTCATTTTTGTAAATTTTAAAAATAAAATTAAGTACAATCTTAGTATATTTATTATTTATGTAAAACATTTAATGTTCATTGTATACATACTACATATTATTTTAATTAGATATCTCTTTAACTATAATACATATATTTAAAAAAATTTATTAATAAAAATTACGCTACATCTTATACAATAGAATTACTTATGTGTATATAATATTTGATTTAAAATTTATTTAAATAAAATCATAAAATATTTTATTTATAAAAATTACTTTGTTATTAAAACAGAATTTATTAATAATTTTTGTCTTCTAATAATACCTAAATAAATAACAATTTTCTCATAGAATAATTTGTGGTTTATAGAAAACAAAAAAAGAATAATACTATAGACTATATGAATTGATTCTCTAATTTTTTATAAATTAAAAAAAAATCTTTTTAAACTTTTTTTTTTAATTTTTCTTTTAAAGATATTTTATTATTATAATTGTTTTATTTATTATTTAATAGTTATTTATAATAATTAATTTTTCTAAACAATTAAAAGATGTTATTTTTAATAAAATTATTTTTTGAAAATAAGTTTGTTTAAGTTAAATTATAATGCTTTTAAAGAAAATGTTAATTGAAATGTTAATTTTATAATAAATATTAAATTTAATTTTTTATGATGCTAAGTTTAATTATTTAATTTTACTATTTAGTTTTTTAAATATTTTTTCTATTAATAAATATTTATTGGTAATTGTAACATAAATTAAATGTTTTTATAAAGAATATAATATATATTATTTTTAAAAAACTAAGTTAATATTTTTTTTAATAAAAGTATAAAAAAAAATTTACTTTATACTATAATGCTTTGAGGAAATTAATGATAAATTTTTATTTTTTAGAAATTAATATTATACTTTTGATTAATTTTGTTTTCAAAAATTTTGGAAGTTTTTTGTTGGATAATTAAGTAAAAATTACTTAATATCTATAACACCTACTGTTTAGTTAATTAAAAGTTAAAAAATCTATTTAAATATAAAAATATAATTTTGTTATGTGTAATATTTTACAAAAATTTATTTAATTTATCTTTTTTTTTAAATTTTATTAATATTTTAGAAAAAATAGAATAGTGTCATTTTCAAGGTTGTTACATTATCCTTTATGAACAACCTTAATCATAGTGAATCATTTTAATACAGCATAAAATAAATTTATTTCTTTATCCAATTAATATATTATTTCATTTTTTTTTTGTATAAAAGATATGCCGGCAAAATTTAATGAATCATAAAATTTTTTAAATATAATATATTTATATGAATCTATGAATAATCCTTAAAAATCACACTTTTTCTTTCTTAGGCATACTTATATACTTATGATGATAGTTAATAAACATACTTCAACTAAAATTCATTTAAACAACTACTTCAACTTCTATTTTTCTCCTTTCTTTAAATAAGGAAAATATATTTTTATCACCAAATTAAAACACATAAACTGTCTTTTCTTAATCTTTACGTTAATTCATACATCTTTAACTTCTTTATCGTCTATAAAAATTTTTGTTTTACTTAATTTCTATTATCTTACAATAAATATAATTATTATATTTATAAAAAATTATTTTATTTATAATAAATAACAAAAAAAAATTTAATACTTTAATAGTCCATTTTGTAATATCATAAGTTTTTACAATTTTTTTCTCACATAATCTTTTTAAAGTTTTATCAAATAGTAATAATATAAATACACTCAAATTTTAAAGTATTGCACTTTATATTACTTTATAATTAACTTTTCTTCTTTACATGATAATAACTTTTATTATCTCACTATCTGTAACAGTTCATAAATTTTTAAAGTCACTTTTTTTTTGTATAATTTTTAAGATTTTTATACCCTTGTCTTTCTAATTTATCTTATCTAATGATAAATTTTTTATTCTCCTGATAATGAAAATTTTTCTCCTATACTCCTTTATCCAATATGATATATTTAAATTTAAAAAATTCAAATATATATTTTTAGTGTAAAAACTTTTTATTTACATACATAATTAAATAAAATTATTTTTTTTATATTTGTTTTTTTTTACAAATTATTAAGACAAAAAAGATTTATAAATTACATATATATTTTAAAAATTTTTGACATATTTAATCATACATATTTCCAGAAATAAATAATTTTTAATTTTTATTAACTTTTATATGTATATAAATTTTTTTGTCTCAATATTTAATCTATCTAACAAATTTTCCCCTTTTAATTTTTTTTATCTTTCTCATTTATTTCTTTTTATTTTAAAAAATTATAATATAAATACAATATAAACAAAATTATAAATATATATATATAATAATAATAATAATAATAAAACATAAATTAATCATTTAAAACTTGAGAACATGTTTATAAAAATTTGAATTAATAATATTTTAAAATAGAAAGATAATATAATAATAGAAGGGAATGTATAAAATTATACTTATAGTACCATATATAAAAATATTTTTTTTTTATTCTACATTTAGTTGTAATCTTTTTTTAAACAATATATAATTGAATGAATGAAACGGAATTTATTGTGTAAATTATTTTAGCACACAAAAAGATGTTTTCTATATATAAAAGACTATTGATAAATGTTAACTTGATAACAAATGACTTTTTTTAGAACATATTGTTAAAGAAAATATATTCATATATATCTTCAACGGTTTAAGTAAATATTTTTATATAAAAAAGTTTTGCATTAATTTATTTTTATTTTTTTCTTTAAAGACTAATCATTTTGGCAGTTTTGTTTTATACTCAAACTTTTTTTCTACCTTTATAACTATATCTAATTTATTCAAGTATATTTTATTTGATAATGTTTTTTTATACAAGAATATATCGTATTATTATTATGATCTAGTCAATTGTTTGTTTTTCTTTTTCTATTATTATTTTATATAAATTAAATAGTGAGAAAAATCAAGATTAGATAATATATATCTTATTACAGTATAAAGTAAAATATTTTTATTTAATGAAAAATTTCATATAAACCTTATAATAATGTTATTCTTTTTACAAATACATCAATTGCTTATTTTATCATCCTAAATTCAAGATTTTTACGAGATTTTTAGTATATAAAGCTAAATGTTGATAGTCTATTTCCCATTATTTGTATATCTTTTTCTATTGCTTACACCTTTATATATATATATAAATATATCCTTTTGTATGTCGCATTTATACTTATTTCAAATCTACAGTTTCTCTTAATTATACATATTATATATCTCTCTATTCTTCAATCCTGATCTTTTCTTCTAAAGTACTTCTTTTATTTAGTATATAAAGATCTCAAATAAAGTTTTAAGCACGAACTTTCATTGATTTAATTATCTCATTCTATAAAATATTACCAAATTTTTTAAAATAAAACAAATTTTCTTGTTATCATTTTTTGTTAAATAGAAATATAAGTGTGAAATAAAATTCTTTAATTTTTTTTTCTAATAACAATTTTTAAACAATATATTGAGTAAATATCAAATATAACTTGAAACATGAGATGAAAGTTTTATTGTTCTTTATTTTTTTTATATGTAAATTTTTTTTCATAATTTTATACCAATACTTAATTTTTACTAGAAAAAAAAAAACATTTTCAATTTACCTATATCTTTATAATCAATCTCTTTAACATATCTCACAATATATTTTATAATACTATATATTTATTTTTTAACTAATATTAATTTTATATATACTATTATATTAAATTAATGATAGTTTCATTTTCTTAAATAAATTTAAAATATTATTTTCTTAATTAAACTAACATTTAAAATTTTGTTTTATGTATAAGTCTAATCTTAATCCAAAAATTATCTTTCAATTTTAGTTATAAATAAAATTTTTGTTACTTATTTTCTTAGTACATAATGTATATTTGTTTAAGGCATATTATAATTTATTTGTATTTTAAAATTTTTATCATAAATAATATGAATCTTAATTAAAAATGTTTCTACATTTATTTTATTATGTAACTTAGTTTTTTAATATAAATTGTAATATAAATTTAGAAAAAAAAAAATTTATTTTTGTTATTTCTTTAAAATATTATTTTTTATATTTTTTTGATAGTAAAAAAATCAAAAAGAAAATGATAGAAATTTTATACATTAAAGGGTAAACATTTATATATTTATTGTTGAACTTTGTATAAAAAGTATTTTCTACATATTTTGTTGAAGGGTTATTATTGTTAATATTAAAAATTTTATTTATTTAACTAGAATTAATAACATTATATAAATTTAAGCTTTTTGCCAATTTATGTTTTAAACATTATCAAATATGTAATAATTTGTATATTTTAAATTATAATTATTATATGGACCAATTCTTTTTAAAATAAAGGTGCATAAATCATTGTTGTTAAAAATGATTGCTCATGTAAAAGAATATATATTATATATATAATATATAAATAATTATTGATAAAATATAAAGTTTATATTTTTAATTTAAGAAATTATTTATAAATTTATAAATAAATATTTTGTTTATATTCAATCTTAATTAAGGAACCATTTTTCTATAATAGTAAACTGAATACTTTCTTTGATGTCTTATATAATTTTAAATATATTCATTCCCTCCATTATAAAACATTTTCTTCCTCCTATTCATTATCATTATTTAATGACATTTTTGTCTTTCCACAAAAAGTCAAAATGATTATAATTTTGTCTTGTTATATAATCATTAATATATTAAACTAATTTTCAATCTTTTAAGTCTTATTTGTACTCTAATTTATCTTTTGACTTTATATAAATGTCATGAAGTACCTTCAATATCATTCATCTAAAATATTATTTTGTTAAATATATTATTCTTATTACAATTTTTTTCTTTTAATAATCCTTTATTAAATATATTATACCACAAGAATACATTATATTTTTCAACTATATAATCACTTTTCGTATAATCTTTTTTATTCACAATAAATATTGGATATTTTAAAAGAAATAACTCATTTATTTTGATCATTATATAATTTTTTTTTAATATTTTTACAAAATTTAATAAGATAATATTTTATCAATAATTGTTTCATTAGAAATTTCTAATATTTTATTTTTTTTTGTAATAGTTAGACAATTTGCATAAAAACATATTAATGTAAATATTTTATAATCTATTAAAAAAAAAATAAAAAGAAAAGATAATAAAAAATTTTTTTAAATATAAAATTAAATATTATTGTATGTAGGTTTACGGAGGGAAAAATTTATTTTGTTTAATAAAATTACAAGTGAAATAAAAGATAAATAAATTTGACAAAAGAAACCTAAAGAAATAATGTCTAATATAAGTTGTTGTTTTTTTTTGTCTTTTTTATGTCAAAATATTTTTTTAATGGTAGCATTTTAAATTTGAATGTCATAATCATTATATCCTTTAATTTGTAAAAATAAATTGAATTATAATATGTATTAAAAAAATATCTCTGTTATTGATATTTAATAACAAAAATTATATTATAATAATATATTTATTTTGCAATTATTAAAAAAAACTTATTTTTCCTTCTTTCTAAAAATTAAATGTTTATAGATTGTTTATAATAAATAGTTATTAGGAAATATATATATTTATTTTATATCATTCAATTTAACAGTTTTTGAAGTTAGCCAGTACACATATTTGTATCATTTTTAATATATTTATTAGAATTTAAAGTTAACACTATATGTTACTTAATCATTTTAAACAGTTTTGCTTTAAATTTACACATATATAAAAATGTATCATTCAGGCAAAAGAATGTATAAATATCATTTTTATGTGTATATGTTATTTCCCATCTTCAAAGATTAAAAAACATATATTAATGGGTTTTTTTTGAATACAAATGATAAAAGAAGCTTTTAAAATATTTCAGGAACGTTATTTTTTTGTTCTAAATTTACTTCCTTTAACATATCACTATTTTAAAACATCTTATATTTTATAACAATATAGTCAATCGTTTGTATAATTTTATTTTTTGCCATACCTTTTTTTTCCTATAATTGATAAAATCACATATATATATTTTTAAGTGCTTATAAAATTAATATGTAATTGTATTTTTTTTTAAAAAGACAAATAAAATATTTGTTATTATATATCTATTAGATAATCTTTTAATATTTATTTTTTTTAGACCACATTATATATCAAAAGACAAATCTTTTTGATGAGATATTTATAATCTTTTTATCTATCAAAAGAATTATCTTTTTTTAAAACAAAAAAATTCTATTGAAAATATATTTTTAAAAAGTTTATTAAAATATGATGAGTATATAAAATGATTGTTAGTTTGATGATGATGATGATATATACATAATTAGATGTAACTCACGATTAACCGCCATTCGACCTTTCTTGTAAATTAGTTAGATACAATAGATGTTGCATATTCATTACTTTTCTAGTCCATAAAAGTATATTTTTATTAACATTATAAAAAGTAATGAAGAGATGTATACTAGCTTATATTAAAAACACCTATTTTAAAGTACACCACTTCTATAATATAATATACTATTTTTGTTTTTTAACTTAATTAATAATTTTAGGCAACTTCAAAAATAACTTTTTTTTTTAATTAATATATATCACTAATATTCCTAGTACTATTTTAATATATAAAAAAAATTTATAATAGTTTAAAAACAATCATTTTAATATTATTAAAGTGCAAAAGTTATATTTATATATATGTTTATAAAACATTATTAATAACTTTAAATGTATTGCCATTTTTTTAAAACTTATATTATCATATTTATTATTATTATTTTTTTTTATTTTATACATCAAAGTGTTACATCATTAAAATATACAAATTTATATGTTAATAGCGCCTATTTTTGAAGAATGATATTATATTTTGGCGGTTAAAATATTTTATATAAAGACTAGTAAAAAAAAATTAAAGTTACATAATAAATACACATCTTTTTATCCATTAACGTTACACATATATAAGATTTAATGTATTTTATAATATGAAATAATAATGTGCTATTTTGTAAACAAAAATTCATAAAAAAAAAACCGTTTATGTATTGTTTTATAAAATATTAAATAATTTACAAAAAATTATAAGTATTTAATGTATCTTTTTTTTTTTCTTTAATATTTTAACAAAAGATTTTTTTTAAAATAAAGAAAGATATAAACCTTATTTTAAAAAGTTTTTTTTATAAAAGAAAATTTTTCTTTTTATTATGGGTCAATGAAGGGGAAAGGACCTAGAGTATATGTATTCAGAATATTATTAAAAAGGTTTTTTAGTATCTATTATTTTAGTAAAACATTTCTTCACAAATTGATAGTTATATGTATATTATGTATTTTTACATTTAAATAACTAATACAAAGAAATACTTTAATTTTATCTTTATTTATATGTGATTAGCTTTTGGAAATAATTTGTTATTAGGTTATTTAAAAGATATAGCTTTTAAAGTAATACACAACAATTTGATTTGATTATCTTTCCTATATATTTGACTATTTAATTCATCTTCCTTTCTAAAATCTTCCATAAACAAAAATTTACGTTAAATTGAAGTTTTCATACATTTCAATACTTTCTATTTTTCTTAAATAATTCTTTTTAAAAAAGAATCTTATTTTTTCTTTTAATAATTTCAATAGAATTTATTAACTAATTTTATATAAATAAAAAAAATTTTTTTTAAAATTTATTTGGATTTACGATGATTGTTAAAATTATTTTATAATTTTCAAAAAATCAACTTTCTAATTTGGTTTTTTTTTATTTTATTTTATTTTATTTTATTTTTTTTTAGAAAATTATGAATGCTACTTCAGCGTATCATCATTCACATACCATTGCTCCTTATCCTATATTACGTGTTTTTGATCCAAGAACAAATTATCAATCATTAAACGTAGGGCCTTTTCTTGAAAATTATTCATTAATTAGTAGTCAAGATAATGGTAACTGGAATCAAAATAATGAAAGAGTTTCATTTCAACATGTTAATCAAGGTAAGTCTATATTTATAATAAAATATCTTTTATATGTTTATTTAATATAAAATATTTTATTATTAAGATAATTCTTTTATGTAATTAGATAGTTTGCTATAAATATGGCAAAAAAGATATACTATGTCTGTTTGTTAAAAATTTCTGTTGTACAGTTTTTATTCTCAATTACAATATAATTGTAAAATAAAATAAAAAAATCTGGCAAAAGAAGAGAATAGTAAAAAGAATTTTAAATAACATCTGGACGAGTTAAATTTTAACCTGGTCGTTTTTATATATTTTATATTCTTTTGATTGCACTTTCAGAATACGTTGTTATTTAAATAATACATATATTATAATAAGATATATACATATATTAAAATTTTAGGGGTGATTTTTATTTTTAAAAAATTAATTATCAATAGCAAAATTAATATGATATAATATATTATCAAGTAGGTTATATTAACTAAGTATTAATGTTTTATTATTAAAGTTATATTTATATATATATAATAAATCTTTTTTTTTCATCTTTTGTTCTTCTCCAAGTTTTAAAATCTTTCTTATGACTTATTGGTAAGTAATGATGAGACATTAGTATTTTTCTGGTTACAAGATACATTCCTGGGGTAGTAAAAATAAAATATATGACGATTAGTAACCTAGGACATCTTGTCTTGTCACAAAAATTTTTCAATGTATAATATCAATCAGTTAAAAGAAAAGTTGAAGTAGGAGGGCAATTATTTAATACATCTCACTTAACTCTTTTTAATGCTTCCCATCTCACTTGCTAATACCTAGAAATATTATCTTAACTTTGTTTCTTCTTTGTGCCTAGATTTTCCTGATTATTTCTTATCCTCCAGCAATACATATTATATTGCCATCATCATATAGCTTATGGTTTCCTCAATAAAATATGTGTTTATAATATTTATTATAATATTATTTATTAATATATATATATTTTTTTTTTTATATGAATAATGATAATTATTTTAGTACCTATAATGGCTAACACAGGATATGATGGTATATACCAAACTCCTGAAATTAATCAACCACCAATTGATAATAATAATAGTGAGATGGCATTAATGCGGCTACCATCTAATCAATCATCTAATTCTCCTAAGGATATTATCATTAATAATACAACAAAATCATCAACAATTTCAATAGATCAACAAAAAACATCAAAAGATACTAGAACACCAACACCAAATAGTTCGTCATCTTCACAAGCATCATCAGATAAACTTTCAGTAACTTCAACAACAATATCTTGTGGAACGAGCGCAAAATCAAGTTTATCAATGACAACTTCACCACAATCTAATTTATTTGTTGGACCTAAAACACCACCACCAAATATTGGAAATGGTCAGCCTGAATGTGTACCAAAAAGATTACATGTATCAAATATTCCATTTCGTTTTCGTGATAATGATCTAAAAAATATGTTTGAAAAATTTGGAAATGTTACTGATGTTGAAATTATTTTTAATGATCGAGGAAGTAAAGTAAGATATTTTTTAAAATAAATAAAAATAATAATTTTTAATTATTTATTTTTGTAGGGTTTTGGCTTTGTTACAATGGAAAATGCTTCTGATGCTGAGAAAGCTAAAGCATCACTTAATGGAACAACTGTAGAAGGTAGAAAAATAGAGGTAAGTTAATTTTATTATACTGTAAAAATGATTTTGTTTTATAAAATCAATTTATTTTTTTTTCTGACAACCATATATCAAAAAGAGGATGTGCATGGAAAAATATAATTATTTTAAAACTACATTAAAATCTACATTATATATATATATATATATATATATATATATAAACTATCAACAAAAGCACGTTAGAAAAAGATTTTAATAATATTTATTAGATAGCTTGAATAAAAAAATAAAAAATGCCAAAGCATATCGTTTTCAGTGGTATTTTTTACAAATACACTTATAATGTAAATAATATTCAGTTTTTATAATGAGTTAAACTTTACAATATAAAAAATGGTAATATTTTACATTCTTTAACTTTGTAAATAATAATTTTTTAAGCACGTCATCTGGTTATGCTTTTACATCATTTCTCTATCATATTGTTGTTGGCAAGAAAAAATATTATGTTTAAAAATATATTTATATATAAATATCAACTTAAGATATTATATATAATATAAATCCAGATGATTTATTATTTTTCATGCTTAAATTATTTTTATTTAAAAAAAGTTTATAAATAACAAGTTAAAATTTAAAAAGAAGAGTTTAAAAAAATAAAAAATTTTTCTAAATTTCTTAATAATTTTGTTTGATTTTTAAATTTATTTTAATAATTTGTTTGCTTTTGAGGTGAATCATGCAACTGCCCGAGTCCACTCTAAAAAACCGAAAAACGTTTATGGTGAGTATTATTATTGAATTTTTTATTTTTTATTTGTATGAATTTTGGTTTATTATCTTAGCATGTTTTAAAGCATGATATATAACTAGAAATTAATACATTTTTTTTTCTTTGATTTATTTAAAATAATATTTAATAATAATTTTTGTTGTTTTTTTTCAGCAAATATTGATCAAAATGCAACAATTGCTGTTTTACAAAATGCTGCATTAAAACAAGTTATTAATAATATAGCAGTAAGAAATTCTTATGGTAATTTAGGTTTGAGAAACCCTTTAGATGCTACAGCTACATCATTAGTTTTACCATTAGCATTACAACAATCTGCTGTACAGGTACAGAATCAAGCTTTACAACAATTGTATGCTGCTCAATTATACCAACAAACACAACCATTACTTTTTGCTTCTAATGCCATTCCACAACCAGCAGCTGTACAATTACAACTTCAAACACAATTATCTAATAATCCTATTCCAGCAAGTAATGTAACTAATCCTGCTATATTAGATCCAAATACAGCAGCATTATATGGTGTAGATCATGCTAGGTTACAACAAATATTACTATCACAACAACAAAACGCTTTAGCAAATACTGTAACAGTCAATGGTCGAGTACAACAAGGAACAGTTGCAGGAGTACCAACAACAGGAGCTTCCGTTGTTACAGCTCAAACTGGAACAAATATTTTAGGTGAACCATATTTAGGAAATGCTTTACAAACTCATATGTCAACGTACAATTCGCAATATAGGCAGGCAAATCGTTATCAGCCATATTAAAAGTTAAAAATTAAAATCTCTTAATGAAAAAATATTATCTAATTGTTTGTGAATTACAAAAGCGTCGTGATCAAATAACGATTGTTATTCTCCTATATCAATAATAGTTACTTTAATCAAAAAAATGGTACTTTTATTTTTTTAGAACATTTGAAGAAAGTGTTAAAAAAATAATAATAAAAATTATGTATTGTATTTTACAAAAAAAAATTTACGGTGTTTCTATGTCTAATTATATTTGGAAAATACCAAAGTCTGCAACATTTAAACAATCAGTAGCTTATTATTATTAACAAAAAAATATTCTTTAATAATTAAAAAAATCTGTGATCAACATAGTATTTTTTTTATCTTTTTCAATATTTGACATGTATTACTTTGAAATGAAAATCAAATTAATTTTGTATAGAAAGATGAAATTTTACAAATATGTCATAAATTGTTTATATTTTATATTTTATTTTATACCTCTTTATTTATTTGATGTTTTTACAAATAAGAAGAAAGAAAAAATGCTATATATAAAATATTGTTAGATCTCTTTTTATATATACAAGATGGTCTCATATGTTTTTGTACACATTTGAGTTATTACATTTTTTTTGTTTTAAAATAATTTTTATAAAAATATAGCTATCAAAAAAAACTAATTTTAAATTTTTTTTGTTTTTATAAAATAATGTTTTATTAAAAAAATATCTTATAAACTATAATTAAATTTTGCCATTATTCGTAGATGTAGTCATGATTTTACTATCATTTAACCATTGGTATTGATAATATAAAAAATTTTAATTGAAATTATTAAATAAAACTTATAACAAAAAATTATTTAAAGAAATATCAAAAAAATATTAAAATTTAGTGTAAATTTTTATATGAATAATGATACAATTATATCAATGATTTAAAAAAACTTACTTTTGTTATGCTAATTTTATAAAATAAATATTGTAAATAACTTAAATTAAAATATAAATTAATTGTAAATTTTTAAACAGACATTCCTAAACAGTTTTTTTTTAAATTTTAAAAAATTTAATTATAATTTTAAAAGCAAACTTAAGAATAAAAAATGTAAAGAAAATTAAAATGTATATTAAAAGAAAAAATTTATCTTGTAGATAAATATTTTTTTATTTATCATTATTTTTGCAATAATTTTTAGCTTACTTTAAAATAAAAGATATTTATTGAACTTTAACCATAATTTAAAATTCTTTAAATAACATGGTGTTTGGTGATAAATAAGAACAATAAATAAGTTTTTAGTTTACTGATGATAATAAAATGTTTTATATATTAATTTTAGGAGTTTTTCAATAAATGCGATTAATATTTAATGAAGAAAATGACGTTTTATTGTTGTGTTGTTAGAGTATATAAATATATTTTGCGTATCATTTTCAATATATAGATAATATTTCTAATATATTTTCTAATTTTTAGAAAAATAAAATTTTACTTACTATAACACTTCCTGATGATTTATTTAAAAAAATTAGATTTAAAATGTATTTTCCAATGTGTTTATATAATTAGTATAATTTTGCCATTATCCTATGGTATTGCATGCAAAAGTTATCATAAATATTATGAAGAGTTTAAGAAAAGAGAAATTATTGAATCAAAATGTTATTCAAGTACACCATTCTGTGTTAAAGCAATTTATTCAGATCCTGATCCAAGTAAAATGAACGGTATAAGTTATGGATGTGATAAGAATGATTGTGTCGGTATTGGTATAAGATCATATGGATGGGATAAAAATGGTTGTAGACATCATTCAGATTATGGAAAAGATGGTTTAATATGTTGTTGCAGTAATGAGGATCTTTGTAATTTATCAAAAAAAAATACCTCATTTTTAATGATTGTTATTACATGTACAATATTAACCATAATTTTTAGTATTTTATGAACAATTTTTTTAGAGAATAATAATAAAGCAATACAATTTTGTAATAAATAAAATTAACAAATACCTTTTGCAAACTTATAGAATATTTTTTAAAGATTTAAAGAATTATATTTAAATTTTTTCATTTACGTAATTGTTTATAAAATATTTTTAAAAAATATTATTTTTATTAGTTATCTATTTTATATCTAAACTTAAAAACAGTGAAATTGTTTATAATCAATTCATGTAATTTTGAATTCAATAAAAAAATTAAAATAAGAATACCAAAATTAGTTTTTTAATTTTACTTTAACTAACCACATATTTAATAAAATTGGTTTATTTATCTTTTTATTTGTTAATTTAAAAATTGCTTATATTTGTATACTCATACTTTGTATAATAAAAAATAAATAATAACAAATAAATATTTTATTTTTCATATTATTTATTTTTAAATAAAACAACATATATTTTTTATTATGATATTAAGCATACTTATGTTGTTCTTGTTTTCTTATTAATGATTTATGAACATTAATATGTATATTTTTATAGAAAAATAATCAACATTGTTATCAATTGTTTTAAAAATCGTAAAAAAAATTCATAAAGAAATTTAAAAATAATAAATTGTTGTAAATTATTAATGTCTCTGGAATAAGCAGATTGCTTATTTTTGCAAATAATTATTTATATATAAAATTTTTATTTTTTATTATGTCATACTGAAATGATAAAAACAATCATTATCAAATGCAAGTGAATGTTTGCAAAAATATTTTCTAAGCTTTGATATAGAAAGATTTTAAAA
Organism: Strongyloides stercoralis; assembly: GCA_029582065.1. Lineage (NCBI taxonomy): Eukaryota > Metazoa > Nematoda > Chromadorea > Rhabditida > Strongyloididae > Strongyloides > Strongyloides stercoralis. Next base: position 620,396 of record JARPTA010000003.1, read on the forward strand.
AAAGTGTGAACATTTGAAGTTGAAAAATAGTTATTTTTATGAGATTTTTGAGATGAAACAATATTATGATTAAACAACAGTTTTGTACGACAATAACCTACTAAAAATTATTTGTGTAATATTTGTTTGAAACCGATAAATTTACTAACAATATGTTTCACTTTAATTTATCTACATATTGTTATTTGTATTTTACTTGTTTGGGTCAACCAAGTAAATATTCGTTTAATAGTTGATGACTTTTATTATTTGTTATTAGTTTGTAATTGTTGTTTTTTAATATTTTTGTTAAAAAATAAGTAACTAACAATTCATTAATAATACTTTGTAATTTTTTGCTTGATTTAGTAGTCCTAATTTGTACAAGTAAAGTTTTCACAATATGTTATCAGAATAAAAATGATGAAGTTTTTTTTTGTATCATTACAAAGTAATTAATTAATTAGTATTTAAGAAATATACAGATATGATTAATTTCTGTTTAATAATTATTATCAAAAAAAATGATAGTAATATAAAAGTAAGAAAAGTCAGTATTTAGCTTTTAAAATAAAAATTTTTATATTTTCAAAAGAAACTTTTTAGACAAATGTATCAGTAAGATACCTGATTTTTTAATGTTTTAGTCTTTTTAAAAATTACTTTTTAAAAGTTAAGTCATACATACATTAATATTACAATAAAAAAAAAGATACTTTGTTATTTCATTTTATTTATATATGTAACAATTTGCATCGAACCTTTATTAAATTTATATTTTTTAAATAAATAATATTACGTTATGTATAATTATTTTATTTTGGTAACAATATTAACTGATTATTAAAATACTATTTATCATACTTCATAGAATATATTTTATGTAACTGTTTTTTTGAAACTTTCAATAATAAATATTAAAACAATCAAATAAGTATAAGTTTGATTACATCGAAATGTATGGTTTACCTAAATTAATAAACTACTTGATATTTTTTTTCTTAAATTTATTAATTTGTGCTTTTATTAATATATTCAAAAATTATTTGAAGTTTATAACTGATTACAAAATTACAAAAGTGTTAAAAAGTCAGTTCTTTAAATAGATTATTATAGATTAAAAATAGTAAGACAATATTTTTTTGAAAGTATATTTATATTGATGACATTATACTAATTTTTAGATGAAAGATAATTGAAACAATCATAAAGAAATCAAAATGTTAAAATATTATGATGAAAATATATCTTATTTATATGATGTATGCAATATTGAATATAATATTAATATCAAAATTTTAATAATTTACTTTTTTTTTAAATGAAATTTAGAAATATATAGATATCATTATTGTAATTTATTAACACTATATTTTATTTGCAAATTAATAATATTAGTATTTTAGAATTGAAATTATATTTTATACGCTCAAAAATCTCACTTTTTGATGAACCCGTAGTAGCTGTGTAAAAGTTAAAAAAGAAAAAAATATTTAAGTAAATTAAACAAGAAAAAAATAGATAAGTTTAAATGATTAGCGTTTTTTATTGATCTACAAAAACTAAAAAAACATTTTAAACATTTTTTCTTGTTCTTTTTAAAAACTTTAAAAAAAATTTAATAAAGCTTTTTTTTATTATAGAAGAAAATATTTTTAATACAAAAATGACTAAAATTTTTTCAATCATTAAAATAATAAGAAAAATAGTTGATCTTGTTTTATAAATTTTTTTAAAATTTATTTTGATTTAAAAACAACATATATTTGTAGTAAAATTGTTAATTTTAATAAATCTAAGTTTCTATAATTTAACTGACTTATATTTACTATTTAATTTAGTCTTTGTCATTTTTATTAAACTTGATGCATATTTTTATAATTTCTTTTTTAATTTTGCACTTTTAAGGAAAAATTATCATTATAAATCTTATTTTAAAGAATCTTTTTGGTTTTTAAAAAGTATGTAAATTTTTTATAATGAGAAATTGATTAGTACTATATTTACATTTTTTATAGAAATTTAAATAGTTACTATAGAATTTTTAAAAAAATTATTTTTGTATGTTTTTAAAATGGAATTATTTTTAAAATTATTATTATAAAATTGAAAAAAAAACATTAAATTTATCTAAATTTTGATAAAAATTATTTTAACTTATTTAATATATTAATATGTTATATAATTATTATTTTTAGAATCTAAAAATGATAGATATTAATGTTATCAAGCAATTAATCAATGAACTAAATGATCTTGAGGATTTAACAACTGTTGATTATGAAGAAATTGAATTTACTTTAAAAACTTTATTACCAAAAGAAATTATTGTACCATATTTAAAAGTATTATCTCCTGAAAAATTGGAACATCTTTTGACAGATGACGTTAAAAAATATTACAATCAAATAAATTTTGCTCAATTCCTTTTAAATGAATATTTAGAGTATGATATTGGACAACGTTTAAATGAAATAGTTAGAATTATGATGATGATATCATTTCCAGATATAAATATGAATGATTTTTTAGAACATATAATGCATAACAAATATGTTATTTTAAGCAACAACGGATATCAATATTGTTGCACTTATATCGATGGTATATATAATCAACACTCATTAACTAAGAAAAAAGAAAGCACCAGTAACATTATTTTAAATTTCTCACTTTTTGAAGATATTCTTGAACAATCAAAAAAAATAAATTCAAGTAATTATCAAAATTATACAATTAAATTTAATAAAAACATTGCTCTTGATTCTGTGTTACAAAGAAGTCTTGTCTCAATGAATCAATTAAGAAGAAAAAATCCATATAAATATGATAAAAAAGAAATAACTTTAGAAAAAGCTAACACAATTACAACAAGTGTTGTTAATGATCAAGTAAATGAAATTCCTGTTGAAAATTTTTTTTCACAAATAAAAAAATAATACGTAACAAATGTAAAAGATTGTATAGTATAAATTACATTATCAAGTGTAATTTGCCTTTTATGTTACTTTTATGTTGTAATTGAAAAACATTTCTAAACAAAAGATTAAACTTTATTGGAAAATGAAATAATTTAAATCATAAACTTTTTTCGTCCAGCATATGGTAATTAACTGTTTTCAAATATATTTTTTACTTTTGTTAAATTCAAATAAATATTTTATTTATGATTATAATTATATATTATTTACTACGAGGTGTATAAAAACAAACAATCCAATTTTTAAACTTTAATAACTTTTTTTTTTAGTTTGTATTTTTTATAACATTTTTTTGACAGAAAATCATTTAGAAAATAATATAGTTAACATTAAAAGATTGTTTTTTTTTATATTAATAAGTAATTAACAAGTAAAGAAAAATGAAAATGTTACACATTTTTTAGAATATATATTTGATAATATATAAAATTATGTAGAAAAAAGTGATTAAATATGGATTATTTGATAAATATATATATATATAAATATTTTATCAAAATCTTTAACAAAAACATTAAAAGTATTTCGAATTTTTATTAAAATATTTTAAAAAATACAGGTTGTGTAAAAACAAGCGATTTTATTTTAAAACTTAACTTTTTTTCTTTCCTATATTTTTCTATGATTTTTTTATTAATAGAAAATCGTCTAGAGAATGCTATATTATTAAATCGTTCTTAAGAAATAACTTTGAACTACGTAAAAAAATATAAATTTATTATAATATTTATATTAATTTTAATAATAAAAAACCTTTATTTTTTTATGATATTACATTACGTGTGAAAAATAACATCATCGAAATGCTTTTCACCTGTTTCTTTGCATTTTATTGCTCTATCAAGCATGGTTTGTATAACTCGTTTTAATGTATTTTCACCAATGCTCATAATCTCATTATCTATGTTGTATTTCAAATCATTCGAAGTTTTTGGGCAATTTTTATAAACTCTATCTTTTAGATAACCCCACAAAAAAAAGTCCAGTGGTGTTAGATCTGGGGATCTTGCGGGCCATTTAATAGCACAGATCTGAAAAATAATTCTGCTGTCAAAAACCGATTTTAAAAATTCAATAGTTTCTTTTACTTGAAGGAGAGATGCCTCATCCTGTTGAAACCACGTTAGCTTTTTACCTTCAATTTCTGGAATTAGGAATTTTTTATCATTTCTTTGTACCTATTATTATTTGCTGTTACTGTTCCTCCATTTTCGTCTTCAAAATAATATGAATCAATTATTCTTTTGGATGTCATCCCACATCATCTAGTAATATTTTTTGATTGTACAGTTTTTTCAACAATAGTTTTAGAATTTTCAGAGCACTAAAACCTGTAATTTTGTCTGTATACATGACCATTCAAATAACAGTGTGCTTCATCATTCATTATAAATTTGTCCAAAAAATTTTCATCTTCATTTACAAGACTTTCAATTTATTTGCGTATGCCAATCTCTCGGCAGTATCAACTTCTTTTATTATTTGTGTAAACTAAACTTTATATGGTTTTAAATATAAATCGTTAATCATTATAGTTCATAAAGAATCCTTGTTAAAACACAACTCTTGTGCTCTTTTTCTCAATGATGTATTTTTACTTTCAGCAACGTTTTCTTTAACTCTTTCTATGTTTTCCTCTGTACGTACATTTTAATGTCTACCAGATCTAGGTGAATCCGCAACATTTTCATGTCTGTAAAATTTGTCAACAATATTTCTTATCGTTTTACGTTCAGGAGCTTTATTAACATTATAAAACTTTTCTATGTTCTTTGAACAGAGGATATTTTGCACCTATTTTCTATATATAACTTCACAATTTTAACTCTTTATTCAGTGGATAATCTATATGTTTTGAAACTAATTATAGGCAAAACAATATAACAATAACAACTTTAGAACTAATACATTGAGGCATTTTGAAATTAAAATATTCCTTTGAAATGCTCTTTAGATACAGCTTTTTTTTATAGGAAAAAATTGTTTTTAAAAAACTGCAAGATAAAATAAGAAACATTTTCATAGTTTAAAGTATACACGTTTGAAAGTATATTGATAAACTATTAAAAACATTTTGAATATTTAATTTTTCCCCAAATGTTTATATAAAAGTAATCTGTTGATAAAATTTATATCATTTTCTAGATGGTTCTTCATTAGTTAAAAAAAATTATAGAAAAATATATAGTAAAAAAAGTTATTAAAGTTTAAAAGTTGGATTGCTTGTTTTAATATACACTGTATTATAATATTTATGTTAATTGTTTAACATAAAACCTCTATTTTTCAATTCTATTTTATTAAGTATGGAAAATAATAGCATTAAGATGTTTTTCACCTGACTCATAACATTTCCGCAATCTATCATAAAAAGTTTGCATAACTTTTTAAAGTGTATGTCCACTGATATTTTCAATCTCATTCTTAATGTTCTCTTTTATTTCATTTAATGCTTCTGGTAGGTTTCGGTAGGTTTCTCTAGACGCAATTTTTCAAGTAACCCCAAAAAAAAATCAAGTGGGGATAAGTTTGGCAATCTTTCTGGCTAATAAATATTACCTTTTTTTGAAATTGGTTTGTTTGGAAAAATCACTTTTAATAAATTTATTGTTTCTTGTGCTGTGTGAGGAGAAACACCATCCTGTTGATACCACATTTCCTCTTCATCTTCGATTTCTGTAACTAACAAAATTTTTACTATTTTTTGTTAATTTAAGCCGTTTATCGTAATTGTATTGCCATTACAATCTTCAAAAAAACACAATCCAATAATTTCTTTTGACGTTAAACCACACCACACTGTAACTTTTTACGTTGTGTGTGTTCTTCAACGTAAATTTCGGAATTTTCACTAGACATGTATTGGACGTTTTGCTTATTAATTCCTTCATCTAGTTGGAAATGTGCTTCGTCACTCATAATTAGTTTATCTAGGAAGTTTTCGTCTTCTCTTATGAGATTTTCAATTGAATTAACAAATGCTAGTCTTTCAGCTGCATCACCTTCTAATAACCTCTTAACTGTTTGTACTTTGTAAGGTTTTAGATTTAAGTCATTAACGATTATGTTTCTCAACAATTATTTTTTAATACCTAATTCTTGAGAGCGGATTTTTAAAGATTTTTTCATCTTTTTGGCTACACTTTCTCTTACTTTTTAAATGATTTCATTAGTTCGTACTGATATTGGTTTGCCACTTCTGTCCAAGTCTTCTACACTTGATGACTTCTAAATTTCTAGACAATATCTCTTATTATTTTATGAGCCGGTGGTTTATCAACATTAAAATAATTCATAGTTGCACGTTGTTTCTTTGATATGATACGATATTTAGCGTGATACAACTCCACGATTTTTCAATGTTGTTCTTTTGTTAATCTCTAATTTGAATAACCAGTATATAATATAAGAGAAATAACAATAATAACTTTAAGGTTTTAAAATTAAAACATTGTTAAAATAAATTTTTATGATTGAAATATTCTTTTGAAAATTTTTTTAAATACATTCATTTTTAATAAGAAAAAACATTGTTTTCAACAGCTAGAAGATAAAATAAGAAACATTTTAAGTGTTTCATTTCTCATCAATTGTTTATATTCGGAATAATCAAAATGATTTTTTAATATTGTTTTTATAATTCTTTAGATTATTCTCTATTAGATAAAAAAATTATAAAAATATATCAAATGGAAAACAAAGTTATCAAAATATAAAAAAATGTACTACTACTTAAGGATAACTTTTTTACATAATTAATAGAAAGAAAAATAATGATTTATTGCATCATTGATGCAACATTCACAGGAGATATGACATGGTGCTATACCATGCCAATCATCAATAACTATACAAATTAATAATAATTATTCATATTAAATATAATAAATATATAATGTTAATTTACAAAGTAGCAACAAATAATAAGAATGATAGTATATTGGTGATCATATTAACAATATAATAATAATGATAATAAATTTACAAAAATATTAATTATACAATGTCAAATATTAACAATAATACATACAATATCACTAATATATTAAATAATAATTTTACAAAATTATATAAACTTACAAATATTCAAATTTATAATTTAATAATAGTTGAACGATATAATTCTTCCTGTTTTTTGTTACCCCCTATCAATCCTTTTGCAAGTTTATCAACAAAATTGTGAACCTTAATTGAATGACCTTAATATGAATTATTTTAACTTTTTTTTTGATTCAAAAATTTTTTAATTTTTTTCCAAGTTTTTTTTTATGAGAAACATTGTTTTCTTAGTTTTATCTACTCAATGTAGCTTTTAGAAGTTTTTCTTTCTGCCACGTATTGAGAATCGCTAAAAATTGTAATGTTTCGTGTTTTATTATGTGCTGTTATTGCTAAAGCTGTCGCTACTGCAATAGTATCCAAACGTAGTGCCGTGGTGCACCTAATAGCAAAATTTTTAAAATTCTTTTTTAATAACAGATTTCCTAAACGCTCTTTCAAGTTTGTACTATGACCAATTTTTAACTGGGCTTCAAGATCATCTATGTTACTGGCAAATCTATCAACTAAAAAATAGTTCTCAGTATTATTATCTTTAAGATAGCTTAAGAATTGACCATTATTTTCCATAATAAAGCATTTATTTTGTGAAGATGAATGTATAAAGAAACTTTCTAAATCTTTTGATAAATTTAAAATTTTCTCATTCTTTATGAATTGAGTGTGAGTATTCAGACTGTTAAAAAAATTAGGCAAAAGCTCTGATATTTTTTTAATTTTCCTAGGATTTTTAAGTTCAAAAGATGGATAAATTGGTTTATTTTTGCTATCATTTACAAAATTGGATGAGAATCAATGGTACTGATTGTTTTCATCATTTATAAGTAAAATTGTATCACCAAAAGAATCGAGTAGCAAACTAAGCAAAAAAAACTACTATCACTTTTTTTGAATTAGAAAAATTTTTCTTTGATTCGGTTCAACAAAATCAGGCAGTGTAACTGGATTTATTATGTGGTTTATAAAATAGCGTTGCTCTGAAAACATAAACACTTAGAAACCCCACTTGTTGTAATAAGTTGTGTATGATGAATTTAATCAAGTTGTAACTCACGAAAGTCATCTCTCGATAGGCATATGAAGAAGCTCAGCTTCCAGAAATTTTTTCTTTATACTACCAATTTAGATTCAACAAAAATATTTGCTTGAAAACGATATTTAGGGGTAGTAACTTTTACAGGAGCAGAATTAGTTTCTTGATAATGTAAAGAAGTATTAAATGTTTAAAAAAAGAATAAGTATATATGAACATAATGGTAGTTATCCATTACTAAATAATAAATTAAAGGATGTTGGATAAAACTATGATAACAAAAATCTGTGATAGATTGAATTGTTTTGTTTTTTAAAATTTTACAATTAGTATATAATGAAAAATGATCAAAGAGACATACAATTGTACAATAAAGAGCATAAAAAGATTGTAACTACTAATCTGTTTTGAAAATGAGGTTTTTATACAGCTTACAACTTTTATATATGATAGATTACAATTTTTCTTACAATCTTTACAATTTAAAACTATGTTATCAATTAGGGCTGTTACACCAGATAGAAATATTAATAATTTTAATATTAATCTAAGAGATATAGATCTATATTGTATTTTGGTAATAAGTTATTTCTATTGCTTTTGTGGTAACTTCATAATTAAAAAAGGGTCTCTTTGCAAAACAAATGAAATCCGCTTTAATATAAACAGAATTTAATTCTTTTGTTATTATAAGGGATATTGTAGAATGTTTGTATTACTTGTAAAAAAATTTCTGTTATCTTGATATCTTTTGAAAGATAATGGATTTAAAATAGAACTAATAATAAAACACGCACAATGCATTAGAATATTTGATGTTAATATATTTTGTGGTTAAATATACAGAGTTAGTAGAAACTGTAGAAAATAACCAGTATGGAAAAGTCTCTGCAACTTTAATCGCATATCTTGATAAAGTAGCAGAATTGACAGTAGATCTTCCTGCTTTAAAAAAAATAGTCATTGTTATTGTTGAGAAAGCAGTCATCATCTAAAAATAGTTATAATTTTACAATTACTTACAACATTAAAGACAATTTGAAGTACATAAATAAGTAGCAGATATATTACCAACAATAATCAATTTGAGAATGTCTTGAAATATCTTTATTGTTACGTTTAAAATTCAATTCAAGTAAATTTTGTAACATCTTATTAGGATTAAAAGAATCATATCTATATTTTTAAATCATTTTATCAATCTTTTGTGATTGGGAATGATTATTTGCAATAATTTTGATTATTACCATATTTAAATCAGAATGTTTCTTAATTTTTTAAAGTTGAATCAATTGATCTTGAGTTAGATTTTTAAACAATAGTATATTGTTTTCAAGATTGACAGTATTGTTATATTCATTCAATAAAAGTTTCTTGTTCTTTTCAGTTATTTTTGTTTCTTTTCTTGCAATTGGTGTTACTTCTTTTTATCTAGGATCAGCTGTTTCATACTTTTTTCTGGATCTTTTTTAAAGGAATGTAGATAAAAATCTTAAGATTAGTATGTGCGTTATCAAAAATATGAGGATTCTTAATTAGCATAATTACTAGTTAATGTTGGGAACTATATAATTTTTTAAATTGTTGACGATTTTATTACGTTTCTCAATTTAGTCTTTTGTAAAAATATTTACTAATATCCCAACTTCTACACATAACAAACCATTAACACTACTTTAATTATGTTGTGGAATGTAAAATCTAGTAAATATTAGGTTATTGCTTTCAATAATTAAACTTTAGTGCCTATATGTTTTAAAAACTTAGTTACTGTCCTATTTACTTCTTGCGCAATAATCTAATTTTTAATGTATTTCAACCATAATCCATTAACATTATTTTAAGAATGTAAGTTACAAATTGCGCCAGAGTCTAGTAAGACCCTTATGTTCTTACCGTATAAAAATGTTACTAAAAAGTAGTGTTCCATTTTTTAAAACTTTAATAACTTTTGTTTAACTTTATATTTTTTTTATGAATTTTTTTTAACTGATTAAAAATCATCTAAAGAATAATATAAAGAATAATTAAAATTTTTTTAAATATTAACAAGTGAAGAAAAATGAAGCATTTAACACGTTTTTAATTTTTTTATTAATATTAGGTCTTTACATATGAAATGGGTTTATATTGATGCGCAAAGTTTGACTCGTTGTATTTAAAATATGTAGCTATGTTTTTACATAGAAAAACATACTGTTAGATTCTACAGAATCTTTGCTACAATTTGGCATATAAATCATGGCATTTGATTCTAATTATCATTATTTTATTTTAAAAATAAACTATGCTATCAAAACGCGACATTCGTATTATTATGCTTTATGAGTTCAAACGTGGCACTAATGCCACAAAAACAACTCAAAATATTAATGAAGCTTTTGGGGAGGATGTTGTTAGTACTTCCACCGTACAAAGATGGTTCAAAAAATTCAACGAGGGAAACGAGAACCTTGAGAATGAAGACCGTGGTAGGCCTTGCTCGACCGTGGATAATGATGAATTACGAGCAGTTGTAGAAGCCGATCCACGCCAAACTCTAGGACAACTTGCAGAAGCTTTGAATGTATCCACGGCAACAGTCTCCCGCCACTTAAAAGAAATAGGAAAGACAAAAAAGCTTGACAAATGGATACCACATGAATTAAACGACTATCAAAAAAATCGTCGTTTTGAAATTTGCTCTTCGCTCATTTTAAGAAACAAAAATGATCCTTTTTTGGATCGAATTGTTACATGTGATGAAAAATGGATCCTGTACGATAACCGCAAGCGAAGTGGACAATGGTTGGATATCAATGAAGCACCAAAATCTTTTCCAAAACCTCAACTTAACCAAAAGAAGGTAATGGTAACTGTTTGGTGGTCTGCTGAAGGAATCATTCATTATGAATTCTTGAAACCTGGTGAAACTATTACTGCGGAGTCGTATTGTCAACAAATTGAAGAAATGCATAAAAAATTGTGCCAAAAACGACCCGCATTGGTCAATAGAAAGGGGCCTATCTTGCTTCATGACAATGCAAGACCACATGTTTCAAAAAAGACCCTCCAAAAACTGGGTGAATTGGGGTATGAAACTCTACCTCATCCTGCATATTCACCAGATCTTGCTCCAACGGATTTTCATTTTTTCAAACATTTGGACCACTTCTTGAATGAGAAAATCTTCAACAACGAGGAGGATATAAAAACTGCCTTTGAAGATTTCATCGCTTCCAGAAGCCAGGATTTTTATCAAAATGGTATAAATAAAATGGTATCCCGTTGGCAACAATGTATAGATTCTACTGGTTCTTATTTTTAATAAAAATATTTATTTTCGACCGAGTTATGCGCATTTAAAATTTAGAGTAGAAAAAACCCATTTCATATGTAAAGACCTAATACATATTCAAAAGTATACGTTTTAAAATATTAAAATGCTTCTAATTCTATCTTCAATTTGTTAAAATCAATTTTTTTAATAAAAAATGGCTGTATATAAAGAAGTTTATAAAAGAATATTTAAATCTTAAAATTTCATTTTTAAAATGTTTCATGCTATTGATATTAAAATAATTATTATTCTTTTCCTTATCTTATCTATTGGTTATCCAAACCAGCGATTAACCAGGGAACAACGCGGAAAAATTGTTGAATTATATCGTGAAAATGATCGTATTATATCGAAAACGCAAAAAGCTTTTATGGAATTTTTTAACCTTGACAAGCCACCAGCCCGTAAGACAATAAGAAACATCGTAAAGAAATTTTCAGAAAGACAAACCGTAGAAGATTTGCAAAGAAGCGGTAGACCGGTGTCAGTAAGAACTAAAGAAAACATCGAAAGAGTGAGGGAAAATGTTGCTGAAAATATGAAGAAACTTTAAAGCATTCGTTCTCAAGAACTAGGAATAAAAAAAGAGTCGCTTAGAAATATAATGGTAAATGATCTTAATTTAAAACCCTAAAAATCACAAAAAACTCACAAACTACTGGAAAGAGATGCAAATGAAAGACTCACATTTGTTAATTCAATGGAAAATCTCATAAGGGAAGATGAAAACTTCCTAGATAAATTAATCACAAGTGACGAAGCACATTTTTAGTTAGATAGAGGTGAAAATAAACAAAACGTCAGATATTGGTCTAGCGAAAATCCACAAATTAGTATTGAGAAACAAACGCAACCAAAGAAAGTAACTGTATGGTGCGGTCTAACATCAAAGAGAGTTATTGGACCTTACTTTTTTGAAGATGAAGATGGAAAAAGAATTTCAGTAAATTCTCTTAATTACAGAGAAATGATCGAAGAGTTTTTAGTACCTGAACTTGAAGGCGATGAAGGAATGTGGTTCCAACAGAATGGAACCCCACCTCACACAGCCCGCAAAACAATAGATTTATTGAATAGACTTTTTGAAAACAGAGTTATTTCAAAGAAAGCTAACATTAATTGGCCAGCAAGATCACCAGATTTAAATCCGCTTGATTTTTTTTATGGGGCTACTTGAAAGACAGAGTTTACTCAAATAGTCCAAAAACACTAGATGAGTTAAAAGAAAATATAGAAAGAGAAATCGACGATATAAGCGAAGACATGTTACAAAATGTTATGAGAAGCTTCTGCAGTAGGTTACAGAAGTGTCGTGAAGCAGGTGGAAAACACCTAAATGATGTTATATTCCACACCTAATGTAATATCATTTAAAAATAAAGATTTTTATATTAAAAAAATTAATATAAATATCACAATATAGTTAAATATTAAGTTAAATTTAAAGTTGTTTCTTAAGAATGATCTTGTAATATGTTATTCTCTAGATGATTCTCTATCATTTAAAAAAAATTCATATAAAAATATAAAGTCCAAAAAAAGTTATTAAAGTTATAAAAAGTGGATTATGACTTTTGGATCACCCTGTACCTAAACGGACAAGTAATCAAACATAGTTCAAAGATTTGGTGTACAGAAAATTCCAGGGTTATAGTTAAACAACTTGTACAAAGTCCAAAAGTTACGGTATGGTGCGGTAGTGCTTCTAAAAGAATTATTGGTCTTTGTTTTTTTGAAGATAAAGAAGGATTTTGGTTCCAACAGAGCGGGACATCCCCCTTCACAGCAACAGAAACAATTGACTTATTGAAATCAATTTTTGGCAATAGGCTAATATTTAAAGATTGTAATTTCAATTGGTCATTTAGATCACCGGACCTTCTCGCGCCAGATTTTTTTATAAGGCAATTCGATAGATAAAGTCTACAGAAATCGTTTAAAAACTTAAGACGAACTAAAGGATAATATTGATAAAGAAATCGCAAACATGCCTGAAGACACCTTAAGAAGAGTAATTAGCAGTTCTTTTGAAAAAGCAAAAAAATGTCAAGAAGCAGGTGGAAAACATTTAAATAATGTTATTTTATATAATTAATTGAATATAATTTGAAAATAAAGGTTTTTAAATTAAAAAAATTAATATAAATAAGTAATTTTATAAAAATTTACAGAGTGTATAAAAATAAACCCGGCACTTTTTTACCATTCATAACTTTTTTTCTACTAGATATTTTTTTATGATATTATAGTCATATGATAGAGAGTTATCTAAACTATTAATCTGATAACAATAAAATATTAATTTTAATATAAATAACATTTAAAAATAGCCTTTAATATAAACACCTTAAAATTAATGGATTTTTTAATGTGTTTTTAAAGTTTTTTCAATGTAATTTTAAAGTTACAATCTTTAAAACACTAAGGTGTTTATTATTTTTATCTTTATTATTCATAAAAAAACAATTTTTTTTGTAAAAAATATCTATATTTAAAGAAGTTTCTGAGAAAGATTTTTATTCTTAAAATGTTTAAATTTACTATTTTCAAAGTTGATATTCTTTTGGCAGTTTTTATTCATATTAGTTTAACTACAAATAGATTAACTTTTGAACAAAAAGTTATAATTGTAGAATCATACATTCGAAATAATTATAAAGCCTTAAGAACACAAAAGGAATTTTGACTTGTTTTTAATGTTGTCCAACCACCTAGACGCGAAACAATAAAGCACCTTTACCAAAAATTTCATTTCACAGGAAGTGTAGCCGATTTACCTCATGTTGGTCGTCACAAAAGCGTAAGAACAGAGGAAAATATTGAACGAGTTAGGGAAAGTGTCAATGATGATCAATCTACATCTTTAAGAAAACGTGGGCAAGAATTGTGTATAAACAAAGATTCTTTACGGAATATTATGGTTAAAGATTTAGGTTTAAAACCATATAAAATTCAATTTACGCATCATACAAAACCTAGTGATGCTAATGAAAGATTAAAATTTGCAAATGATATTGACAATCTTATACGAGAGGACGAAAATTTTATTGATAAATTAATTATGACCGATGAAGCCCATTTTCAATTAGATGGATATATCAATAAGCAAAATTTTAGATATTGTGGCACAGAAAACCCAAGGATTGTGGTAGAAAAGATGCCACATCCAAAAAGAATTACTGTATTTTGCGCTATTACGTCGAAAAGAATTTACGGACCATTTTACTTCGAGGATAACAAAGGAAATGCTGTTACTGTTAATAAGGAAAATTACAGATACATGCTTGAGCATTCAGTAATACCAACAATAGGTAATGTTGATGAGATGTGGTATCAGCAAGATGGAGCTCCTTCGCACATTTCACGCGAAACAATTACCTTTTTAAAGACAATATTTGGCTACAGAATAACTTCCAAGAATGGTAATATCAATTGACCGGCTAGATCTCCTGATCTATCACCACTAGATTTTTTCTTGTGGGGGTATTTAAAGGATAGAGTATATAAAAATAAACCGGAGACGATAGAAGATCTAAAAGAAAATATTGAAACTGAAATTGCTGACATACCACGGAGCATGCTTAAAAGGGTAAAGAATAGCTTCTATGACAGGGTACAACAATGTCGCCAAAGAGAAGGAAGGTTATTGGACGATGTAATTATCCATACTTAACATAATAAAATTTAAAAATACAGATTTTTATATTATAAAATTAATATAAATATCATAATATGTTAATATTTTTAATTTTTTTTAAAGTTGTTCCTTGAGAACGATCTTGTAATATATTATTTTCTAGATAACTCTCTATCATATGACTATAATATCATAAAAAACTATCCAGTAGAAAAAAAGTTATGAATGGTAAAAAAAGTGTTGGGTTTATTTTTATACATCTTGTATTTTTTAAGTTACATCTTTTAAACCATTGAATTGCTTTTGTTTTTGTTTTTAATAACACTTAAAGTATATTTTTTGTAAAAAAACGACTGTATTAAAAAAAATTTCTAAGAAGATGTTTCATTCTCAAAACTTTATTTAAAAATAGTTAACTTTGCCAATAATAAGATTATTTTTGTTATTTTCGTTTTTTTATTTTTTGTTATTACTAAATTATAATAAATATGACAAAAAGCAACACGCTCAAATAGTAGAATTATATAATCAAAATAGCAAAAAAATATCGCTTACTCAAAAAGCATATGTTGAATTTTACCATGTAGATCAGCCACCAAATCGTAGAACAGTTAGGCAAATTGTCAAAAATTTAAAGAGGAGCAAATATTAAATGATTTACCCAGAAGCGGAAGACCGAAAACTGTCTGTATCGAACAAAACATTCAAAGAATAAAAGAAAGTGTGGAAGAAAATATAGAAACCTCATTAGCCATACGATCACAAGAGTTAGGTATTAATAGAGAAACACTAAGGAAAATTATGACGGAAGATCTAGACCTATAACCATATAAATTACAATAAAAACACACATTACAACCTCGTGTCCACAATAAAAGAATAGAATTTGTTAATGCTATTGAAAATCTTCTAAGAAATGACGAGAATGTTTTAGATAAAATTATAATAAGTGATGAAGCTCATTTTTATTAAAGTGGTAAAGTCAACAAGCAAAATAAAAGATATTGGAGCAAAGAAAATCCTCAAGTTACTATTGACAAAACCTTACATTCTAAAAATATCACCGTATGGTGTGGACTAACATCAGAAAAAATCATAGGACTCTATTTTTTCGAGGATGAAAAAAGAAATACAGTCACAATAAATGCAGGCAATTACAAAAAAATGATTTCAGAATTTTTGGTTGAAGAAGTTCCAGACAGAGAAGATTTGTGGTTTCAGCAAGTCGGGACGCCCCTTCCAACCTGCGTCAGATACAATAGATTTTTTTAAAACAAATTTTGAGGACATTTATCTCTATAAGTGGAAAAATTGAATGGCTAGCACGTTCTCCCAATTTATCTCCTTTAGATTTTTTTCTGTAGGATTATTTGAAAGATAGGGTTTACAAAAATAAGCCAGAAACCTCGGATGATCTCAAAGATAACATTGATGATGAACTTCAAAAAATTGGTAGAGATACTTTAAAAAAAGTAATGCATAGTTTTTATGAAAGATTTTTAAAATGTCGGGAATTAGGTGGAAAACATCTAAACAATATCATATTTTATACTTAATAAAATATAATTAAAAAATAAAGGTTTTTATATCATATAAATATAATATTATAGCTATATTTTTAGTTAAGTTTAAAGTTGTTTCTTAAAAACGATCTTGTAATATGTTATAATATAAACAATTATCTATTAGATAAAAAAAATCAGAAAAATATTAAGTTAAACAAAAGTTACTCAATTTTAAAAACATGTACAATAACTTTATTGTAACACTGTAAACAATTGATGAGAAATGAAACACTTGAAATTTTTCCAACTTTTTATCAATAAATATTTTAAAGTATACCTTTTAAGATATTAAAATCTTTCTTTTTTTATTTTCTAGTTGTTAAAAACAATGTTTTTTTTTTACTTAAAATGGATGTATTTAAAGAAATTTTAAAAAGAATATTTTAATTTCAAAATGCTTTAATGTATTAGTTCTAAAGTTGTTATGCTGTGTCGCTTTGCTTATCTATTGGTTACAAAACCTATAGATTATCTATTAAACAAAGAGTTAAAATTGTAGAATTTTTTTTGGAACGCAAACGTAAAATTATTTATGCTCAAAGAGCCTTTAAAAATGAATATAACCTTGAGAAGTCTCCTGAACGTAAAACTATAAGAACTATTGTTAGTAAATTTTATAAAACTAAAAGTATAGTAGATTTACACAGGTGCGGAAGGCCAAAAAGTGCGCGATCAGAAGAAAATATTGAACGAGTAAGAAGTAGTGTTGAACAAGACCATGAACTATTATTGAGAAAAAGAGCCCCAAAGCTGTGTTTAAACAAAGATTCTTTGAGAAATATAATGAAACAAGATTTACGACTTAAGGCCTATAAGATTCAACTTACACATGGGATAAAAGATGCTGATACTGCTCAAAGATTAGCGTACGCAGATAGATTCCAAAGTCTTGTAGATGAGGACAAAGACTTTTTGGATAAACTTATAATGAGCGATGAAGCT
Source organism: Strongyloides stercoralis (assembly GCA_029582065.1). Classification (NCBI taxonomy): domain Eukaryota; kingdom Metazoa; phylum Nematoda; class Chromadorea; order Rhabditida; family Strongyloididae; genus Strongyloides; species Strongyloides stercoralis. The sequence continues at coordinate 637,911 of JARPTA010000003.1, forward strand.
CACTTTCAACTGGATGGCTATGTAAACAGACAAAATTTTAGGTGTTGGGGTACCGAAAACCCTAAATCTACTATTCCGAAGAATCTGCAACCAAAAAAACTTACTGTATGGTGTAGTCTTACATCGAAAAAAATAATTGGTCCTTATTACTTTGAAGATGAAGAAGGAAAGACATTAACAATCAACGGAAACAGGTATAGAGAAATGATCGAAACTTTCCTTATTCCAGAAGTTCAAGGTAAAGAAAGACTAAGGTTTCAACAGGATGGAGCACCGCCTCATCAAGCAAAAGAAACCATTGAATTGTTAAAAACGGTTTTTGGTAATAGAATTATCTCACAGAATTGTGATTTTAAATGGCCGGCTAGATCACCAGATCTAACGCCAATGAACTTCTTTTTATGGGGTTACCTTAAAGATAGAGTCTATAAAAATCGCCCAAAAACTTTGGATAATTTAAAATACAACATAGATAATAAAATTATGGGCATTGGTGAAGATACATTAAAACGAGTTATGCAAGCCATGCTTGATAGAGCAATGAAATGTAAGGAAGCAGGTGGAAAGCATCTTGATGATGTTATTTTTCATACTTAATGTAAAATCATAAAAAAATAAAAGTTTTTTATCATTTAAATTAATATAAATAACACAACATATTTATATCTTTAGTTTAGTTTGAAGTTGTTTCTTAAAAACGACCTTGTAATATATAATTCTAAAGATGGTTCTCTAACATTTAAAAAAAAATCATAAAAAAATTTAAAGTAGAAAAAAGTTATTAAAGTTTAAAATGTGGGTCGTTACTTTTTATATATCCTGTAGATAATAAAATGAACATAGAGAAAACAATTTTAATATTAACGGGTTTAAACATGTTTATAATAAAGTTTTAAGAATGAAACATTTTCATAGAAATTTCTTTAAATATAGTCGTTTTTAACAAAAAAAAGTACTTTAAGTGCAATGGAAGATAAAAATAGAGGTAGTTTAATATTCTAGAAAATGTATTTTTTAAAATACATTTATTAAATATTATTTTTCAATTTTTGTTTACATTTTTCTTTAGTTGTTTATAATGAAAATATTCTTCAGTGTTATTTTTATTATTTTCTAGATGATTCTTCTTTATCAGATAAAAAAAATCATAAAAAAATACTAAGTACAATGAAAATTATTGAAGTTTTAAAAAGTGGTGTACGACTTTTGTGGACCCTTTATTGTTTCTACAATTGATGAATATGATAAACTCCAGTGTGCAAAAATTATTGAATTATATTATTCAAATAGTAAAAAATTTCTCTCGCTCAAAAAGCCTATATGGAGTATTATCAAGTTGAAAAAACTCCTGATCGCAATACAATTAAGAGAATTGCTAATAATCTAAAAAATAAAGGTACAATTGATGACTTACCAAGAAGCAGCAAACCGAAATCAGTACGCACAGAAGAAAATATTCAAAGAGTAAGAGATAGCGTAAGGGAAAACACAAACACCTCATTAACATTACGGGCACAAGAACTAAATATTAACAGAGAATCTCTTAAAAGAATTATGACGTAAGATTTGAAGTTAAAACCATACAAATTACAATACAAACAAACGATCTTACCCGGAGATTATGATAAAAAAAAGAATTTGTAAATCCTCTTGAAAACCTTCTAATAAACGACGAAAATGTTTTAGACAAGATTATAATGAACGATGAAGCTTATTTCCAATTAAACGGAGACGTTAATAAATAAAATACAGGATTTTAGGGTGAAAAAAACCCTAATGTTACCATTGATAAAGTTTAGCATTCTAAAAAGGTAGCTGTTTGGTGTGACCTGACATCAACAATAAATATATGGCCATACTACTTTGAGGATAACAATGGAAACACGGTCACAGTTAATGCTGAAAATTATAAAGCAATGATTTCAAATTTCTTAGTTGAAGAAGTGCCAAATAGAGATGGCATGTATTTTCAACAGGATGAGGCACTCCCCCCCCCTCACACTGCCACAGGTACATTAGACTTATTAAAAGAACTTTTTGATAATAAAGTGATTTCCAAAAATGGCAATATTGAGTGGCCACCACGATCTCCAGATTTATCACTCTTAGATTTTTTTTATAAGGCTATCTCAAAGATAGAGTTTGTAAAAACAGTCCAAAAACATTGGCTGACCTCAAAGACAATATTGACGAAGAAATTAGTGAAATAAGTCAAGATACGTTGAAAAAAGTTATGCTAAGTTTTTACGAAAGAGTAATGAAATGTCGCGAATTAGATGGTAAACATCCGGACATTATAATATTTCATACGTAATATAATATAATTAAAAAATAAAGGTTTTAACAATATAATAATTATCATAATATAGTGCTATCTTTGGTTTAGTTTAAAGTTGTTTCTTAAGAATGATCTTGTAATTTGTTATACTGTTAACAATTCTCTATCAGATAAAAAATGTCATAAAAAAATATTAAGTAGAAAAAAAGTTATTGAAGTTTTAAAAAGTGGTGTACGACTTTTGTGCGGCCTTGTAGATTAACTAGAATATTAAAAATAGTTTTTAAGAAACGAGTTATAAAATTAAATTAAAGATATAAATATATTATAATATTTATATTAATTTTTATAATATAAAAGCTCTATTTCTAAGTGATATTACATTATATGTGTAAAAAACATTATCTAGATGTTTTCCACGTACTTCACGACATTTTTTAGCTTTTTTGTACACACTCTTCATTAATTTTTTTAATGTGTTTAGTCTTATATTTGCAATTCCTTCTTCTATGTTGTCTTTAAGGTCGTCTAAAGTTTTTGGGTAATTTTTATAGACACGATCTCTAAGATACTCCCTTAAAAAGAAATCAGTTGTGGATAGATCTCGTTATTCTAAAGACTAGTTATTATCTCTTTTTTAAGATATTAGTTTATTACCAAAAATTGACTATTATAAATAAATTTTTTCTTTAGATGTATGGTAAACCATCTACTATAACTGTTTTATCACCTTTATCTTAAAAAAAATATGAATAAACAATTTTTTTTAATGTAATGTCACATCATACTGTAACTTACTTAGTTTATAGGTATTGAAATTAAGAGATGGGAGATACAATATAAAAATAATATTTTTTATAATAAAATATTTTCTTAAAAATTTGGAAACATTTTTAATGTTTTATTTTTTTACTTGTTTATGTAGAAAACAATCTTTTAATCTTAACTATATAATTTTATAAATGATTTTTTTATCAGATAAAAAAAATTATAAAAAATATAAAGTAAAAAAAAAGTTATTAAAGTTTAAAAATTGAATCACTTGTTTTTATACACCCCATATTGTACTAGACTACTTTTTATTCATATTAAAAAAAACCATTTCTTATTATGTAAAAATATACGGTTTGCATAATTATATATTTTGACGACATATTATGTCAAAAAACATGAAAAGTATATTATTTTTGGGGTCGTCGGTCAAAATGAAATGTCTAAGTTTTGTGTGCATTATACTGTTAGAAATATCGTTGAAAAATATATTAGATGTGGAAGCGTTGCCGATTTACCCAAATGCTGTAGGCGATAAACAATACATACACAAGTGAATGCAGAAAAGGTAAGGAAAGTGTTAATGAAGATCAGTCTACATCACTAAGAAAGCGACAGCATTGAACGATTAGCATTTATTTGAAGCCTTTAAAAATCTAATGAATCAAGACAAAAATTTCCCAGACAAACTTTCTATGACTGACGAAGCTCATTTTTATTTATATGACTTTGTAAATAAATAAAGCTTGAGATATGAATCAAAAATTCTTTCTAGTGTAATTCCAGAACAAACAATTGCTTTTTTAAATTATATTGGTTTTTCAACAATTATTCTTGGATTTCCAGTCTCTTAATATCTTAAATTTTATTTTTCTACACAGCCATCTAACTAAAAATGAGCTTCATCAACATTAAAAAGTTTAACTAGGAAATTTTTTTTGACTCAAAAGACTTTCAAAAGTCTCAATGAATGCTAGTCGTTCTACGTTGCCAATTTATTGTATTTTATGAGTAAACTGATTTTTATAGCGTTTAAGATGTAGATCTTTAGTCGTTATATTTCGCAAAGTATCTTTTTTATAATACAATTCTTGTGCTCGTTTTCTTAGTGTTGTAGATTGGTTTTCATTAACACTCTATCTTACCTTTTCTACATAGGCTTGTTTACGTACTGTTTTTCGCCTACCCCACGCGTGTTAATCGGCAACGCTTCCACCTCTACTAGATTTTTTAAAAATATTTCTAACTGTATGGCAATATAGGGGTTTTCAAGGTTATAGAAATTTTTAAATAATTCTTTTGTTTTTGATATTTTACGGATATTATTTATATACAATATTACTATTTTGGTTCTTTTTTCAATACTTAATTTATTGTATTTAAACAAAATGTTTCAAGAAGTAGAATAATAATAGCGGTTTTAAAAGCTAACAAATTGAAACATTTTTAAAATAAATTATTCTATTAGAAATTTCTTTATATACAGTCATTTTTTCATAGAAAAAAAAATTGTTTTTAAACAAATGGAATATAAAATTATAAACATTTTCATAGTTTGAAAAGTGTATTTTTAAACATTTATTGATAAAAAATTAAGAGCACTTTAAATATTTCATTTTTCCTTTGCTATTTATATTAAAAACAATTTTTAATGTTATTTATCTAATTCTTTAGATGATTTATTATTAGATAAAAAAAAATTATTTAAAAAAATCAAATAGAAAAAAAAATTTATTAAACTTTTAAAAAGCATATAGATACATAATCGACACTCTGTATAATTTATCTTGTTTAAGATTAATATTTCAAACAAAGATATTTTAAAAATGTTGTCATTTTATATAAAAAAAATATTAAAGTTACCTTCTTTTACATAAATATTTTTCAAAACTTCAACGTATGAATTAAATTGTTTAATGTAGTGAAATGCTGGCATATGATAAAATGATATTACTCAGTGGTACCTTTAATATTATACATATGTATGTAGTAAAATTTTAACTTTGCAGGATATTACTTATTTTAAAGACTAAATGTTATTAATAAAAAAAATACATATAAAATAAATATATGTTAAATAAACTTAAATTGAATTTTTGTAATAATAGTTATATTTATTTAAATATTTTTTGTAAATACAAAATATATTTAAATAATTTTATATTATGTTTAATTTTTAGTTTCAAAATATAATTTTTATCAACATTTTAAATTTTTATTTCACTTAAAAGATATTATACGTTATTTTAAATATTACAAAATAAAATAAAAAACTAATTTTATATTTTTTAAAATCTTATATGAAAATTTGTGTTATATTTTACTATCTGGAAAAAAAAGTAATAGCATTATAAATTATAAACAAAATTTTTACAATTTTTTGTCAACTAAAATTTAATTTTTTTTAAAATTTTATATTCAAAGTAAAAAATTAAAAGATTTGATTATTTAATAACTAAATTCAAACTGTTAGATCAAATATTTTCAAACTTTTTTCTACAAAATTTAACTCAAAAAAGTTTATAACTTAAAAGCACAAAAATATTTTTAATTTTTACACAAAAAATTAAAAACATCAAGTAATAATTGGCAATGAATTAAAATTTCAATTCATTTTTTATAATAAATTAATTAAACAAATTTATCTTATTAATAATATATGATAATTATTATTTTAACGTAAGAGGAATATAAATGATAAGTACAATTTTTTATATAAATTAAAATCTTTTCTTATTAAATTTATTTTAGTTATTTAATAAATTATTAAATATAATAAAATTTAATAAACAATTATTAATAGAAAATAACTTTTAAAAATAAATAGTAATTGATAGAAATATAAACTATAATTGAATTTGTAATTGAAATAAAGTTGTTCAATTAACACAATAGTAATAAAATAATTTTAAACAAACATTGTTAGAAAATTTACAATAACATATTTAAACTATTTGAAATATTAAATTACAAATATAGAGAAAAAAAATTATTATGATTCAAATTAGTTGATGTTATATAGGACTAAAAATTTCAATTTTTTATATATTAAAATTTATTATTTTTTAGTATTATTATGATTAAGACATTTGGTTATAAAAATTATAATGACGGTTTTTGTGTATACATTTTATACGGCTAAAAATTATTTTAAATCTAACATTTGGATAATCTGATATGATAAAATTAAAATTTACTTTTATTAATAATACTATTATTTTAATTTTTAAAATAATCTATTCTGTATATATTGTTAATTTATTTGTAGTTCTATGATTTTATGTCGTTTTTATCAGTCACATAAAAAAAAATTTTCTTAAATTACTTTTATTATTGTAATAAAAAACCAAGTATTTAATATAGTAATAGTTTTAAGATATATTTTATTTTTACAATATTATGATTATTTAATATGCTTTTGTCATTTTCAGAATATTTTTTTAATTATAATAATTATATGTTGATAAAGTTTTTAGAATTAGAAAAATGATGATAATACCCAGAAATTGAAATTTTTTGAAAATTTCTTTAAATTTAATATAGTTGTTAAAAAAATAATTAAATAATAATTTGTACGTTCATGACAAAAACACAAGTTATTATCTGGAAACACTTACTACATTGTATCTCTCCTTAGAGAAAAATATATGTATATTTTTATACTCTATAAAAATTCGACTTATTATTAAAAAAATATTAATTTTTTCTAAATTTAGCAGTTTAAGAAAATACAAAATTTTTAATTATAGACTTTTATGTCATTGCAACACAACTAAATAAATAGCATAAACAAAAGTTTATAATTATAAAATTTATTATTTACTAATTTTGAAAAATTGCTTAAAAGATAACTTATATACATAATTTACTTTTAAAGTTTGTAAAAAACAATTAACCATAAAAATACATATGGTTTCATTAGGCTAAATTTTTTATTTCAAGTAATCTTCCGAAATTTTGATTCCTTTTGTATTTGTATTTTTTAACAAGCTTTATCAGTTAATATAATTTTTTTAATACTTTTAGAAATTATAAAAGTATAACAATTAAACAATATATCCATTTTACCATTGAGTTTTATTGTATAAAACTTTATAGTCTTATTAAAGTTAATGTTAAATTTATAAAATTTAGTGTTATCTTTAAACCCATATTAAAAAAATTATTACATTTTTGTCAATTAAAATAAGAACATAATAATTACATTTATATATTTTATAAATGTTGAAAAAAAAAACAATTAATTTATATTGTTAAATTATAAAATTTATTAATAAAGTAAAAAAACATACAACTATCTTATAAAGAATGTATTTTGGTAATATGCTGTTTAAGTACATTATTAATTATATGTTTTTTCTTATACGCATTTTCTATTAAACGTAATAATGATAGAAATAAGTTTAAAAATAAAATAAAACTGATATTTTAATTTTTCTTTATATATCATTTTTAAAGATACATTTTAAATAATAAAGAATTAAATTCATTATTGCTTCATTTTTTAATAACTTTTAATAAATATTTAATAAATTTATTTTTTTAATTTATTTGATTGTTATAATTTTTCTTATTTAAAAATTTCATAAAATTTATTGTAATTTATATTTTTAGAAAATTTTCATAAATTTTTATATTAGCAAAAAAAAAGTATTATTTTATAAACAGTATTTTAATTATTAAAATGGTATATAAAACTGTATTTAATTGTGCAGAATTAGTAAATATTGTTTATGAACAATTACCAACACCAACCGACAAAATACATTTTATGTTGACTTGTAAAGCTATTTACAATACTGTAAAAAACAAAATATTGCTTCCACAAGAATCTTTACTTAATAAAGCTACTATTATTAATAAATCAATACTTATAGAGTTCACAAAAATAACACTTCATTCTGAGTATTTAGAAATATCACCAGGTCCTAGGGAACATCTTGATAATCAATTAATTGATATTATAAATAAAAAAATAAAAAATAATACAAAAAATATTAAAAAATTGTATATAAATCCTATTTATGAAAATTGGAATATAGTAATTCAAAAGTTTAACTCTTTTGAAAATATAGAATATTTAAAAATTGCTTGGACATCACCACCAAGAAGTTTGCATTTTTTTGAAAATTTAAATTCACTTAAACCAATTAACATATTTTGTGACTGTCAAGAAACTATTTCTTATCGAAAAGAAATTGAATGTAACAAAAATTGGTCATTCCCTAAAAGTATGAAGAATTTAACTGTAAAATGTAAAAGTAAAAGTTGGATAAAAATTTTATTGAATGGATTAAAAAATTTTCAATATGAAGAACTTGAAACAATTGAAATTATTCATCAATCAAATTTTATTTATAACTTTTTAAATCATTGGAATGAGTTTATTAGACTAGTAAATTATTTTAAAAAAATTAACATTATATCAGATTTTGCTATTTTTACTGGAGAATTTTACAATTTTTTAGATTGCCTTGTTTCTACTAATGTTAATATAAAATGCCACTTAAATCTAAAAGTTTCTATTGATTCTTCTTTTTGGTATGAAATTGGTTGGAATGTTTGTGAAAAAATTGAACTATTATGTATTATTAATGCTATTGAAAGAATCAATTTAAAAAAATTGAATGAAAATGATATCAAGGAAATATATAATACTTTATACAAATTGCAAAAATTAGAAACTTTAATGTTTAGATTTACTATAATTGATTTAGGTATACAAATTGAAACATTTATTTGTAATATTACTAAAAATTTGAAAAATATTCAAATAACAGATTGTACAAAAATGAATTTAAAAAACTTGCATGAAATAGCAAAAAATTTAAAAAATCTAGAAATAATATCATTATATGGGATAGAATCAAATGATATAACATTAGATAAAATTTTAGAATTATTTTCTAATGTTAAAGTTTTGGAAGTATTTTTTAAAAAGTCATTTAAAAAATCAGAAATTCTTGAATTTTTAAAAGGTAAAAAATTAGACAATGGCCATCAAGAATTTATATGGCCAAAAATTACATGTTTAAATATTTTTACATTTTATCCAAAGAAGACAGAATTAAATGAATTATATAAAATTGAAAAAAAAATACCAAGAAAATGTGGACAACTTTTATTTGATATTGATAAATTGTATTTTGAAACAGTAGCTGAAACAAATATATTTAGAATTACTTTACAAAAATGTTCAGGATGTTATAAATACTTAAAAACATTTAGAAACAATATTTTTAAAATTACTTCTAAAATTGGATTTTATGAAGATAAATTATTTGAAATTTGAACATTAAAGTACAGCGATCTTAATTAAAGTAAAAACATTATTATATTTATTATGTTATAAGTAATTTATTTACATTAAAAAATATTATTTATCATTTACTTTGGCGATAATTATTTTTTAAATATAAAATATTTTTTATTTGTTTGATCAATTTTTTAGTTCAATTTAAATTAGAAAAGTTATTTTAATTAATTTGTTTAAATTTAATTCAAATAAACATTATAATTTTAGTTAATAAACATGATATATATTCATGTTATAAAAAAAATTATACCATACAAATACATATTGAAACAATACTGTTCATATTTTTAATATATTTAAATACTTCTTTTAATAATTATAAACGTTTCTTATATGATTTATTAATAATAAAAATTTTATGTTTTGTAAAATATGAACATTTATTTGCTTTAGATGTTAGAAACAAAAAAATATTTTTTGCTTAAAGTTTTAAATCAAATATTAGTAATATTTTTTATTTTAGTTTTAATAACATTTTTTAATTATAAATTATTGAATTTGTTTAAGTTATCCATTTAGATAACACACAAAAGAAAACTTTTTTTTGTCTTAAAATTTTTAATAATAAATTTTTATAATAAATACTATAATTTTAAACAAGAAACGAGTTTAACTTGCATAAATAAATTAAAATATTAGTAAGTAGAAAGTGATTACTTTTAATTAAAAATACATAAAAAATAAAGTTTATATTATTCTATCTCAAACACTCTAAACAAACACATCTTATACAAAAAAGTTATAATTATTTTTTTTAAAAAAACTTTGATAATAAGATAATTTTTCTTAATTAAGTCGAAATTTAATCAAAAAAAATTTTTCGTTATTGAAATATTTTATTTCAAATAATATTTCGTAATAAACAAATAAAAGGTTTTTTTTTCTACTTTGATATTAAATTAAATTTTTTTATCTTTCTTCAGTAAGAATATAAAAAATTGTTCATTCATTTATAAAAATTGTTATTATATATTTATTTGTTATTAAATACATATGTTCCTTTAAAACTCGGTGTTATTTAAACTTTAGAAAAAATTTAAGATATAAAAATAAAATTATTAATATTAGTTTTAATTTTTTTAATATAAATTTTTTATGAATATATTTTGTGTCTAATTAAAAAAATTAACTTTTAATGTTTTTTAATAAAATAATTAAAACTGTTTAATGATTTAAAATAAAATTTGATATTATATATTTTTTTATATTTATTAGCATTTTCTTTAAATATAATTAATAAGATAAAAATATTTTTCATTAATGAATATGTTTTATTATAAAAAGAAATCTTTATATTTTAATTATTATTTCAACATTCCATAAAGAATCAATAATAATTAAGCAACTATTTGATAAACAAACAAATTAATATAATAAAAAATAACATTAAAAATGTTTTTAATCATATTTATAAAAATATTTTAAATAAACAATATGTTGTTTTCATAATAGTTATAGTAATTTAATAATATACAAATATTTTTGTTTTTTGTTTCTTTTTTATGTAAGAAATTACTAAAATTATAAATTTAATTCATTTTATAAAAATAAATTGTCTAATTGACATTTTTTTAAATATTATAACAATTTTCAATAACTTAAAATGTATCAAAAAAGTACGTAATTAACAAGTAAATCTTTGGTAATAAAAATATTTTTGTTTTTTTAAATACAAAAATTCATATTAAATTTTTTTATATTTAAAATTCTTTAAAATTTAAATTATGTAACACCATTTGCCAAATATTTATGATTTAAATAATATCAACAAAATAGATATACAAATACGTAAACAAATATATAATAATGTTTAGATTTTAAATAAATATAAATATAATTAAATGTACAAAAAAAATTTTTTTTATCTTTAACTATAAAATTACTATTGTTGAAATAAAGATATATAAAAAACGCATACACTAACATTTATTTTTTTATATTATTAAAAAGTTTCCTTTCTTCAACAATAATTTTTGCTTTTTCTTTATAACTACTTATTTCCGAATTTTTTCCAGCATTAATCATAAATTGTGAAAATATATCTCTTTGTGCATTACTTCCCCCAATATTTATAATATTATATCTTAATGGATACAAATAATCAAAACATTTTACATAATTATTCTTAAAAAATTCATCAATACCTTGGACAATAGGAATTGAAATTTCTTTAACACAAAAAGCTGTTTCACCACATATAGGAGCAAAATTTATATCTAAATCAACAAAATTTCTTAAATGTTTTGGATTTGAAGAATGAGCCAATGCAATAGACATTAATGGATAATTAAATGGATACATATTTCCTTTAGTATATGGTAAAATAAATGATGTCAAATCATCCCATCTTTTTTGTCCAACATCAATATTATTAAATTCTAATCTTTGTAAAAGTCCTGAAGCATCACAAGCATCTAAAATACTATTATTTTTTAATAAACATGGTTTAATATTTTGATCATATACTGTCATTGCCTCTTCAAATTTACCAGTATTTATGTAAAATAAAGCTAAATGCCAAAAATTATGGCATTCCAAAATCCAACAAGGTTTCCAGTAACATGATGTTTCAATTAAATTATCAATTCCTTTTTCATATTGATTTGTCATTTCAAATACATGTGATAAAGCATGTGTTGCCCATGAGTCTTCTTTTCTTAAACTTAATGCTTCTTTACTTATATTTTCCGCTTTTTTATAATCTCCACATTCTTCATATCCAAATGCTTGCATTCCTAAAAGATAAGAATACATAATATTATCTTTAGACCATTTTGGAATAATTCTATTGATACTTGATAACATTGAAAATGGTTGACCTGTAAAGAAATATAATTGTTGAGATAATTTTATTGCCATTAAATCATTAGGATATTGTGATAAAATACATTCGTAAATATGTAATGCTTTTCTTGTATATCCTATAGCCATAGCTTTAAGTGCTTTACTATGTAATTTTTCACGTTCGTTACCATATTTATTAGTATCATCTATTATTTTATTTATCTTATTTTTAAAATCTTCATTCACATACCATGTTTTATTTGTTCCTAGAACATCAACAGCTAAAACAAAAATTCTTGGTAAAACTGCAAAATTATTATAAAAAAAAATTGTTTAATTTATATTTCTACCTGCATCTGGTTCATTATTTAACATATTAGTCATTGTTTTTACAAAACCACCAAGTTGATCACAATCTCTTAATGAAACTAATTGTCTAACAGAAGCATCAAATAATTTTGCAGTTTCATTATTAATAATTGTAGTATCAAGACCATCTTCTTTCCATCCTTGAATATCTCTAAGATTTTTACCACACCATTCACCCATTGTTATATAAGTATATATATATATAATATATATCTAAATTAAACTATATATCTTTAATTAAATAATTATAATTACAAAACAATAGTTATATTATAAATACATCAAAAATATAGTTCAAAATAAATATTAACTTTAATAAATTGATACATTTTCTCACGTGTCAAGGACATTTTAATAGTACAAAGATATATATCTTATATAGGATATTATCTATAATAAACAAAGTAATAATATTTAAAATTAATAACTATTAATAACTATTCTTATTCTTGAAAAAGTTCTTTTAAGATAATAAAATTTAATATTAAACATATGTAGAAAAATATTAAGGATATTTTTTTTAAATATATTTTTACAATGACTGAACCATCAAAACAAATTTTAATTACATCTACAGCTATTACTACATTATTAGTAGTTTTTATTATTATATTTCTACCAGCAGCTATAACTAATTTTCAAAAAAAATCTTCATTTATTCTTGAACACATTAACAAATGTCAGGTATATTTATATAAAAAAGTTTTTAAATATTATTTTAACATAGTTTGAAAATAATGAAGTATGGAAAATGTTGGCAGATAAAAAAAATTTAAAGCGTTATAAACGTGGGTATGCAAATGTTTATGAAGCTGATATATTGCAAAGAGTTAGTGGAGCATGTTGTAGTTGTCAACAAGGTCTTCCAGGTCCACAGGGACGTAAAGGTAAACCTGGTAAAGATGGTTTACCAGGAACTATAGGTTTACCAGGAAGAAATGGAAAAAATGGAGTATATATTTATCCACAAGTTGAATTTAAAGATTCTTGTCAAAAGTGTCCACCTGCTCCTATAGGACCTCCAGGACTTCCAGGACCTAAAGGACCACGTGGACCTGCTGGAAATACTGGTAAACCAGGTATTCCAGGTAAACCCGGTAGAAAAGGACCTAACGGACCAACAGGTGCTCCAGGAGCTCCAGGTGAACCTGGTCCTCAAGGCCCGCCTGGAGATCCTGGTCGTGTTTTAAATGGTGCTCCACAAGGTCCTCCTGGACCACCTGGTTCTGTAGGACCAAGAGGAAGAATTGGAGTTGCTGGAAGGTAATTTTAAAATAAAATATTTTCATTTTAAAAACTATTTATTAATTTTAGAGATGGACAACCAGGTTTACGAGGTACTCCAGGTATTAAAGGAGTTATGGGAGATCGTGGTCAACATGGATTATTAGGCCCAGCCGGGCCTCCTGGACCACGTGGACCACCGGGTAACCCAGGATCATGCTTGCATTGTAGAAACTTAAAATTTACTAAAAACAATAATAATAATATAAATCACGACAAAATTAATAAAGGCGATATTTATAATAATGATGAAGAAGAAATACGAAAAGGCGGTTCTGCTCCATCAGTAATACCAAATCAAAATAGTTATTTATCAAATAGTAATATATATAATGACGATAAACAACAATATACTCGGGGTGAAGTTCAACAGTCTATTACAACAGTTGCACCATTTAAATTATTGACATCAAATAAAGGTAAAAGTATGCGAAATTATGATGGTGACTATGATAATTATAGAGAAAGATTAGCTATGGCTCATAGATTTAGACAAAAAGCTTAAGAAAGTAAAAGAATAAACAAAATTTATTTAAATATTATAATATTCTCAAATTTATAAAGATAACTGATAAAAAAGATAATATTTTATTAATATTAAAAAAAGAAACAATTATATGTAAAAAAATTTTTATCTTTCTAATATGTCTATTTAAATACTTTTTTTTGAACAATTAAATATATTAAATTTTACATTTTATTATATATACAATCATGCTATTCATTATTACTTACAAAAATTAATGAAACGTAATATTTGATAAAAAAAATTTTTTTTGCATTGGGTTAGTCATATAATGTATCGGATTTTTTTAAGCAAAATTAAAAGTGAATAGTTTTTATAAAAATATTTCTATTAGTTATAATGATCAACATTCATAAACTTTTGTCAACAATCTGTAAAAAGATAAGTAACATATTTGAAAAAGTCTGAATTTTCATAGTCAATAAATTTTGTAACTCGTTATGGCATAGTGGATATAATTAAATAAATGTTCCTCACCATAACTTTAGTTATAAACATTGAAAAAATAAAATAATAGGAATAATAAATAAAACACAATTTAATTAATATAAATTTTATTTTCATAAACAAGCAAACTACAAATAATAACATATAACCATTATAAATCAACTATCATTCACAAAACTGACATTCTTTATATAAATTTTGTAATTTATATCTGAAAATTTAAGGTGTGGTTTTGGATTCCATAACAAACTTTTTGTTTGATATGTTCTTCTTTGTTGAAATTTCTTCATTTTAAAATGTTATATAAATGCTAAAAAAGTAATAATCTATTGGTGACAGAATAAATGAAATATGGTGAATGACAAAAAATTTTACATATCAGTTTATGAGGTTTTTTAACTGTAACTTTAAATACATAGTGTCTTGTGTTATTATATAAAAAAATAATTTCATTTTTATTCACAAAATCTAAACGCTGAATTTGTAATTTATTGTGTACTTTTTTGATATTGTGATAGTATTTTTGTACCATTGATGATTGTTTAATAGTTAAAAAACAAAAAATTCATTACACTATGCTTAATGTATAAAATTGTTATCAATATCTTTTCTGCAGAAGAAAAAGCTTTGAAACATGATTTAGAGCTTCATTTTTACCTGTCATTTAGACGATTTTATACAATTTTATTACAGGATTCAATTTATATCGCATGCCACGATACTTTTTAAAAATGAGTCGCGGTTGTTTCAGATTATACTTTTTGAAACATTTATTAATTAAAACGTTTTAATTTGTTCCTGTCAGAAAATTTATAAAACACCTATTTATCCATTTTTTTTAAAAACATTTTTCTATAGCATGAAAGTGTTGTAATAAAGCGATTTGGTAAATTTTTATTGGACTTTCAAATTTCCTAGTAATTAAACAGTGATTTTTTTAACAAAAGTCCTTATGACGTCATTGTCACATGAAGTAAATTCTCTTCAAAACGATACTTTTAAAGCCAACATCATAATATATTCTTTTATTTATCGTCACCTAACTATATACACTGCTTATGTCCAAACTTTTAACAACATTATTGTTATCAAATTTAAATTCATAGAAAATAACTATGCTTATATTCATGTTGTTTAAAACAATTTTCAAAAATATATAGAAATTCAAAGATTTTAAAATAAAAATAAATTTAAGATAAAATACACAAGCCAATTAACTCATTTATCATAAAATTAATTATTTTAAAATCAAAATCAGCATATTATTGAAAAAAAATACAGCACAAAATAATAATCCAATATTTCATTTTTATTAGTCTGATAATTTTAATGATAAAAGGTATTTATTTTATAAAATAAAAACATTGTTTGTTATAAAATAATTGATCATTGAGATATAATTTTGCACTTTTATTTTATACATTTCTTACTTTGCCATTCGAACAAATATTAATACCTTCTTAGAACATTTTGAAATTTAAGATGAAGAATAACAACTGTTTTTGCATAATAGATAATTACATTTTTAAATTATAATACTTCATGGATGACTAAAAGTTAACTTTTTTTGTAAAAAATTATTAATTTAAATTTTCTTTTCTATTTACAAAATAATTATCAATTAAAAATTTTGGATTTTATAATTATTGAATAACTTTTAGTCAATGTACTTTAATCTTTTATTCTTTTATGCGATAAAAAATTTATTTACTTTTTGTTAAAATATAAAAAAAAAAATTTTTGTTAAAATTTACTTTCTACCATTTTCTAGCGACTCAATTTCATCATCACTTCTATAATTATTTATTTTCTCATTAAATACTTGAAGGCTTTTCTTTATTGGAAGAAATAATTTAAATTCATTTGGTAATTCATCTTCTGTATATAATCTTTCGGAAAAATATATTCTTCTTAACCGACAATTTGCATGAATTTGGACTCTTAATGTTTCAACATAATTTGTTCCATAAGCTTTTTTACAAAATTCAGAAAGATTAAATTGTACTTGGTTCCATCCTTCATCAAGTCTCATAGGCATTGTACATATAAAAGGTTTTACTCTTGTAGTTTGTTGAAAATTTGATGCTCTAAAACGTCTTTTCATATTTCTATCATCTAATATTTGTACTTCAAATGTAAAAGGGCGATGTAAATTTTTAACAATCATTACAAAATATGGTAATTTTATTCCTAATGTTTTTGTTGAACCAATTGGACAATTGATATATGTTGTACTAACATTATGACCATTTAATTCAACGACTAATGATTGGATGTCTTCATCTGTTATTCTGCGAATACATCCATATTTGATCTAAAATTATTTGTATAAGTAAGTTTATTTTTACATAAATATTATTTAGAAAACATTTTTTATAATGATGCTTACAGTTTTTTCCCAAATTTGTAAAGGGTTACTTCCTATAGAATAAAATATAGATAATAAACCACCTTGATATGTATTATGAAACATTTTTTTAATTAAAAATTTCAAATTATATAAATTATTATAACTTTTATTTATTTTGATAAACAAAATATTATTTAAAATATTTTAAGTAACATTAAATTTACGTTACCATAGTAACTATATCTTTTATCTTTCTTCCACTTTAAACAAATTATCAATGAAGCAAAAAAAAAATCTATGATTATGATAAATTTTTGATCACTAAATCTTAAAATATGATTAAATATAAGAAAAATTTCAAAATTTTAAAAATTTATAAAAAAATATATAAATATTTATAATATTTTTTTCTTTATATATTTTATAAATAATTTAAAACATTAACCATAAAAAAAAATATTTTAATACACTTTAAATATAAAATTAACTTTTCTTTACGCCATTATTAAATGGTTTTTACAAAATATATATATATATATATATATATTTTTATAAATATACATATATATATATTTATGCATTTCTTATTAGAATAAAGTTAAAAACTACAAAATATAATGTTTTTTGGTTACGGAGAAACAAAAAAAAATACTACATATATGTTTATTTATGAATATAGATAACAAAAAAAACACACATTCAAAAATATTATACATTAGACATTAACATAGGTTTTGAAAAGTTTTTATTTAGTTTTTAAAAAAATTAGATGTTAATAAACATAAAATTAAGACAGTTATTCAGATATTAATATTTCTTATATATATATTTTTTAATTAAAAAAACAGTGATTTTTATTTTTACATATATTTATACTTATATTTAAGGTACATTTTTATTCATTTTATTTTAATCATATCCTTTTAATTTTTTTTTCTTTTATCTATATATAACAAGAATAGTTTGAATTTTAGATAATAATAATAAGAATCACATAAAAATTTATTCTATATACCTAAAATATATGAAAAGATTTAGATATTTGTTATTTTCTTTTGCTATACTATTTACTTTTTTTTATTAATATAAAAATATTATTTTAAAATTTTAAAAACAATAAGTTTATAATAATTCTTAGACTATTTTTAATTACTTTTTTTTGGATAAATTTGTTAAAGCATATTTTAATGTAGTTTTGGTAATAATATTTTTAATTTAGTAATTGAAATCTTTCTATATATCATCAATATATTATTTATACCAAAAATGTCTTTTTAGATGTCTTTAAATATTTTAGATGTATATTCAATATCCTATTAAAATTTCAAATGCTGATAAAGTTAAAAAGCAATTTGTACTTACTTGTAAATTTTATCTTTATACAATGCTTCCTTTAAAAATCTTATTTAAAAAATATAAATATGGATATATATCATTGATATACCTATGTTTAAAGAAATATATATATATATATATTCATTATTATACATATCACTTTAATATAAAACGTGCTAATAATATATGGTTTATGCTATTTTACTCCAGTCTTAATAGACAATAAAGAAAAATATCATCTATAAACTATAAAAATAACCAAAAAAAATTTTTTTTTCTGTTTTTATGGTCTTTTAGAATAGTATATTTAATTAGTAGATTTATTTATCATTGATAAAAATAAATAAAAAAAAGGAATATTTTTTAAATTTATAATATAAAAAAATAAATTGCCAATAAATCATTTTTCTATTATTACACTTAATGTTTTTTTTTAAACTAAAAATAGAAATATGTGAACGTTAAAAATTGTAATTTTCCTTTCATTATGCTTTACTCTTTTCTTTTAACTAACATTAAAAATAAAATATATATAATATATAAAAAAATTTTTCTTAAATTCTCTTTTAAATTCAATAAAATACTTTTTCGAATTGTATAATGTAATTAAAAAATTAATATTCAATTCCACTTTTTTTTATTTATATTTTTATTTTATTCACTTTTAGTAATGTTTATATTTTTAAAAAAGAAGATAACAAAGTTATAAATATATTATTTATCTATAAACTACAATATTGCTTAAAATATCAAATTTTTTTGTTTGTAAAACGAAAAAGAACCTACAAAGCACTTATTTTTAATTTTAAGAAGTAAAAATATACAAAAACACTATAAAAATTTTAATATTCTTTATTAGTATTGCATTTAATTGACAAAAAATTTTAAAAAAATTTATTTCAAAATTATTTACCACAATTCTTTACTATAATGTTTTCTTATTTTCCTAATATATATTCTATTTTAATTAAAACAATATTTATTATATTGTTAATATTTTATCATTTTACATTACAACAATCAATGTATGAAGGAAATTTTTCACAACTTGATTGTAATGTTGAGTCCCAAAAAAAACAATCTATTTTAAAATATCTTTTACAAGATTATGATAAGTCATCAACACCATCAAATAATTCAAATCAAAAAGTTATGGTACAATCTGAAGTTACTATACAAGATATTGGTTCAATAAGTGAAATAACTTCATCTTTTATTGTTGATTTATGGTTTTCACAAATATGGGAAGATCCAAGATTACGTTATTCTCATTTATCTTGTAAATCAAATTTTAGTCTTGATGAATCTGTAGCTAACAAACTTTGGTCTCCTAATATATGTTTTGTAAATTCTAAGGATACATATATACATTCGTAAGTTAACGAAAAAAATATTTTTATATTATTATTTTTAAAAATATAAAAAATTTTCAGATCTCCTGAATCTAACATTCTTCTTATTATTTATCCTAATGGTACTGTATGGCTTAATCATAGGTAATTTAAAATAATAAATTTTTTTTTTCTAAATTTTAATATAAATTAACAAATTTGTTATTAACTTTTTTCTTTTCTTTTATTTATTCATAAAATAATACTTTTAATTTTTTTATATAGATAAAAAGTTAACTAATAATATGTGATAAATAACTTAATTAAATATTTTTAAAAAAGTTAATTATACTTTTTTATTACTATATATTTTTATTCATGATTATTACAGAATGCGTGTTCATGGTCGTTGTAATATGAGATTAGAAAATTTTCCATTAGATACACAACAATGTAAATTAGTTATGGAATCATGCTGTTATTCAATATCTGATGTACGATTGACTTGGCAATCATGGAGTCCAGTTACTATTGCAAATTCAAGGGTATTGTTTTGTTAAATAAAAAATTTTATTTTATTAAAAGAAGTATATACTATTTTAAAACTAATTAAGAAGACTTTTTTTTTTCATTACCAAATATTACAGGATACCATTAAAAATAAAGTATCTTTTTAAAAATAAGATGTTTTAAATCATTAAAATAATAAAAATTTATTAGGCATATTTTTTTAATTATTCTAATGTTTCTTTTTTTAGTTTCAATTACCAGACTTTCGTTTTCTCTATCTAAATCATACATCGTCTATTCATGATACAGCAACTGGATCATGGGATCAATTAGAATTAACCTTTACTTTTAAACGTTTATACGGATATTATATTTTACAAGCATATTTACCAAGTTATTTATCAGTTTTTATTTCATGGATTGCTTTTTGGATTGATTCAAAAGCTTTACCAGCACGAATTATTTTAGGGGTGAATTCATTAATGGCATTAACATTTCAAATGGGTAATGTTGTAAAAAATTTACCAAGAGTATCTTATGTTAAAGTAAGAATGCTTTTAAAATTTTATATATAAGAAATATATCAATAATAAAAAATTTTTTAGGCAATTGATTTATGGTTTTTTGTTTGTGTTATATTTATATTTTGTTCCCTTTGTGAGTTAGCTATTGTTGGAGTAATAGATAATATTCATGATAAAAAATTGAAAAAAAAATTAAAATTAGAAAGAAAATTAAGAGCATTGGTTGTTGGACATTCCTCTGATGGAGTTATGGTTGGATTAAAAGAAGGGTAAGAGATTGAAACATTTATATATAAACATATACAATTTTTTTTCTTTCTATTTTTATTATTTAGATTTTCACAAAAAAGGCCTAGTACAACAAGGACAATATATACTCATAAATTGATAGAAAATACTGACCCATGGCATTTATGTGATCAATATAATGATGGATATATTGGTCACAAAATAGACTTTTATTGTGCTCGTGCTTTTCCAACTATTTTTGGTGTATTTAATATATTTTATTGGACATACTATTTAACAAGATCACAACAAAGTATTGATGAAACAATGGCAAAATAATATAATATTATATAAATTATTTTACTATTTTATCATTAAATTTAGAAACTTTTATTTAAAGGAAATAATCTTTTTTGTTTTAATTTAATTACAAAGTAAAGTAATTTATCAATTGTTAATGTAATTAATGTGTAATTTAATATATCTATTTGTTATATCTAATCTTATATGCTTTTTCGCGCTTTACACAAACCACTTTATTGCCATCAATTATATTCTCAAAATTTTTTGAAAACTTCTTTTTTTTTTGTTAAATTAGTTAATTGAATAAGACATATATATATATATATATATATATATATATATATATATATATATATATATATATATATATGATATATTATTTATAATGGATTATATATATATATATTATTACTTTTAAAAATATTTTTTAAATGATTCATATACAAAAGTATTTTTAAATGCCATTTATAATAAAATATAATACTTAATAATTGATGTAATGTTTTGATATACCTTCTCTATTCTATGAGAATATTTTATTATGTTTCATGATTTTAAAAATAATAAAAATATCCAAAGAATAAATTTTATATTGTCATTATAATTTTAAGATAAGATATATTTAAAGTTTTTATTGGCATTACAAATAAATTTAAGATATACTTTACATATATAAATTTCTTTAAAGATTTTAATCATTTATTATTATTAAAATTCATAAATGATATTATCAGTCAACTATAAGAATGATGAGTTTTATATACACATATGGAAAAGTTTTATGATATTAGTTTTCTTTGTATATCATTGATGCCTATATATGTTTAATACAAAATATACTGGTTATTATCTTTTAAGGTTTACTTTTATATTTATTTATCATTTACTTTTAGCTTATCATTTCTACAGTTGTTTCCATTATTTGATTGATTTATTTATAATACCTTTTGGTGTAATCCTTTTAACAATATATATTATTTAATTTTAACTTAAACATACTACAATCATTATTATCATTTTATTGAGGACAAAAGATATATTCATATTTTTATTCCTATTTCAAATAATAATAATTATTAAATAATAAAGTAATAAATAATCAAATTGTTTCGAATAGTAATTAATATTTTTTTTTATTGAATAAATTTTATGAAATTAAATATAAACTATCTTCCAATTTTAATGATTTAAGTAATGACGGCTTGGTCAACTATTCCTCCAATTTAATTCTTCTCAATATAATTTATGCTCACATTTTGTATGGTGCATATATTATATAGTATTGAGACTGGCAACCTTCCATCTTGATGCTATTTTCTTATATGCATATGTATTATTGTCACTATGACTATCATTATTATCGTCATCACATAGGGGGTAGACATTTTCTATACATCTATTAAACAATCACTGTTAGACTCCTTATGCCAATATTCAAGATCTGTTTCTTGTTAATTTTGTAATATAATAATAGTTAAACATCTTTTTTAAACATACTACATATTATTTATTTATTATGATTACCTATATATAAATAAAAATTACTTTACATAAAAAAGAGTTGTATACATTAATCATTTTTTTTTATTTAAAGAATAAAAAAATGTAGTTATAATGTAATATTTTATTAGTAATTATATATAAATAATTACACTTTTATGACGTATATATGTAATCACTTTTATCTTAAAACATAGTATAAACTCAATATTATTATTGTTATGTACTTATAATATCATAGGTTATCAAAAAAAAAAAAAAAAACAAACACACATATTGCATCAATAACATTATTCTAAATATTAGTTTGTTTTTTTTTTTTAAATACGTTGATATTTCTTTTTATTTTAAAATTTTAAAATATCAAGAATAAATTTTTAAATTTATTTTTAGTATGTATCTTTTTTGTATTAATCAAAAAAAAATTTTTCTATTAACAAATCCTAATATTTTTTTTATTATATTACTTTTACTAATTTTCTTTTTTTTATTTAATAATTTTAAAAATAAAATGTATAAAGTAATAGATAATTTTTAAAATGTCCTTTGATACTCTTTCTATATTCTTCTAAATGAGATAAAAGATATTACTTAATGATTAGGCACATTTTATTAAGACAAAAATTATTCTCTTTTGAATATAAAATATCTTTAATCACAATGTATATTGTAGTTTATTGTTTAATTTTTTAATAAATTTATTTCTTTATAAATCAAGGTAACAAAAATTATGTTGAGTTTTTGTTTAAATTTAAAATACTTATTAAATATTACTAGTTGATAAAGTTTATATAGATATTTTTTTTATGAATCTTAATATAAATATTAAATTTATTCTTATATATATGTAATTATTATAATAAAATAAATATTATTACTAAACATTTTGTTGCTCAATATTTTAAAATAACTGTTATTTAAACCTGAATATAAAAATGTGATTTAAAACTTTAGTAAATTGTTTATATTAAAAGAGAATTAAACTCACAGGTTGTCATTTTTAACAAAAAAATTTTTTAGTCTTTTTTTTGTTTTTTCTTTATATATAGAAAATAATTATTAGCTTTTTACTTAATTATTTTTTTGTTAGCAAAAATTTAATTGCTACTTTTATCGGAGATAATAGATTGTAATCTAGATATAACAGTTAAAAAATTTTCTACTTTTTTTAAATAAAAAAAATAAAACCCATTAATTTTGTCATATTTTAAATTATCTTTACTATACATCCTTTAATTAAAATTTTACTCTTCTTGTTTCATCGTTTTTTTAAATATTCTATTTTGTTTTCAAAAACTTTGTTTAATCATTATTCTTTAATATATCGCTAATGTACCATAAAAATACTATAAATAATATACTATTTTTATCATGATTTATTTAAATGAATAGTAAATCATTTTGACTAAAAATTTTTTTTTTTTAAATATATACCTTTTTACTACATTAAATTACTTTTTATTTATGGCATTTTGCATATCAATTAAATAAATCATTAACTTTCTCCCGTATTTATATCAATTTTTATTTAATTTACCTATTTAAATACTGGTGATATCATTTAAATGGGATATGTAATGTTTTTTGTTTTATTATTGTAAAATAATACTATTTTATGAGAATTGTTTATTTATTCAATTTAAAATCACAAAATAACATAATTTAACTTTTATATTAAAAATGCGTATTGTTTATTTAAAATTTAATTGGTTATCATTATTATAAATTAAAATAAAATTTATGATAAAAATATAACTTTATAACTTTTATTTTCTTAAATTTACATAATTTACTCTTTTATTTTTTTTTTCTAAGCATAAAATTAAAGATTATTTTAATTTTATATATATTTATATTTATAAGAAGAAATATGATTTAAACATACATAACTTGCTATACCAAATAGATAAAAATGTAAATAAATATCCTTAAGATCATTTATCAAAATTAAATCCTATCTTTATTGTTAAAGTTTTATAATAATATCACACACATCGTTTAAGAAAATACTTGCGCAGATAAAATTCCAGAATGCATACGTAATATTAAGATTTTATAATTTATCTTAATAAACATGTGTCTCTTCTCTTTATTATTTTTGTTGATTTATTATAAATGTTGAAATGTTCTAAGAAACAATTACATAAATTTATTATTAAAATGTAACTTTTTATTATATTTTTATTTTTATTTAATATACATCTGGATTAGATAATATACATATATATTTTTATGTTAACCTTTTTTAACAAGAATAATAATAAAAGATTTAAATAACACTTTTTTTTTTATAATTTAAAATATATTTTCTTTTTAAAATTTTAGCACATATATATTTTAATGTTTCTTATTTTAATAATTTTTTTTTATTTTATTTATTTTTGCTTGTTTTATAATAGTTATATTGTTGTTAAAATCATTCAAAACACCATTAACACAACTATTTAATCTAAAAGAGTTTAATAAAAATATATTCAAAATATAGTTTTTTTTTTTACAATTAAAAAATTTAGTTATTTATTGATGGAATATAAGTAATATCACTTATTTTATTAACCAATTATAATATGATTGTTATAACATTTTTTAGAGACATTTAATGAACTAACATTTTTAATTATTTGAAAAAAAAGTAATATATTTAAATTAAAAGATATTTAAATTTACTTTATATATTATCTATATTTTTAATATGAAATCAAAAACTGTTAATAATACTGGAAACGACCAAGGAATAGTTTCACTTCATTATCTTTTGGAAGAAGCTGATTTACTAGTGTAAGTTATAATAGAATTATATATCATTATTAATACATATTTTAAATTTTTATTAATATATATATATTTTTTTTTATTATTTAAAATGAAAATATTTATTTTATAGTTATGAACAAGAATTTTTATTTCAATTAAAACTTCGACATGCTGGTGATTTAGAATATGTTGAAGAACAAGATTTATTATCTATTGGTATGAGTCGTCCTGAACAAAAAAGATTAAGAAAGATATATGAAAAATATTATCCACCTAAAAGTTTTGTTGGTAAATTAAAAAATGCTTTTAGTGTATCAAAAAATGATAATAAAAAAATTAATAAGAATATTTCTAATGGAACATCATCAACAATTATTGAAGATAATGAAGAAAAACATGTTATATCACCAGATAAAATAACTTTATTAAAAGAATTAGGAAAAGGTGAATTTGGTTCGGTTTTTCAGGCGTCGTGGCAAACATCATCTGACATTGCTGGAGGGTGTGGAACAGTACAAGTAGCAGCTAAATGTATTCTTCCAGAAAAATTAATTGCTAATCCAACTAGTTTTTTACAAGAGGCTGCTATTATGCATAAAATGACACATGAAAATGTTGTTAAATTATTTGGTGTTGTTTTAGATACAAAAAGTATTATGTTAGTTAGTGAATTAGCTCCATGTGGGTCATTATTAGAATGTTTAAATAAATCTGCATTAAAAGATTCTTTTACGGTGAATGTATTATGTGAATATACACAACAAATCGCAAAAGGAATGAATTATCTTAGTAGTCAAAGATTAATTCATCGAGATTTAGCTTGTAGAAATGTTCTTGTTTTTTCATTTACAAAAGTTAAAATATCTGATTTTGGTTTAAGTAGATGTTTAGGAGTTGGTGAAGATTATTATAGATCTCAACTTACACCATCACTTAAATTACCTATTGCTTGGTGTGCACCAGAATGTATTAATTTTTTAAAATTTACTTCTGCATCAGATGTTTGGTCATATGGTGTTACTGTATGGGAAATGTTTAGTTATGGTGAAACACCATGGTCTGGTTATACAGGAGCACAAATACTTATTTCTGTTGATACAAAAAAAGAAAGATTACCATGCCCAAGTGCATGTCCAATTGATTTATATCAATTATTATTAAGATGTTGGAATCATGAACCACATAAAAGGCCAACATTTAGTGATTTAGTTGAAAGGTTACCAGATGTCATGCCACAACAACTTTTAACAATAGCAGAATGCCGAGATGGTCAACCTGATCACCTTCAATATAGTAAGGAAGAATTAATAACAGTTATTGAAAGGACACCAACTGCCTATCCAGATGGTTATTATTGGCGTGGAGCATTAAAAGATGGTACAATTGGATTATTTAGACCTACAGATACTGTAGCACATATTGGTACAGATAATCCTAAAGTATCATATTCAATAATTCAAGCACCACCAACTATTTCAACATCAGAAAAAAAACAAATAAATAATGAAAAAGATATTAAAAAGAAAAAATTACTTATTAGTGAACCACAAGGTGATTTAAGACACACATGTCATGTTGGTATAGATGGTAGGAGTTTTGGTTTACTTCAGGTATGTATATAAAAATTTTAACTCTCATAATAACATTTAAAATGTTTTATCATTTGTTTTTTTTTTAGGTAGATAAAAATGATTTATCAAAAGCTTTACCACCATCAGTACCACCAGTTCCTCTATTTAATCAACCATCACGTCATTCACCATTACATACAAGTAGTTCTAGTACCTCTAGTTGTGACGGATCCTTACATCGTAGTAGTGGAGGACAAATATCGTCAACATTTAATCCATCTTGTCTAAAACCAATGATGCGTTCACCACCACCAGCATTACCACCTAAACCAAGTTATAGATATCCACCACCATTACCTTCAGCACCATTATTATCTAATTCTAGTACATTAGAACGTGGAACTACATTTTCATATATTGGAGAAGAAAGTCCAACATCAACATTACAATTTGTTAATTTACAACGATCAAGATATTGTGATGAACCATCAATAACAAATGGTGAAGAAGAACAATCAATTGTTTATAGTATGGCAAATGATATAACAAATTTTACACTATCAACATTAACAGATTATAGAGATGATGATTCTTGTAGAATTAAAAAAGATGAATATACAAAAATATTAAAAAATAAATTAAAAGAAGAAGCAAAAAATTGTAATAAAATTCATGTAGGTCCATTAAATCCTGTTGAAAATCCATCATTAGTTTTAATGAATGAGGATGATAAAAAAAAATGGGATAAGACAGTTGAAAAAAGACATAATGATGTTGAAAGAAAATTAAGTAAGGAGTTGGCAAAAAAAAATAATTGGAGAAAAAGTAGTAGTTCAGAATCACATAGTGAAGATAATGAAGATAAACAATTATTTAAAAAAATTGATGTTAAGCCATTTGAAGCAGAATGGACAGAGGATGCTCAACAAGCATATAAATTATTAGTTCAATGTGGTGATTGTTTAAAAAGAACTTCACCATTACCTGATAAAAGTCTTCAAACAACAGAAAGAAATGGATCGTTGTCACCGAAAAGTAATATTGTTACTAATAATGATAAAATTAGTACTCTTAA
Organism: Strongyloides stercoralis; assembly: GCA_029582065.1. Taxonomy (NCBI): domain Eukaryota; kingdom Metazoa; phylum Nematoda; class Chromadorea; order Rhabditida; family Strongyloididae; genus Strongyloides; species Strongyloides stercoralis. The sequence continues at coordinate 666,167 of JARPTA010000003.1, forward strand.
TAATGATAAAAATTGTAACAATGAATCAATCAAATTAAATGGAAAAGAAAATGATGGAGAAGATTATAATCGTCGTTCAGCAACATTTTCATCTATAAATTCATCTGACACAGATGTTACAGTTGTAACAATTGTTAATAATAATGAAACAAATGTTTCAAATAATTTATCAAGAAATTTAATGACAACTTCCTTAATTGATGAATCATCATCATTATTAATAAATGATAATAATGATATACGTTATCAAAGATTTTCTTCACCTGGTGATAATATAATGTCAACTAGTCATATATCAAATATACCTATGCCATCATTAGATGATGAGGATTCTGTTTCACCATTAAGAGCATTAAAAAATACAGCAATATTTCCACCACGTTTTAGTATGAAACCAATTCCTCCTCCAGTACCACCAAAGCCCAAATCAAAAGTATTTTCGCAGTAAATGTAGTGAAAAAATATTTTATTTATAAATATATCTTTGATCTAAAACAAAATAATGTAGTGTTAAATCAAAAGAAAAAATTCATGCTTCAAATTACTGGTAGAGATGATATTTTCTTGAATTATATATATTTATATTAATTGTTAAATTAAACTTTTTTTAGTCTACAAAATAATGTTTTATACATACAATTTATAGCAAAAATGGAATAATACATAAATATATATATATTTTTTTGCAACTTTATAATTTTTAAAACAATATTTTATTATAAATTGTTATCATATACCATATAATATTAAAAATATTTACAAAAAATAAAATAATATAAAAAAATTATTATATTTAATATATTTTAAGAAGAAAAAGATACAATAATTAATAGATGTCGTATTATATATATATCAAAAAGTTATCTCTAAATTTAAAGATAATTTAAAATCTGGAATGTAAATTGATTATACAATATTTTATAGTAGGTTAACATAAAAACTTATTGTTTTTGGTTAGAAAAAAAAAATAAGAAAATGAAAAAGTTAATTTTTATAATTTATATTACAATTAGAATGATATATTTTATTTTGATATTAAATTCATTAGATAAATAGACATAATTATATTACACTATAACATTGAATACAATTTAGTCGAGTAAGTTCTTTTTTTTTTTTGTAAACAAAAATATTAATTTTTAGAACATTTTTATATAACTACTTTTTCTTTAATGGCCGTTGTATTGGATATATCAAAATACCGTGTTTATTATTTAAATTGTAAAAGTAAGCTAAATAAAAAGTTTTTTTTTTCTTTGTTTTATTTTAAAGATAAATCTTTTGAAAACATAGTTTATAAACAATTATATATTTTCTTTTAAATATATTTTTAATACATTTATTGATAAAAAAAATTATTTAAATATAAATAGAAGATAATAGTTAAATATACTTTATGTATGTTTTTTTTATTAAAATTCTTAAAAGATTATTTTCCATTCTAAATATTATTTTGATTAATATTAATAAAAAAATTCAACTACAATTTTTATATTGTTTATTATTTAAACTTTTATTTTTAACAATAATACTTCATTCAATCTATTATTCATTCTTTTTATTCTTTATTCTTTTTTGACATTACAAAAATTATTTTAAGGTATACCTATATTATTAAAATTTTTATTTATAAGCAATGTGACAAATATATTACAAAAAAATTTTAAAACAATAATTGTTAAATATAATAGTTTAAAAAATTTTATTGTTGAAAAGATAAAAGTTAAGATTTCTCTATATAATTTTGTATATAATTACTAATAAGTGGAACACTTTATGTTGTATTATAATTTGTCATTAAAGTAAACTTATAAACTTTAACAATTATTAATTATTACATATATTATTTCTCAGGAAGGGTTTGAATGATACACTAATAAGTACCGTTTAAACATTCCTATTAATTTATTTTGTATTCAATTATTTTGTATTTGTCTATTAATATTTTTTAACCTTAATTATTTAAATAATTATTATAATTATGTAAAACTTTGATTTTAATCTTTTATATTACTTTTTTTTTTTTTAAACAAACTAACAGGAAATTTTTAAAAACATAAATTTTATAGATATTAGTTTTATATAAAAAAAAATTTTTTTATATTATATTTATGTGATTTTTATTGATAATATACAAATAATACTTTTTATTTTATTTATATGATATAAAAAATTATTTGATCTCTACTATAAAATAGTAATAATTTACAGAAAAATAAATTTTTTTTTAAAATTTATTTAATAAAAACATTTAAGAAAATTATGATATTTTTTATAATAAAAATCTTGTTTTATTATTTAGTTCATCATAATTTATATGTCATATTTAATGAAACTAAATGCTTTAAAGTTAAATTAAAATAGTATGTCATTTGTTTGTAAAAACTTATAATTGTTTATAAAAGAAATAATATCATTTAAAGTTATTTAATAATTTATTTTAACGTGATAGTAATTTATATATTATTATTTTTAATTTATATACAAATTTTCCTTTTATAAAGAACCAAATATACTAACTAATATTATATAGTAAAACTTTTAAATAATAATTAAAGAAAAAATGTATAATAAATTGTATTTCCCATTATATAAATATAAACAAAGTTAAGTAACTATTAATTTGACATATATAATAACTTAAAATTCTATTTCTCCAACATTATAAGTACTTTCTAACCTTCATCAATACAAACTTTCTGGTTAGGACTTTTATCTTACCTTTATGCGCACAACCTTATTCAAAATGATTCTTTTACTTTCTAGATACATTACTTTTATATTATTATAAATATATATATGTTAACTATTTAAATCATTTTTAGCTATGGTCAGTAATTGAGTAAAAAGGAATTGTATATGTACTCAATAACTAATCAAAGAGGGATACTTTTGTATATAATATATATATGTATATTACAAGATGATTATTAAATATTATTATTATTATTTCTTCTTATATCTATAAAATAAAAATAATTATAAATTATATAATAGAATCACAAAATTAATAATAATTAAGCAAAAAATTTTTTTTTTATTTTTATTTTGTAATTATTTAACAAACAAAAATTATAAAATAATATAATTTTAAGTTTTTATTCTTTTTTAAATATTTCTTTATACTCATATTTATATTATACATATAATTAATATTTCATAACAACGATATATATTCTCACATGTCTTTGAAAATTTTAATTATTTGCATTTCACTCTAATTCAATTAGTCATTTTTTTTAAAATTTTCTTTGTCATCGTATATATAATTTAATTATTAATTTTATATATATATAAATATCTTTTTATAAAAGGAAATAAAACTTTTAACAAAATAAATCTATTAAATAAAAATAAATAGAAAAAAAACGAATTCATTTTAGTTTTATTATGACCTCATTAGACTTATTGGATTATTAAATAATAAATATAGACAGAATGTTGCTTCTTAAAATAAAACTTGATATATATAATTTTATGCGGCCAATATTTAAATACTTTATTTTATTGTAACTAAATTAATTGATGTATTGTAATAAAAAAAATTATTGTAAGAAAAATTGTATACATCTAATAATCATGATATCTTTATATAAAATAATAAAAATTTAATTTAAATTTTTTTTTTATTTTGATATTATTTTATTAACTTTATTTGATTCAGAAAGATAATTTAATTGATTGACATAATTAGTAATAAAAAAGTTATCGAATGATTAAAAATTTTTGAGCTACCTTTAAAAGACATTTATAAATTTTTCTTTTTGTAACATTAAAAATAATATTATAATATATATTTTTATATTTTCTAATATTTTTATAATCTTATGTTAATCTAACAACCTCTTTTTGTTATAGATTATCTATCATGAATAACTATAAGCAGTTTAGGTGTTTTAAAATTTTATTTTAAAAAATATTTTAAATGTACATATATTCATAATTTTTAATATTATATTATACACAAAATATAAATTTAATACAAAAGAAATTATATATCTATCTATTAATATTTTGTATAAATTTTAAAATACCATTCTAGAATATTGATAATTATATATAAATTAATCTGTATTTAAATTTTTAACAAAAAAATTTTTTTTTAATAATTGTCTTTTAGTTGAAATATTATAATTTTTTTTAGTAGAAAAAAAAATGATTTATTATGTTTATAAATATTTTTTATAAGGTTATAATACTTAAAAATAAATTAAGATAATTTACTATAAATAATATTTTATTGTTTGTTATTGATATATTTTTTTTTTCATTAATTATTAAAAGAATGATTAAAATTTGGATATTAAACAAGACTATTTTATGTTGTCCTTCAAAATTTTGTTTTCCTACTTATACATATATTTTATATATAATAAATATAAATATATATATATATTCACTGATGAGTTATAGTTTAGAAATTATAAAAAGAGTTAAAAGGTATTATTGTACGATTTATCTTCACTTTAAGATCAACATTTAATTATAGGTACACTGACAAAATTTTTACCTCGTCATCATCTTTCCTTTAAAATATATTTTATTTTCATCATCTTGTACTTAAAAATCAATTTAATGTCTTTGAATTTTTTTTTTAATTTTTTGCCAATAGTATTATTTACCTTTATTTAGTTTACTTTTATTATTTTTTTTTTATAAATAAATAATATGAATAGTTCTTTTTATATATTCTTGTAGTAAATTAAAAATCTTAGGAATTTTATGAAATATATGGTTAAACATAAATATTTTATTATAATTTTATAACATACATTTAATGATATAAAGAAAGGAGTTTATCATTTATATTCTTATCAAATTTATAAATAAATATATTTATATATATAGTCATATTATCATTATCATCAACCAGATAGTAGTGTTTCTCTTTTTGTACTATTATAAGAACATTATATATTTAAACATTTATATTTTAAACCAAAACAATAATCACTATGTTATAAAAACAAATCGAAATTTTAAAAAACTATAAGTAATATCATTTTATTTTTTTTTATATAATATAATTAACCTTAAAATTTTTATCTACCTGTATAATATAACCATTTATTATTGACAAAAATTGTTAGGTAAAATTAATGAAAAAATAAAATGAGTTTTATTATTAGAATTAATTATAACAATAGTATTAGATACCTAATCAAAATTGTTTCCTAGAATAATTAAGGCTAATTAATTATATTAAAATAATAATATCTAAAAAAATTTTTTTAAAACAATTGACATACTTTTTTTTTGTTTTATTAAAAAATATATATATGTATATAAAACTTATATTTTATATTACTCTTAGATAGAAAATTTAGAAGTAAAAAAAATCAGTCTAATTATCTATAGATATTTACTCTACTACCAAATTTTTTTTTACACTTTGCTAATTTTATATAAGTATAACATTTTTATATTAAATGTAAAAAAAAATCTTTTTTTTTGTTGATAATTTATAAATTTATACATTATATATTTTTTGTTAAATAAATTTGTTTAAATTTTAAACAATTATTAACAAATTTAAAACATTTTTTTTTTAAATTATTAGATTATAATATGACAATAATATTTTAATTGTATTATCTTGAATGTAAGCATGTTTTATGTATATATAAATATTTAAAACAGTTTTAAAATATATATACATTTATTGATAGATATTTCTATTATTACATATAATTTATATTTACTCAAATATTATTTTCCTTGAATAATATTATTATTTTTATCTAAAAGTTATTCTATATTGAATAGAACAAAACCTTTTAAAAATATATTATATAATATATATATATTAATAAGATTGATATATTTATATAATTATGAATAGACTTAAAATAAAATATTTAAAAAAAATTATCATTGATAATCCTTTTAAAAATTAAAAATCTTTTGTTTATATTATATAGAAAAAAAAATGGTTTAACATAAATATAAAATATATTTGTATATGTTTATAATTTAAATAAAAATATTCCAAACTTTCAAAATGGTTTTTTTTAATAAAATATAATTATGTATGAAAGAAATTATAAATATTTTAATTTAAAATAAAAAAATATTTTAAATTATACATTGTCATTCTATTTATAAATCAATTTTTTTAAAGATTGTTTTAAATTATTATTTATCATCATGTCAGAAATATAACTATGTTTTTTTATAGTTTGAATATTTTTTAAATTTATTTTAATTCCTATTTACATATATATATTAACCAATCTAACTGATTTTGATATCTCAAAAAAAGTAATTCTCTATTCATAACATTTTATTCACATTTTTGATACAAAGTTTTTCTACTTAAAATAATTATATATGTGTTTATAATAATTAGTTGTTTATTTTATATTATAGCATTGTGTTAAAAAAATTTTATATTTTTCTTTTTTTTATTTATTATATACTTTACTTTTAAGCTTAATATACTTTTATTTTATATATAATTCCCAAAAATAGTTTATACTTATATAGTTTTGTTAATAGAAATAATATCAATCAATGATATATATATACTAAATAAAATTTTTATTATAAATTATAATTCTTAACAATCATGAATAATATTTTCTATAACAATTTTTTCAAAATATTATTTTATATTTAATTTTTTTTTTATATTCATGTTTTATTTTACTATTAATAAAATTTTCTTTTGTTATATTATATAGTATATACATATTTATACATATAAAATTCTATTTTTATTATAATATTAATTAAAAATTTTTTTTTTAATATACTTTTTATATTATTTTATTATTATTATTATTTTTTATTATAGATGTTATGACTGATGCAGCTAAAGTTAGTTTATCAGAACTTCTTGAAGTTAGAGGAGCAGGCCTTGAAGTTGAAGAATTATTAGATATCACGCTAGTTGCATCGGAATATTTAGTAAAAAAACGACCTTTACCTAATTGTAAAGCTCAATTATTTGGAGTTGATGAAGTTAATATACTTAAAGATGGAAATATTGAAATTTGTTTTATACCTGCTAATCAAGCAGAAGATGATATTATTCCACCTGAAATAAAAGATCCAAATAATCCAGGAAAAGTTGTTGGTTCAAATACTGATGCAGCATTTGTTTGGTGTTTAGGAACTCTTCTTATGAATTCAGGGGCTGCTGATTGTAAAGATCCTAATTTATTTTCATTATTAAATCTTTTAACTGTTTATGATGTTGGTACAAGACCATCATTAAAAAAATTAGCACAAATGGTTAGAAATAAAATGGAAAGAGGAAGAAATTCTAAACAAAATATACAAGAATTATATGCAGAAATTATGGGAGATTATGATGAATTAAATGAAATGAGTAGTGTTGATGATATTAGTGAACGAGATTTATTCAGTGATGAAGAAGAGATTAATGATAGAGATGATGACAATGAATCTGGTTCACATTTATTTGACTATACTGAAGATATAATAAATAATAAAAATAATAATACAAAAGTAGTAAAAAATATTAATAAAAATACTAATGAAAAAATTGTAACACCAAATAGTCCATTTAATGATAACTTTTTTGAAAGCCGCAATTCACCTAAACCAAATATTAAAGATTTAAAACTTAATGGATTGCAAGAAAATACAATTGATCCATTTGACTATGTTGATAAAGATAAACAAAATGAACATAATATGCATACACTTTCTGGTAGAGATCCATTTCATGATGCTGAAAAAGATTTATCACAATCATTTAATACTAATAATAATAAAAAAATGTCACCAATAACATCTACTTCATATGGATTTAGTAGATGCCTTAGTGACGACGATGATATTGTTCAAGCTAATGTACCATATGAAACACCATCACCAGTTAGTAGTCCTTTATCAACGACTGATGATTTAGGATATGAATCACCAAAATCAAATATTGAATTACAGAATAAAAATAAATTAAATACTAATACTATAAATTCATTAAACTTTTCACATGGTAGAAGTGATTTTTCAAGTGACTCGAATGAATTTAATAATCAAAATAATATTAAAAATGAAGTAAAAAATAATATTAAAAAAGAATTTGATTATGATACACCACCTATTGCACCACAACGTACATCAATACCATTAAAAATTAGTAATCCTTTTGTTGATAATAATAATATTGATGAAAAAGAAAATGATAATACTACAAAATTTATGGATACAAATAATATATTTAAATCATCATTAGAAATACCACCTGTTTCTGCAAGAACAAGATCAATTGATTATTACAAAAGTCAACATGTTAATGCTGAGGTTGTTGTTAAACAACAACCTGATATAATAAGTAGTAATCCTTTTGAAAATGAAAAAATGATATCTGGAACAATAACATCAAAGAATTTACCTAAATTTATTAATGAAGATAATACAAAAATAAATGAAGAAGAGTCAATAGATGATATGTTTTTAAAAGCACGTCAACAACAAAATTCATCATCATTAACAGGAGAAAAAATAGATGATAATGAAGAAATTGATGTTGTTGGTACCTTAAAACGTCGCAATTCAATGGCTCTAGCTAGTATTCGTAAACACAATCAAAAATTTACCTCAATGGGATATGGAAGTATGAGGAAAAAATTAAATAAAACAGCAGCTGTACCAGAATTTATTGAAAAAAATTCATTACCACATATTCATTTGAATGCACAATTAGTAAAGAAAAAAAGATTATTAACATTATATAGAGTTGAAAATACTGATGTAAGAGTAAAACTTTTAAATGGTCAATATATTGATGTTAAATGTAAATCAGATATTAAATGTGATGAAATATTTAATCTTGTTGTATCACATTGTAATATTCATGAATATCATTTCTTTGGATTAGCTATTCAAAAAGATAATGAATTTTATTTTTTGGATCCTAAAAAAAAAATTGAAAAATATGCACCATCTGGATGGAAAAATGAGAAAAAAGCTATGACAAGACAACCATATATATTACATATGAGATTTATGAGATATCCACCATTATTAAGTTATGTTAAAACTGATATTACAATGCATGAATTATATTTACAATTAAGAAATGATATTCTTAATGAAAGATTAAGAGGAAATGAAACAATAATTTTTCAATTAGCTTCACTAGCATTACAAGCAGAATTTTCTAATAAACCAGATTCATCTATTTCATCACCAACAGATTATTTTCTTCTTGATCATTATTTACCAAAACAATATTTTGCATATGATGATAGTAAAAGGATTGCTTTAATGTTATCAGAAATGCATGAAAAATTAAAAGGAATGAAATGTCACGAAGCAGAAATAAGATATATTAAAATATGTCAAACATTACCAGAGTATGGTTCACATTTTTATAGAATATTTAAATCAAAACCAACACAAGATATGATAGCAAATATGCCAACAAGAAGTGTTGATGCTGGTTCAATACATTTAATAGCTATTATGTTAAAAGGTATATGTATATATGAATTTTCAAATAATCAAAGAAATATGATTCAAGAATTTTTATGGAAAGATACAAATACTTTACAATTTGATCGTAAAAGATTTGTTATTGTTAAAAGTAATACATTTGGTGCACAACATTTTGTTTTTTATACAGATCATTACACAAAAAGCTCATATTTTGTTCGTTTTGCAGCTGTTCAACATAAATTTATGATTCGTGTTAGACAATGGCAATCAACATTAAAAAAAAAGACAGAAGAAAAGCCTGGTGAAAATGGTATTGATGTATCAATTCCAAAAGAAGATGATATAATTGAAAAGAGTTTATCTAATAATCAAATAATTAAACAAGAAGATACATTAAGTATTAAAAATAAAAATTCATCTTTACCGTTATATGAAATTCCTGAAAATCAACCAATTAATGATAATTTTAATAATAATAGTAATAAATTATCAGAAAAATTATATAATAACAGGGATATACCAACAAAAATAAATCAAAATAATGAAGAAAAAAATAGTATTAAGTATAATTTAATAACACCACAAATAAAAAATCATACTATAGATGATGAAAAAATATCACGTAAATCAAGTGAAAATTATTCTGATTATCCATTAGAACAAAAAGGACAAGAATTATCAATTACTTTAGAAAAAGATCCTAAAGCAGGACTTGGATTAACATTAGTTGATGGTAAATGGAATGGCGTTAAAGGTATTTTTGTTAAAGCTGTTACACTTGGTGGTGCAGGAGAAATAGGTGGTGTATGTGTTGGTGATAAATTAATTAGTGTTAATGGAATTTCATTACTTGGTAAAGATAGGCATGATGCAGTTACTTATGTTAAAGAAAGTAATGCTTCTGTAACATTAGGTATTATAAGATATGACAATTTAGCAACTCGACATGGTAAAGGTATTACAACATTAGGAAGACCACAAAGAAAAGATTCTAATTTAGATTCATTATCACTTAGTAGTAATGTTTTAAAAAATACTTCATATATATCAAATGATCCTAATATTAGTAGTATAAGTAAAGATGGTACAACACCACCAACCAAAAAAAAACATACAAATGCACCTATTATTCAAAAAAGAGTTAGAGCTGTTTCTGATTTTGGTGCTAAAAGTGATAAGTTACCAATGTTTAATACAGAAGATATTATAAATGAACTACAAAAAAATACTAAAAATCCATCAAGATTAGATCTTCATATGGATTCAAGTGATGAAGAATTTGGTGCAGGTGAATATCAAGTACCAGCTACATCAATGTACAAATATCATGATTCAGATAATGATGATGATGATGATAATGAAAATTTAGATAAATTTAATATAAATAATGCCAACCAAGGTTATGGATTATATAATAAATATAAAAAAAGTAATCATACTGATAATGACCAATTTGATAATAAATCATGGTCATCAAATAATATACCAAAGGTTGCTGTAAGATCACTTGATCACCCATCAACAAATAATGATATAAATGATGAAGGTGAATATAAAAATAACTATGACAATGGTATCCAATCTAGTTATCAAGAAGAAAATAAAAATGAAAACATAAAAGAAATGATAATTTATATAAAAAGATCACCAAATGGTAGTTTAGGTTTAAAAATTGCAACAGGAATTGAAGGAGCTTATATTAAACAGATAAATGCTGAACCAGCTTTATCATCAGGTATTATGCCTAATGATAAATTAATTTCAATAAATAATATTTATGTTCATGGGATGACTCATTCAGACATAATTGGTCTTTTAAGAGATGGTGGTGAGAATGTCGCAATTAAAATTTTAAGAGATTTAACAGAGACAGGAGAAGAAGAAATTATCACTGTTTATTTAACTAAAAAAGATACCATATCATTAGGTAATTAATAAAATTAAAAAAAAAAAGTAATTTTAATTTATTCTTTTTTTAGGATTAAGTTTATCTAAAAAAACTGATTCAGAGGGATCATTCATTCGACATATAGCTGAAGGATCAGTAGCATATCTTGAGAAATCTCTTAAGATAGGAGATCGTATCTGGGAAGTAAATGATATATTTGTTGGTAACGAAGGACCTAATAATGTTGGAGAATTGTTAAAAACAAGTAATAATGATTTAAAAATAACAATTAAAAGGAAAGTTGGCCATTCATCTAATATTAATAATTTTTAAAATCATATACAAATAATTTTATCAAGAAAATTTCATACAATATTTTGTACTTATTATAAATTATTATTATTTTCACAAAGTTTTTTATACATTATTATAAATATGCTTATATTTATTTGTATACAAAACAAATTTTCACGTGCCTTTATATATAGATACAAAATTTGTTTAATAATAGTAATTTTTTTTTTTGTTAAAATATATATTTATGATGATTAATTTTTTAATATATATACTTTTTTTTAGAAATACAACAAAATTTTTTTTTAAAAAAATATATAATAAATAAAAAAAAAGAGTGATAAATGATGTTTCAAATGCAATATAGATTTTTATTTCTTTATTAATTATTATTTTTAATAATAATTATAATATATATTTTTAAAGATTTATCTTTTTTTTATTACTTTTTTTACAAATAAAATTTTAATTGATATATAGTGCTATGTTTTATCATATCAAAAATTAATACATTGAAACAATGTATTATCAGTTTAAAAGATTTAATTGTTGATTTAACAAAAATAATTAAAATAATATTTATTTTTTTATACTTTTGATATTAACATTTTCCTTTCATCAATAATATATTATTCAATATAATATAAAGTACTTTTTAAGATTTTTTAAAATATATTTATAATTCAATAAAAATAATATTTTGAATTGTTTATTGTTACAAACTCCTATTCCCACAACGAAATAGTTATTTCACGTGCTCTATCCTCTTCTTTTTATCTTCATAAAGACATATACAGCTGACATTCAGTTTATGTTACTTTTATATTATATTCTAACTTATGTTAAGTACTCTTTTTCACCAAAAATTTTGATCAACAAAATAATTTTATATATTATTATATATACGTGTATGAGAATTGTTTGATAAATTTTTAATAGATAAGAAAATAATAATATGTAAAGATAATTATATATATAATATAATATTGAATGAATTATTTTTTACCAAATTTAATTATTATTTTTTTTTGTTCTTTCTATAGTAAATAAAAATTTAATTGACTTAAGTATTTATAAATGATAAAAAAAAAATTGATTGAGTATGCATAAAAGCTAATATTTTATATTAATTAACTTTTATATAAATGTATATTTATAAATTTAAACAAAACAAAACATTTTTTTTTATCCTTTTAAGGTCGTTTACTTTCTTTGTTATTTATTATATACTTTTATACAGATTTTAAAAAGTACTATTCTTTACTTTATAACTCCTTGTTTAATGTGTTATAAATAAATATATAAATATATATATATATACAGTTAATATAAATAAAATGTATGTGTAAAATAAAATTTTTAAAAACTACTAGCATTATATATTTGCTATTATCTTAAAAGTAACTAATGTGTACCTTTATATAATAATATTAAAAAAACAAAAAATATGCAATATTCGTTTGTTATAATAATATAGTTATATAATTTATGTGTTTAAAGTATATTTTGTTTTTAGCCTATTGTATAATAATTACTCCTCATCATTTTTTCTGTAATAAATTGTAAATTATTTTTTTTTACCATTTCTTTTATATAATATTTATAAAAATTTTTGTAGAATAATATTTTTTTTTTTTGTATAGTATATATATTATTAAAATTATGGTTTTTAATGATAAATGTATTATATAAAATAGAAATGTTACCAAATCAAATAACCTTAGTGAAAATACCTTAAAAGAGATCTTAAAATTTATAGTAGTGTTTCACTTTTCTAAACATATGTTAATATATAATTTCTTTTAATTTTATATACCTAATGTTAAATGACTGTAGTATAGCATATATTTTATCATTAATATATTCAATATATGATAATATACCTGTAAAATTTACATGATGATATAACAGAATTTTAATTACTGGGTAAATTAATAATTTTTACTTTTATTTTTTAAGTTTCTTTTTTTTTTAAATTTTTATTCATTGATATTTTTGTTAGTTAGATTTAAAAAAATAAATTTTTTTTATCTTATTATTGTTTTATATTTTTTTTTTTACAATGTTTTTATATTATTATAAAAAAATTTGGTATATATATACATGCTAAAAATGACTTTTTTTTCTACAAATATATATTCTTAATGTTAAATAAAATTTCTAATAATTTGTATGATTTCAAACTATTTATATTATATTTTTTATCAATTATTTTTCAATGAAACTAGATAATATTTTTTTGTTAAGACATTTTAAATAAATATATAAATATAGCATTTGTCTACAAATAATATTTATTTATAAAGTATTTTTTTTGGTTAAAGTGATAAAGTTAAAAAAAATTTATTGGTATAAAATTTAATGTTAACAAATATATTGATAAAGTTTTTATATATTGTATTAAAATCTAACACTTCATTTATTTTGTATATTTATTATAACATTAATAAAATTAATTTTATTAAATTACTTTTTTTTATTTTTATATTATTTAAGTTATTAAAATAATTTTAATTTTAAAGGTTTAATAATTTCAAATTTTTAAATTTTATTTCTTTTTTTTTAAAATTTTATTCAATAGTATGGGTAATTGTTTAAGTGAATATTTTGGAAATAATTCTAATAATTCTCATGAAAGATTAGGAGATGATAGTAATCGTACATTAAGAGAAAATCATCGTGATAATAGAAATGTACCTGTAAGTTATATAAAAATAATCATTATAAATATTTATTTTTTACATTTATAATTTTTGTAGACATCATATGTAAATGAACTTTATATAAATTCACAAGCTGCTATACAACAGCAGCAATTAGAAAATGAAATACAAGAACAAAAAAGGCGTGCTAGAATTACGGGACTACTTGAGCAAATTCCTATTGAAAAATATGATGAAATTACAATGTCACATTGTGATGAGTATGTTTTAAAATAATTAGATTTCATTATAATTTATAGATGTACTATTTGCATGATGGAATTTACAAATAATACTGATATACGAACTTTACCCTGTAAACATATTTATCATTCAGAATGTATAGATGACTGGCTTCTTAGGACATTTGCTTGTCCAATGTGTATGACACCAGTTGATTCTTCTATTTTAACATCTTTTACTGCAAATATTGCTGGAAGCGATTTATCATCTATCTCATGTAACTCTGCCCGTATTGGTACATCTCTTCGTTAAAAATAATATACCATTGATGAAAAAATTGACAACAATTTAAAAAAAAAACAAAATCAACAGAAAAAAAATATTCAGTTATCGATTACTGAAGTAACGCAAAAATTTGATTTAATATATTAATGATTCTCTACTGCAATTATTTTATATTCTTAAATTGTTAATCACTAATACATCATTTTATTAAAAATAAAAAAAAAGAAATAAAAAAGAAAGTCAAGAAAACAACCTATTAAATGTACATAGATATTTTTTAAAATATTGTTACATTAAACAATAATTTTTTTTTAAAAACAATTTATTTTAAAAAATATCAAAATTTTTTGTATGATATTTTATATAGTACATTTTAAATCAAATAAATGTCAACATTCTTTTTTATAAAATAAAATTGTTTCTTGATTTAATAATTTTTATATTTTTAATTTTATAAATATCTGTCAAAATCATTCTTTTTGATTATCAAAGATATATAGAAGTTATTTTAGTATCTGTCAAAATATAATAATATAAAAATAGTAGATAAAGACTATTTTATGATATATCATAATAAAAATTTTTCATTTTCAAAAAAAACATTAATTAATAAAATGTAGTTTATTAATTTTTAAAAATTATAATAAAAATTTTGTTATTATTTTATTTCTAAACTAAATTCAAATAAATGTTAATATTATTGATATCAACAACACTTTACGAATATAACTTTAAAAATAGAGCAATATATTTTAAAGATTAGATACGGTTACTTGAAACTTATATATGATTGGAAATGTATTGTTCTTTTTAAAGTATAAGATTTTTTTGCAATATATTTGTATATATGAATAACGGACTTTTTTCTTTAATAAAATATATTATATATACATTATTTTCAGGTTTTTTTTATATATAAAAGTATAAAAAGTACTTCAATTTTTAATAAAAAGAAATAAATACAATCTTTAAAATGGTTTTTCGTATATTTTCATTACAACATTCTTCTTATTCACCTCCAAAACATTACTACTGTAAAGAAAAAAAAGTTTGTCAAAAAGATTCATCTTTTTCTATATTTTCTTTAATGGTTAATTTTTGTAATCCAAAGTAAGTTTTATATATATTTATAAATTTTTTTAATTATTCTTTAAATAATTAGTTTTTTAATTTGTTTTATTACAATAAAAATTGTTAAAAAAACTCTATTTGTTAACCCTTAAACTTTTGATGTTTTACACTTAAAAAAAATATTTACTCTTTATTAATGAGTTATTAGTGAAAAAAATTAATATTTAAATAATACCCATCAATTATTAATAGATTTATGTGTAAAACCTTTAAATTTTAATACAAAATTTAAAAAAAAAGTACTCATTAACACTTTAAAAATAATATTACACACATAATGGTCAATTAAAAAATGTATAAATGAAGTGGGAAAGTAATAAAGCATCTTGAGAGTTAAACTAACGTGATGAGTAAAATAAATGGTATTTGTTTGATATTTAACAAACTGTTATATCTTTAAAATCACCTCATCTTCATTTTCTTTTAAACTTTTACATAAATACAAAATTACACTAAAATACACACATATATTATATCTACAATTTCTCAATTAGAATAATTATAAAAATTTTTGTTTACATAATAAAAAGATATTATAACTATTATTAAAAAGTTTTGCTCAAATTATTCTATCTCTATTAATGCTAATTATTCAAGTCCCATCCTCTACACGTATTTGTTTTAATTTGAGAAGATACTGTTATATAGTAATCCAACTTAAATAATAAATTAATTGTACCATTATTTATTTATTTTATAGTAAATATATACAAATATAAGTTTAAAATTTTATTGTAATTAACAACTTTTTTTTTCTAAAAATAAATTCTATATATTTGCATTTTTTTGATCAAAACATAAATATTATTTTACTAAATAAAAAAATCTATTTTTTCTACAGTTTTTTTTTTGCTAAACTTATTTATCATTTCTATATTCAATAAAAATATAATGCCAGGATTAGTTAAAAAGTTTAGCTTTAGAAGGTTTGAAAATTTTAATAAATTATAAAATGAATATTAGTATTTTATTTTTTATATTTTAAGATCAGAACAATTTTCTGCTGTTTCTGTTATACTTTTTGCTTTTTCAATATTTTTAATTGTTTGTTGTGTTGTGGCATTAGCTTTTATAACATATAGTTATAATGATGGTAAGATAATTTAAATAATAATAAATTTATTTTTAATAATATATTTTTTTTTAGAAAGTAATATTATTAAAATTAAACCACTACAAGAAAAAGTATCAATTCACCAACAACAAAAAGGATATTCTTCTTATACTTTAAAAAATAATTTACCAACTACAACAACGATAGTATCAACAATAAAAGAAAATGAGACTAAAGAAAATATGTTAAGTGAAGTAACAATTTCAATTTCAACAACACAAAAACCTTCTCCAACAATAACATTTTCTTTTCAAAGTAATAAAAATAATACTAATATGTCAAAGTTAAATTTAAATAACGAAAATGATAAGCAAAAGAATGACAATCTTTGTGTTGAAAGTGAATGTATTAACATATCATCTCGTTATAAGGACAATATGAATTCAAAATACAATCCATGTGATAATTTTTATCGTTTTGCTTGTGATAGGTTTGGTACTGGTAAAATAATACCAAAAAATGAAGCAAAGTTAACAGTTTTATATGAAATGAAAGCACAATTAAATAGAGATTATCATATTTTATTAGAAAATTATAAAATAAATTCAACAACATCAAAAAGTGTTAAATTGTTAAAAAAATACTATGATAGTTGTATGGATGATAGAGCACAAGATGCCTTGGATCAAATGCCATTAGTTTCGTTATTTTCAAGTTTAGGTGGTTGGCCATTATTACAAAATGCACGATTTGACGATAAACATTTTCGATGGGAAATTTTAGCAAGTCAAGTACATATGTTAGGTATCTCAGGTCTTTTTTCATTTTCTATTAGTCCTGACATTGAAGACACTTCGAAATGTATTTTAACAGTAAGTTTAATAAATTTTTTTTTTAATTAAAAAGGATCATATTTAAATTAAAATGTATATTTTTTTAAATTTAAAAAAAAAGACAAATTGTTTAATTAAAACAGTTGAATGAAATCTTTTTTAAGTATAAATTTCTTTGTCTTTTTGTTCTTTTTAATAATATTTTATTTGATATAAAAAGTTATTAAATATATATTAATTTTAATTTCTATTCTTTATATATTAATTTCATTCTAGTTTCGCAGTCCTCGTCTTCTCTTAGAACACAAACACTTTTATGCACAATCATATCAGATAAATGGTCACTTGCAACATTATAAACTTTATATGAAAGAGTTAATGAAATTGTTAGGTAGGGTACATTTATTTGATTTTAATATAAAAAATATTAAATGAATTTTCTTTTCTTTTTATAAATATTTGTTTAATATTGTCTATTATTTTATTAAATAGACAGTTTAATAGATTGTTTAACATGTTTTTTTTTAGATGCTGATATTGATGTTATAGATAATTCTTTACAAATGATACTGGAATTTGAACAAAAATTAGCAGCAATTTCAACATGCAACGAAGGTAGTGTTCATTGTCAAAAGCACCATAAAATAAAATATGGTGATTTTAAGGAGAAATTTAATATAATCGATTGGGATACATTTTTTGATATAAATATTAAAAAAAAATTAGAACCTTTTAATGATTTAACAATTATTAATGTAATGGATATGGAATATTTTGAAGGTTTACAAAAATTATTGCAACAACGTAACAATGAGTATGTTATTTTTATTTCTTTTTAAATATTAATTTATTAAATATAATTTTTTAAGAATAATACAAAATTATTTAATGTGGAAAATATTACACAATTTTGATATGTATTTACCACAAAAATTTAGAGAGCCTCATATATCATTTAATGAAAAGGTTTACGGTCAATCATTATTACCTTTATGGGAAGAATGTGTTAATGAGGTAAAAAAATTTTTACCATTATTAATAACAGTAGAATATACTAAAAATAATATTAAAGAATCAAAATATGAACATGTTAATGATTTAGTAATGAATCTTAAACATAGTTTAAGAAAAGCAATTGCAAATAATGATTGGATGTCATCTGATGGAAAATTAAAAGCTTTATTAAAACTAGAAAAAATTGGTATTAAAATTGGTATACCAAAAGAATATTTAATACACGAAAGTTTAGTTACTCAACAATTTAATCACATAACTTTATCATCTCAAAATTATTTTGATAATACTATATTATTGGCAAGATCATCTTTTGATATTACATTACAAAAATTGCATCAACCAACAAATAATTTCATTGAATTTATCAATCAATTAATGGATGTTGATGCATTTTATCATTTTAATGGTAATCAGATTATTTTTTCAGCAGGTATTTTAAGATTTCCTTTTTATGGTGTTGATGCTCCTGAATATGTTAATTATGGTTCATTAGGTTCAGGTATAGGTCATGAATTAATTCATGGTTTTGACGATGCTGGAGCACACTTTGATAAAAATGGAAATTTAAATTTTTGGTGGGATAAATCAACACAAACAAATTATAAATTAAAAAAAGAGTGTTTTATATCACAATATTCAAGTATTTTAGAGAAATATAGTCAAAGATATCTTAATGGAGAAATGACATCAATTGAAAATATTGCTGATAATGGTGGTATTAGATTAGCTTATGATGCTTACAAAAAACGTCTTTCAAATATTGAAAATGATAAATTATTACCTGTATTTAAAAATATGACAAATGATCAATTATTTTTCTTTTCATATGCAAATACATGGTGTGAAATGGTTAAAAAAGAAAGTATTAATTATATTTTAGATACTGATAGTCATTCATTAGGTGAATATAGGTAAGTATTATTACAGTATAAAATTAATCTATTTTTAATAAATAATAAAAACTATTTTTTTTTATCATATAATTATAAAATATTTTTTAGAGTAAATATACCATTACAAAATTTTCCTGAATTTGGTAAAGCATTCAATTGCCCAATAGGTTCAAAGATGAATCCATTTAAAAAATGTCATTTATGGTAAAAAAAATTATCAAACATTTATTTTTTTTTTATTGAATTGTTTTATCAAACTACTTTACATAATTTTTCAACTCGGGTACAAATAATTTTTTTTATACCGCAATTTAATATTAATACATTAATATATATATATACTGTATATTAAATTAAAAAGAATATTTTTTTAAAATTTTATTATAATTCATTTTATTCTTTATTTATATTTATATTTAAAAAAAAAATTTATTATTATATTTTTATTTGACATTGATAATACAAATTATTTATATTAAAAGTGATGAAGTAAAATTTAGTAAAATATAATTTAATTAAAAAAGGTACTTGTTAATATTATGTTGTTAAAAAATGTATCAAAAATTTTTAAATATATTTTTATAACGTATCCGTTTACTGCAAAAAATTATGTGACATTGTAAAAGTTATTTTGTAAAACAAAAAGTGTATTTTTTTTTTAAATTATAAAATTATTAATAAATTTAAAATAATTACTTCACAAATATTTTATTTCGAATAAAATGTAAATTTTGTTATTGGTTAATGAAATGTAATTTTAGAAAAAAAAAATTAAAAGAAATTTGCTTATCATAATATTAAAAATTTTTTTTCATCTTTTTTAATGTATTTTAAAAGTTTTTCACATAAATCAATAGCATCATGAGAATTGGTTGTTGGATTTAAAATAACATATAATTCATAATTATCACCAACCATTGATAATAAATTATAATTTGGATTAGTATTAAAAATAAATTTTGGCTTTTTTTTTGAGCACATTAAATCATTAATACGATGGTAAGTATAATTTAAATAATTTTTTTCATTATCACTAATAAATGGAATTTTTGGTAAAGATGTCATAATATGACATGTTTCTGTATCTTTATAAATAAAATGCCATAGAAAATCTAATTGTGGTGATGGTATTTTAAAACCATCAATTGTACCAAATAAATCTAATATTTCAGAAAATCTTTTGTAATCTTTAAATGCTTCAATAAATTTTGTTTTTACTAATTTTGATTCTTGAAAACTATCAACTTTGCGACATATTATTACAAGACATGCATCCACATTTTCCCATGGATAACAAAAATATGCATGAAAATAACCCCTTAAATTATTAATAAAAAAAATTTTTTTTAAATGTTACCTATTACTAATTGTTGGTAAACATATAGGAACAAATATTTCCATTTCTTTTATCATTGGTGGATTACATTCAATAAGATTAATAACTATATTAGTATCACTTGCTGAAAGGGAATGTGATGTTGTTTTCACAGATGCTACCAATTTTTTATGTGATATAATTATAGCAAAAGTTATATTTTCATCTTCATTGACCTCTTTAATAATATTATCTAATGTAGTAGTTATAAATGATCTATCAGAATTATTCATTGGAAATAAACCAACTCCAGAAAAAAAATATGTTGGATTATGTTCCCATTCTTTAACATATGTACAAACACTTTTATTAAAACCTTTTAGTAAACTTCTAATATCATAATTAGCATGTGTTCCAAGAGTCTTCTTTATATGATCTGTTGGAAGAAGTGATAATATTTGATGATAAACAAGTTGAAGTTGTTGTGTTAAATTAAATGGAAATTTTGAAACTATGCAAAATATCATATATGATTTTGACATAAAAACTATATGTAAGTCATTTGCTTGTATTGTTTGCAATGAATCACTATTTTCTTCTGGTTTTTTAACTAAAACAGTTATAAGAGCAAACAAATCGCTGTAACGATTTTCTTCTCCACAACTTAATGTTACAAAAAAAAACTATAATTAAACAAGATTTTATTTATACTTTAATAAATACCTTGCAAATATGGGTCTTCCTGTTTCTGATAGAATAAAAATATTATATGGATTTGGTTCCAATGGATTTTCAAGCATTTTTTTTATACATAAATAATTAACTTTTTTTTTTTTCATATTATTGGGATAATGCATTACATTAATAAATATGGCGCGGTCAAAATTTTTTTAATTTCATTTAATATTTATTTATATTAATTTAATTTAGTGTTAAAATCTTTTATCTATTGATAAATTTAAATAATATCTATTTCTCTGATTTAAAATATAAAATTTAATTAAAAACTATAGTATATTAAATTTATGGAAAATAAAAATTTGATATATTTTTTTATTGTAAAAACTAGTCTATCAAATTATAAAAATAATAATAATAGTAAATTGATAAGTGGCATAAAAAAAAAGAATAAAATGATATATGAAAGATATAAATTTATTTAAATTTATATTTATTTATTACATTTTTGCAGTTGACTTTTTGAATTAAAAATTAAAATTTTTTACATATTTATTTGTTGCTTATATAAAAAATATTCTAATTAATAATAGTATTTTATAATAAAAGAACCAATAAAAATATTATGATATACTAGTAATGATAAAAAAGTACCAATAAACAAGGATTTTTTTGTTAGTTATTTTTGATGTAATAATATGATAAAAAATTACTTTAATTATAAAAAATAAAAACATTTATAAATTTTTTTTCAAATTAATAAACTCTCTTTTTTTTTAAATTATTTTAATATATAAATATTTATAAAATCTTTACTATAAATTTGTAAAATTAATTTTTTTTAGCATTTATTATTTATTAATTAACAATTACATTTTATATAAAAAATGATGTAGAAAGAAGATTTTTATTGTATTGTTTAATTCTTAAATCATAATCAATTTTAAAAATAAAAATAAGATGAAGTATTTTTGTTTATATTATTTGTAAATAACTATATTTTGATAGTAGTAAATTAAAATAAATTAATACAATAATGATTATTTCAAAAGAATGATAAAATGTTATTAGAAATAATTTATAAAAAAAAAGTTTTTAGGTGATGTATTTTTTATATTAAACAAAACAGAAAAATAACGTATTAAAAAATAATCTAAAAAAAACAAGTGATTGCCATAAGAATATTTTTAAGTATTTTTTTTAAATTTTTTTTTCATTAAATAAAATGTAAATGGAACATTTATTAATGATGAAAAAAAAGTATGTACAGTGTAAATTTTTTTCAAATTAATTTAAAAGCCTTGAAAATAAATGTATATATGTATGTAGTTTAAATGATAAAACACAAAATTTAATTGTTGATCAAATCTTTTGTATTTTACAATTACCAATAATTGTTAAAATATTATTCTAAAATGTAAAGACAATCAAAAATACAAAATTAATAAACGATCATTAATAAAATAAGATTATAATATTATATAGGTAAAATTTTTAAATACAACAATTATTTTTATATTATTAAAACTTTTTTTTAATAAAAATTTACTTTATTATTTTAAAAAAAGTCTAACTTTTATAAAAAGTGATTAAAAGTAGAGAACATAAAATGTTATTAATTTTTGTTTCTTACAAAAATATAAGATGTTTTTACCCTTTAAAACTTACTTTATATTATTTTTAAACATTATTTTTATTTTTTTTAAATTTATTGCTTTATATAAAAAAATATACATTAAAAATTTTTTGTAATATAGTTTTAAGTAAAAACTTTACATATAAATATTGATGTTTTTATTTTTAAAATGTATCAAAATTTTTGAATAAATTAAACTTTTTTTATTACTTTGTACTTCTATTTGTCATTAAAGATTTTAAAAAAAATGTTTTTAATTATTTAGTAAAAATAGTGTAACATATAATAATAAAGTAAAAAAGATTTTTTTTATAATTTTTTTTAAAAAGGGGATTTTTGATTGATATATTTTAGTAAGCTTTTAAAATTTGTTAATATATCATTGAAAATGCCGTTTTATATTTCTATCGTTACTTCTAAATATTTCAAATATAGTTTTATGTAAATTTATTTAGTAAAAAAATTTTTTATAAATAACATATTAATTATCATGTGCTTTTTATTTTTTTATCTTTTTTTTATAATATTGTATTAAATAATAATATTAATAAAAAAAATTTTTTAAAATTTTATATAATTGATTTTTTTAATAATATTTTTTTATGTTTAGTATATCTTGAATCATTTTTTTTTATTATTTTTATAGATGATTTAAATTCTTGAAATTTCTTTTATTTTAAATAAAAAAAAGTTTATTGTTTTAAATTGATAAAATGAATTACTACATAATTTTTTTATACACTCATTCTAATGTATTTTATTACTTAAATCATTTTTTTTTAAATAAAAAGATTTTAATGTATTATAGAACATTAAAAAAATGTGTAGTTTATAAAAAAATTTTAAATTAATATGTTTTCATATTATTTACATTTTATATTCTTTTAAAATATTATAAAATTAGTATTGTTAAATAATTTAATTATCTAATTTTGTCTATGAATTGTTTCTAATATGTAACAATGTATTAAAAATTGTCTTTATTTTAACTATCATTAATATATATTTTTGTTTCTTATCTTTATTAATAAATAGTTGTATTTTTTTAATCATAAAAAAAGTTCCGTGTTAAATCATAAATATATTAGTATAATAAAATTTGTCGTACAAATTTTTATATATATTGTAATTAATCATCACGTGAAATATAAAAATTTTTAGTACTTTGCAAATTTAATTTTACATATTACCTTATTTGCCAATTATCACGCGCTATTAGAAGGAATAAATTTTAAATTGATAAGAGAAATATATATTTATGTATAATTAATGTTTATATTGTAAAAAAATTAATTTAAAATAATAATTGTTCAATTATATTTAAAAAAATTATATAATACAAAATTTTTAAGTTTTAAGTACAAGATATTTCATACTAAACAACGTTAATCTAAAAAGTATAAAAAATAAAAGCGAATGTTTTTTTATAACAAAAATTATAAAGAAACATCTATAAAGATTGTCATTGAAAAGTGAAAGATTTTTCCTGACAAAATATAATATTTATACATAATATCGTTTTTATAAGAAATTGTTAAGAAAAGCTTTATTGTAAATTTATCTTCTTTACAAAATATATTTTCTTTTCATTAATTTAAAAATATACATATCAATTTAGTATCATTTTTGTTGTTTTATGATATCCTAAAAAATGTTAAATTACAAATCATATAAAACGATAAAATTAAAGAAAATAATTTAAAATCATATTTTTTGGAGTAAAATTAATAATTTATTTTTTTTTAAATTTTTTTATTTATTTATCATTACATTTTTAATTTAAATTTTAAATAGTTTATTATTGAAAGTTGGTAATTATTTTTTATTATTAATTATCATTTAAAAACATTACAATTTATGCAGTGTTTAAAAAGAACAAAAAAAATAAATTTTTAATTATAATTTTATAGATAAATTTACTAAAATATTTTATTTTTCTTTGTTTTTTTGTTAAAATTTATTTTGATTAATCAATTTTATATAATATATTTATTAAAAATAGAAGTACTTTTTTTTGTCATAAAATAACGGATAATAGATTGTTTATATTTAAAGCACTATTAAAAAATCTTTTTTTAAAATAAAAAATAATATTAATATAAGATGTTTTTTTTGTTACCGGTAAGGTTTAGTCTTTCTTCTTTTTTTGTGATAAAATAGCTAAGTAGTATTTTGTAAAGTAGTCTATGATAACTAATTACAATAAAATCATATTTTTATAACTTATTAGTGATAAGAATTATTTCTTCAATTAAATGACAATCGGAAGTAAAAAATGATAAATTATAGATTTAAAAAAGGTTTCAACTTATGACTATTAATATCATAATTTTTTACTATATATAAAAATAAACTTCTTTTAAGCAAAACAAAATAGATTTGTTTTTAATCTTTTAACTTGTTTGATAAATTTAAAAATTAATTAATTTAAATGTTTATTTAATATAATATGTCGGTGTATTTTATTTAAAGATTTAAACTTTTTTCTTAAACTTATAACAATATATTAAAAGCTGTTTAAAATCATTTTTTAAAGTTTTAAAATTTTCATAGTTATTTTAGTTTTAAATGTTATCTTAGTGGTTAATTAATTAAAATTTATTTTTATATATTTTGATTTATTTTAATTACTTTTTAAATATTGGTAGAAATAATTTTATAGCTAAAATAAAATAAAAATAACAAACAGTTATTATTTTAAATTTTTATATGTGGTAACAGTATATTTCTCTTTATAATTTAAAATTGTATTTATTTAATTATAACTTTTTAAGGTATTATGTATATATATATATTTATTTTTTTTTAAATTTTAATTAAAGTAATTCTTAATTTTTGGTAAATATTTTATTATGCATTTCTTATTTTTATTATATTTTTATTGATAACACACTAATAAATTACTAATATTTATTTAAAATTTTTTCAAGATTATAAAATTAAAGGATATTAAAATATTGTAAGATTTGTCACAATTTCATATAAACATCATTGAAATATTCATTTTCTCTTTACATATATACTTTAGTTGATTTTTATTTTTATAAGTAATTAGTAAAAAAAGTTTATCATGATTATAATCAATATGGTTTGACTTTTTTTTGTATTCTTTTTGTAGTGTTAATATGTTAAAATTAAATTAATTTGTTTTAATTTACTTAAATATTTTTCCAATAATTGTTAATAATTTATTTACTCTTTTTAGTTATATTTTTTATTTATTTAACACTTTTTTAATTTATCATTGTTTAAAAAGTTATAATTTAAATATTTAAAAATTTTTCAATATAAAAAAGTAATTTTTTTTTGCTTTTTTAAGTATAATTAAATTATCATTTATTTGTTAATAGTTGGTTATATATTTTAAAAGATCAGAAATTTTTTTTTGAAAGTGCACTTTTACTTTTTTAATATTTAATCTTTCATTATGTAAATTGTCTTTTACTTACTATTATTTTTATAGATTTTTTTCTATTAAAATAAATTTATGAAATTAATACATTCTTAAAATTAAAACCTATTATTTATTTTTAAAAAATTAGTGTTTATAAAACGTATATTGGTAATATATATTAATTTAGTATTATAAATTATAAATAAGTGTTTTTTATATAAATGAAATTTTTAAAATAATATTTTTTTACATAAATTTATTTTTTTTTAAATTTATAAAATTGAGCGTTTTATTTTCTTGGACAATTACTTTAAATCATTTTTTGTATCTTTAATAAAACTAAGATTATTGTCATTATTTTTTTTAATAAATAATTTATATATTATATTTCTACAGTTAAGATAAAAAATATACAATTTTTTTTATCTTTACAATTAAAGTTGTAAAATATTACTACTTTATTTTGTTGATTTATTTAAATGAAAAATATGGCTACTAATGTGAAGGATGATATAAAACCAAATTGCTTAACTAATTATACTAAAAATAATTCAGAAGTTATTATTAATGAAACAATGGAAAATTCTTCATTCTTAAATAATATGAATGAAATTAAAAAAAAGAGTGATATATTTAAAAAATTAAACTTTATATCATGTAGTAAAAACAATACTATTTCTGCTGAAAAAAAACGTGAATTGTAAGTTATATTTTTAAATTATATTGTCTAATAATTATTAATTTTCATTTTATTAAAGATGGCGTAAAAATAGTAAACCACGTTTGGAAAAAACGTTTATGTCTTTAGAAATAGCTGATAATATTAACGCTATTAATAGGGTAAATCTTTGAAAAGCCTATAAAATATTAGCTTTAATTTATTTATTATTTTTTAGACAAATAACGAAAGAAAAAAATCAAATAATGATTATACAACAAGCGAATTATTAAACAATAAAAGTAAGTTTATAATATTATTTTTATCATTATTATCAAACAATATAATAAATAAATGATGGTTTTTTACAAAGTTTAATATGCTACTAATATAGTATTTTACAAAATAATTATATGTTTAAAATATTTTTTTTTATTTTAAAGTTATATTCAATAGTGACTTTTTATTAGTTTATTTTTTTTTATTAACAAAAATACGTTTTATAGTCTAAGTCAATAAATAATAAATCTATTAAATTTTATAAAAAAGAAAATTCATTAAAAAATGTTAATACAAAAAAAAAAATTATTACATTATTATAAGAGATACAAAACTTTTTAGATTTTCAATCAAATAATAAGCATGAATTATTATTTACATTGTCTAATGAAGCAATATACAATGAAAATAAAGAAAGTATTGAGTATGTTTATTAAACATATATTTATTTTATTTTCTTTTTAAAAATTTAAGAAAACAATATGTTGATAATAAGGAACTTTTTTTGCCTGACAAAAAAAATATTCCATTATTAATAAAAAAAAAAGATAATGAAAAAAATTTAAATAATAATAGCTTTACATCAATTGAAACGGGACCTGGTAATTTTTTTTTATTTATAAATATTATTATTTTAATTATTAAATAAATATAGAATTAAAAATTATTGACTGTTCTCCAAATGGAAAGTATTTTCAATTTAATGAACAAATTGGAAAAGGTTCATATAAAAATGTTTATAAAGGTTATGATAAAAAGTCAAAAATTTATGTTGCATGGTGTGAAACTAATTATGCTCATTTAATGTCAAGAAGTATTGAAAAAGTTAGAGAAGAAATATATATACTAAGTTTATTATCTCATCAAAATATTCTTCCTTTATTAGATTACTGGGAATATAAAATTAAAGGTGTTAAAGAGACAAATATTGTAATGATTACAGAATATTTTGATACTGGTTCTTTAAAAAATCATATAAAAACATTAGAATATGTATCTAAAAATTCTATTAAAATATGGGGAAAACAAATTTTAAATGGTTTAAAATATCTTCATACTCATGATCCTGTTATTCTTCATCGTGACTTAAAATGTGACAATATTTTTTATGATAAAAGAAGTAACATTGTTAAAATAGGTGATCTTGGATATACTGTGTTTAAAGGTAACTTTAACTATGAAACTGTCATTGGTAAGTTTAAAACTCACTGTATAATATTTTTATTAATTAGGTACACCTGAATTTATGGCACCAGAAATGTTTACTGAAAACTATGATGAAGGTGTTGATATATATGCTTTTGGAATGTGTTTATTAGAAATGGTTACAGGTGAATATCCTTATCAAGAATGTCACAATCCAAATGATTTATTTAAATTGATATCTAACAATATTAAGCCACTTTGTTTAAATAAAGTTAAAAATACCTATAAAAATATAAAACTTATTATTGAAAGATGTATTCGTAACAAAAGAAATGAAAGATGGGATATTGATGAAATTTTACAAGACCAATTTTTCTTTGAATACAAAAATTATGATATTAAAATAAAAGCACTTTGTTATGATAAATATCTTTTAAGTGATGAAAAAATATTGATATTAGAAGTTATTGATAATTCAATTAAAAATAAAAAAGAAATTGCAGATTCATCTAAATATTTGTCACTTTTTACATTTGATTGTGAAAATGAAAATTGTAGTGAAGTAGCAAATCGTTTAATTAATGATTTTGATATTGATATTAAATTAAAAGACCAATTAATAATACAACTTGAAAAATATGTAAAAATTACAAAAATACGTCAAAAGTATAGAAAAATTGAAAAAGAAAATGAATTATTAAGTGATGATATTAAAATTAGGAATAATAATATGTATACAATGAATACAAAAATTCAAAATTATGGTTTTGAAATATATCGTGTTATCTCAATGGTTTCTCCTACATTTTTAGAAGTTTTAAAAGAATGCAAAATAAACTATAAATTTGATAATGATAAAAATGCACAACTTATAATTGTCAAAACTATTACAACAATTGATACGAATGATAAAATTTTTTATACACTTTTTATTTATAAAAAACAACAGGCACTTATTATTACAACAGTTAAATCATTTATTCCAGAAAGAATAGTAAAATCATTAGTTAATATTAATGTAATCAGCGAAAATGTTGGTAGTAAAATAGTTTTAATTTTAAAAGCTGTTATTACAAAAATTGAAAAATTATTATTGAAATATTTACCAATTAAAATGAGATTTTCATTTGAAGATAGTTCAATAAAGAGTGAACAAGTAAAATATATAAAAATAAATAAAAATAAAATTAATAGAAAAATGTTTTCATTAGAAAGTACCAATGAAATTAATTTATTACAAAAATCACTGATTGTCTCAACTCCAAAACAATGGAAACATAAAAAAATATATAAAAATTGGAATATTTTAACTGAAGGTAAATTATGTTTATCAATAAATGAATTAGAAAAAAAAATATTTGAAGAAGATGGTAACTTTTCTCTTGAAAAAAGTACTATTTCGGCTTTATTTGAAAATTTCACACCAAATTTATTTTCTTCAACTTCATATTGTATTCAATTTGACAAAGATAACATTTCTCATCACATCACTGCAAATGATTATGAGACTTTTTTTAATGTTTTTAACAATGATTTTAATAAGTTTATTCAGGAATGCCATTTTTTAAATGCTTTAACAGTAATAGATATAGAAAATAAAATAAATGAGTATTATACATGCATTAAATTAACACAAAAACGTTCTTTGACAATGAAAAAATCAAAAACATTTTCTGAACCTTCAATGCAAAATAATAATAATATTCAAAAAACTCCAAAAAAAGCAGCTCCAAAACATTTTCAAATCTCTAAAGTCTGTTTAGAAGAAAATGTTATAGAAAAAAATTTAAAAATTAATTTAAGAAAACGTTCAACAACCGTCTGCACACCTATTACTATTGATATTTCTAAACAATTAGAAGTCGCTAATGATAGAAGTTTAACGTCAAAAATTTTAAATGATAAAAAAGTTTCATCTAGTAATGATGATAGTAATTATGAAGAAAACTTAGACAATTTTGATGAATTATTTTCTACTTTTGAAACAAGAAAAAAATCATTTATTAATAAGAATATGTATAAAATTAAAAAAATAAAAGATAATTTAGTTAATGCATCTGATGGTGCTATTGATGGAAATATTTTTATTAATTCTAAAAATAAACCAGAAATATCAATTAAGGAAACATCAAACAATTCTCCAACAATCATTAATTTAAATTGTATTGAATCTGAAAATAAAAATAATTCTTTAAATATTAGTAATACGGCTAAAGATAAAGAAAAAAATAGCAAGATATTTATAATTGATGAAAAAAAACCTGAAAACAATATTGTAACATCACATGTTATAATAAACGATGAACCAAAAGAACATACATTTAGTGTCATTAAACTTCAAAAAAATTCTCCAATAACTAATGATTTTAAAGATGAAAGTTTTTATGAAGAAAAATATACAATAGCTAAAAATAAAAAATTGTATAAAGCAAACTCTCTTAAGAATGACTGCAACTTTGTTGATGATGTATCCATAGTAGAAAAAAAAAAAGTTGCTGAAATTAGTAAAAAATTAGCTGAGTTACTAAATAATGAAGGTAAGTTATTAATATAAAATAATTATTTTTCTAATAAATATTAAAAAAATATTTTTTTAGATGAAATGAAAAACAATCCAACAAGTAATAATATTGAAGGAAATATTTTTAATAATGAAAAAAAATTATATTAGTACATCATAAAAAAATTCATTTTTTCAAGTTGGTAAAGAAAAAGGCTACTTTTAGTTGTTGTTTATTTTTGTAAATTTTGTATTATGTTTGCAAAAAAATAATTAAGTAATATTATTAAAAATAAAATTTTTGTATTTTTTTTATATTGAAAAAATTGCAACAATTGATATACAATGTTAATTATAAAAATATCAAAATATTTTTCATGGTAAAAAAAAAATTTTTTTTAATGTATAATTATATTATTGTAGTTAGAAAACTTTTTTGTTGTTATGGTATGAAATATTTTGACGCATAATTAAAAAAAACATTAGTTTTGCTTAACGATAAAATAATATGTTATTTATTTACTCATTTTCACTTTTCTGAAAGTTTTAAAATAAATATTTCTCATTCATTGCTCTTTATTACTATATTTTTTTAATAACAAATAATTTTCAACTTATAAATGTTGAAAGTTCTATAAAAAAATTTAATCATAAAAATTAAAAAATCAGATAGAATATCATAATAAATAAGTTGTAGCAAAAGTTTTTATAATTGTCATAAAAAATATAAATACAGAAAAATTGTAATATTAAAAATTAAATAAAATAAAATAAAAATGATTTATATTATACTAAAATAATAAATGTTTTCTAATATAAAGTTTACTAAGTTGAAAAACCAAAAATTTTTTGATATATATTTTATAATTGTTTTTAATAAAAAAAATTAACCAGACAATAAAGTAATTTTAAACAAAAATTCTAAAGTTTAACAAAAGTTGATTACATATTTATATATATTTAACTTGTTGTATTTGGTCCACCTATATTTATAAAGCTGATTAAAGTATTTTAAATTTTTACATAATAATTATAATATTTTTATAAAATGAATAATAGTTCACAACATTTTACTTATAATAAAATATCCATGTATACAATACATTTTTTTTATATCATTTTATTTGTTATTAAAATTATATATTCTTTAATTTTTTTATTAATATATTGTGTATTATAAATAGATTTTTGAATAGAAACTATTTAAAAAAAAAACACATTTTAAAAACATCTAAGTAACATTTATTGTAAAATAAAGCCATATAAAAAGGTTTTTTATAAAAAATTTTTAAACATAATTATTATCTTTTTAAAAAATTATTTTTTCGTTTAATTGCAAAACAGTTTTTATAATAATATTTTTTCTTTACAAATTAAATTGATTATAAATAATTTATAAGTTTTTTTTTTTCAAAAAATTTAGCTTTTTAATATTAATTAAATTTGCACTTAAATATATTTGTTTTATGTATAAACAATATACATGTAGTTTTTTCAAAAATGAACCAATGATTTATATTTTGATTTCTGTTTGTTTTTCACTGTTCTCAAAATCTTCTTAATGTTCTTAGTTAAAAAACTTGTATATAAATTGACAAAGTTATATTAATTAATTTTTTTTAAATGCTCATACTTAGAATTGCTTATTTGAAATTATCTTTTTATACTTTTTTTCAAACCAATATACCTGCAATAATATTGTTATTCACTTTTAATACCTTTTAAACAAGTTTACTGAAAAAGTTTTATTATAAAAGAAAAAAACAAACAAAATTGCCATTTTGAAAAAAAAAACTTTAGTGTTTTTAATACATGCCGTGGTTTTTATTTCAGAATTTTTACAGTTTTTTGGTAATATTTATAACAAATCTATTTTATTATTTGTAACTTTATCTAATATACATTTAAACAGATTTTAATTATAGATACTATTTCCAATATTTTAAAAAACTGTTAAAACATTTTTTTGTTCAACACAACTGCGTCAATTTTAAAAAAGTTTATTGAAACAAAAAAATACAATTTGAATTAGTCTTAATAATAATTACAATATCAACTGTTAAATACTTTTTATATTCTCCATCTTTTACTTAAATATGCATAGAAATCACTAATTTTTTTTATTACAAATAAAAAGCTATATATTTTGAATTTATTTTGTGTTTTATTGTACTTTATTAATTTTATTATTTATTTTATAATTTATATGTAAAAAAAAAACAAACTAATAATTATCAATTAATTTTTACTTATTTAATTTAAGCTTAAAGGAAATAAAAAAATACTGTTGTTATTTTCAAAAATATATTTCTATATGTTATATTATCATTGCTATTTGCTTTATCAGTAAATTAAATATATATGTATATATATATTCTTTTTTTTTAAATTTTTTATTATAAAAATGAAATTTACAAAAAGAATATCTATTTTATCAACGTATTTTTTATCGATATTTTTATTATTTGGAATATATTTATATATAAAAAAAGATGATAAAACTATTCTTTTAATAGTTGAATCTAATAAAATTGAAGTTAAGCCTAATATTTACAATATTACTATTATATCAATTGTAGATACAGAAGACTTATCAAATTATGAATTAGCTTTTCAAACAACGAAGTGTTATTCACTTGTATATGGGTATAATTTTATATCAGTTAACATAAATAATCATAAAGATATATTGTCAAAATGTAATCAAAATGATTTTATGTTTAAAAGGCATTGTTTTTTATCATATTATTTAAAAGAAGTAATATCATACTCAAAATATGTTTTGTTTATTGATGCAGATATAGGTGTTATTAATCCAATACATAATTTAATTAAGTATTTACCTAATGGAAATGAAGAAATATTGTTTGAAGAAAGAATATTTAATTATGAAATATCTGCTGGTTCTTATTTTATAAGAAATAATTATTATACACGTAATTTACTTTTAAAATGGGCTGAATTCGAAAAATATATACCAAATAGCTTTACTGGTAGTGATAATGTAGCATTACATCCATATTTATTAAAATATATTCCTAAAAAATATAAAAATGGTACAGATTTATGTAATAAAATTTGGAGTAATAGTAAATCATTTTATGATACAGAACGTTATGTAGCATGTATAAGATACTTTATGAATAATTATTTTAAAAAAACAAATAATTCTAATGATGATGAATATTACTTAGATAATGGTAGAATAAAGATAATCAAAAAATTATCCAAAAGAAAATGGGTTAGAGATGTATGGTTAATTGATAGTCAATTTAGTAAAGACGATTTCATGTTTCATGGGTTAAAAAAAAGTGTTATTAATTCAAATAGTTTTGGCTCATGGAAACAAGTTATATATTTAAATGCATTTAATATATCGAAATGTGATAACGAAAATTTTTATAAAAATTGGCTTTATGATATTAATCTTTTAAAAAGTAACAATGATATTAAAAATAAATTAAAAATTTTAATTGATAATGTAGATAGAAAATTTGAAAATATTGTAAATAATTTGAATATAAAAATATATGATGATATATTAGAATAAAATTTAAAAGTTTTAAATCGGTTTTTATTGATATCTAATATAATATAAACAAAAAAAAATGTTATTTAAAAAATTGTTTAGTGTTTAAATAAATAATAAAAAACATGCTTCAAAAGCTGACATATCACGATACATTTCAGAACATCAAAATTGTCAAGATCAATTTAAGAAAATGTCAGAACATTTTCGATGTGTATATGTAACTACAACTGTTAAGCTACATATTTTTTTATTACCATTATGGCAAATATGTTAAAATTTGTTCCTAACTTCTTTATGATTATTAAATTATAATTTTTCTTTGTTTTGAGTCATATTTTAAATCTTTAGAGTTTTTCGTGTTACTATTAAATTTTTTATATGACTACTAGTGGGGCTTCACCCCTCTAGCCGTCTACGGCGGCTCAACCTCCTATTTACCATCCCTGACACATATATGTATATTACATGTATAAAAATTAAATTTTAAAAATTTATTATTTATATTTATAAAGATTAGTTTAATTTATTAAAATAATTTTTTTTTACAATTTATAATTACAATATTTCCTTCCAAACTACATTTTGAATTACACTATTACTTTGTATTTTTATACCTTCCTTTTTTTACATCTTGATAGAGCGACATATAATTGGCCATGACTAAATAGTGGTTTGTCTACATATACACCCACTTTATCAAAACTTTCTCCTTAAGATTTATTTATTGTGATTGCAAATGCCAAAGTTATTGGGAATTGCTATCTTTCCAATATAAATAGCATTTTATTTGCTGATGTATCTCCAATATCTAATTTCGTTCGAGGGATAAAGACGATTTCTCCTTTTTGACTACCAATAATAATTTTTTCAGCTATTAAATGTTTATACAGCTTAACAATTTGTAAACGTGTTCCATTGCATAAACCATCTTTTATGCTTAAATTACGTAAAAGCATAACAATTGATCCTATTTTTAATCTTTGTTTATGCACAGGAAATCCATTAAAATTTAATGAATTTAGATATTCAACATGATATTCTAATTGTATATCTTCATCTGATTGGTCTACTCCTCGTTGTTTAGTTATATCAATACTTAAATATGTGTGAACTTCTCCTTCGACCAAACTTAATACCTTTTCATTAAGTACACGTACATCATTATTATGACAGGCTATAATAATTTTATCAGATAAATCTTGATCTAACAAAATAGAATTGCCATAAATATCTTTAACAACATTTTCAGATTTCCAACTATCATATATGTCCAATTTATCCACAGTTCCATTACCAACATTTAATAACCAATTTGCATGTTCTGTATCACTTGTTCTCATATTTTTTGTTAGTTCAAGTTTTGTGCACATTGACCATATTAGTGTAGATTTTATTGTTGAATTAACGATTTTTGCAGGTGTAGCATACTTTACAACAGGTAACACTTGACGAAAATAACCACCAAAAATAACAAATTTGCCACCAAAAGGTTTCTTACTTTTACATAGATCTTTGAGTAACTCATCTACCATTTCAACAGCTCTACCTAAAATCATTGAGACTTCATCCCAAATGATAACATCTGTCTTATATAGATATTCTTTATCTTTCATGGTTTTAACACAGCATGCTGAATAATTATCTATTTCTATTGGTAATTTAAAAGCTCGATGAAATGTTGTTCCTTTTGGTAGTAAAATAGAAGCAATACCAGTCCAAGCAACAGTTATTACATTTTTGTTATTTCCCATTAAATAATGTATTAAACAGTTGTATAGAAATGTTTTACCAGTTCCTCCTGGACCATCAATAAAAAATATTTTTTCATTACTATTATTTAAAATTGAATTTAATAGTTTTTCCAAAATATTTAATTGATCTATATTGCAGAGTTTTTTCATTTCAGAACCCTTTTCTAATTCATATGCCATTCTTTCATTGTTATCATCCTTTTCCGATTCTATAAATTCAATATTCAAGTCAGGTTCAGGTAAATTAAAATGCTTTAATGTAAAGTTTTCAAATTCTAATATTGATGATATATGAAGTAAACTTCTATATTCATTATTATTAGAAAATCCCTCACAGAAAAAATTTTTATACTTGTCCCATATTTCTAAAGCATTTGGTGGTTGTTCGCCTATTAAATATGTAGCAAAGAATAATCTTAATTGAAAAGGCATCATTACAAAAACAGCTTCGTCAAATATATCAAACACGATTTTTTCTGTGTGTACAATTTGCCTAGCTACTGCAGCATCTCTAAAAGTCATATATTGTTCTCCATTGAAAGTTTTCAAATCGTTATAACATGTAGCTCCTGGTACATAATTCAGCAACATTTTTAAATAAAATCTTTCAGAGTCTTTTGGACTAACTGAAAAAATTCAGCCAATTATTTTTTTTTTCTTTTTTTGCTTTATCCATATTTTATTCACATCAAAGCGATAATATTCTGGTATATTTTTGTACAGAATATTTCTGGTATTACGATCATTCACATTTAAATCAAAATATGCTGTTAAAGCTGTTTCATTCTTCTTCAAAGCTTTATCTTCATTACCTTCTTCATACACTACGTTGTGTAGGTTTTCCAAGTGAACTGGCAATCTAAATATAGAATGCGGATGTCCAGACAATGGAAGTTCCAAAATTCTCCATGAAGCTTCTGTAGCACCAACATATCTACTGTCAACAAATGATTGAATTTCATCGTGAATTTCATCTTCTTTGTCTTTATTATCGACAATTTTTTTGAAATTAATTTTTGCTCTGTCATGTCCTTTATGAATATATTTATGGATATAATTAGTTGCAGCAACGGATGTACAATATTCAGCATTTATGTGACAATCGTACTTCATTAAAAGAAAAGGATTGTAAGGAACTACCATTGAATTGTCTATTCCTATTATTTTTCCATCAACTGTTTTATAATCATTTCCATTACCACGATTATCACGGCGCCTATATTTAGGGTATCCTTTTTCGCTCATTTCAATTTTGTTCTATGAAATTTTTTGGAAACTTCTTAGAACACTGCTTATTTAAATCAAATCGATTAGATTTATCGTTATCTGCAAAGCATGGAGATTTATCAGTATGCGGTCTATGTATCATATGTTTAATTACTTTTGTTTTTAAAATACCATCTGTAGGTATTTCAGCAGTGAAATATATGAATATTACATATGCAAAATATAAATAAGAGTCTTTTTATAAAGTAAATTTTATTTAATGATTAAGTATTTAATTGTAACATTTTAAATAGTTTTTTGATAATAATAAAAGGTTTACTTATTATTTATTATTCGTGTGTAATACATTTCAAGCAGATATGCAATTATCAATTTGTTCTGGTGTTTTTAATTTTTCATCATGTTTTAAAGTAAAAAGCATATGTGCATGTGGCAAACCACGTTTTTGAAATTCTATTGTATAAACATATGCAATTATCGTTCCAAATAAATTCTTTTTTAATATATCATTTAATAAAGCTCTCATTTTTAAATGAAATATTCTTACAATCAGTAATGGTGCATCAATTGATTCCAATTTATAATCTTTAAATTCGCCTAAAGCTTTTTTTATTTCTGGCCACTTTGGATTACATGTCATTGTAATAAAAAGATCTGGTCTTCCATATTTTCTTACAATAGATATAGCATCCTGATATAGTTGTTGCATATGTCGTAGACTTCCTATAAATGTTGATGGTAGTACAAATATTCTTCCTAATCTTGCTTGATTTTTATATATTTCTGGATTATTCAATGCACTTTTTGATACATTATCTACTAAACCTTGATAAAATTCAATTCTTAATTTATTTTGGTTATGCAAAAAATAGTTCAGTCTTTGATTTTCTATTCTAACGTATGCATGAATTACATATTGTTGATGTAATTTACCTTCATAATAAATAGGATTAAAATGTTCAATATTTCTGTACATTAAACGATAAGAATAGTAGTGAAAAGCTGAAATTTGTTTGGTTTTTTTTGCTTCTTGCATTATTAAACACGTCCATCCTAAATCTCCATTTGGAAATAACAATGGAAAAACCATAGGATCAATATGTGCTGAAAGTTTTGGTAATAATGTGCTCTTTTCATTAGCAATTGGATAAACACACAAATCAAAATCTGGAACTACACCATCTTTTGAAACAATAATAGCTGCACATTCACATGTTACTGGTTTATTATATACTCTTTTATCAGGACCTCTTGTAAAGTATAAAGTATATTCATCTATATTTTGTTCAGATACATTTTTCAAAATTTTATATTGCTTAATATAAGGATTGTACTTTTCCAGTATATTAGTTATTTATTTAATGTAATGCTGTGACTTAAGTGCCCATCCTAAATTTGTTCTGTGTTGTAATGCTACATCAGGATCATATATATAGATTTGTCCACAATACCATTTTTTATCTGGTATGTTTGGTCTATAAAGAGATGTTGGAGCAATATGATGCACTTGTCCTTGAACTTTTAATATAGGAAGTTGTTTGTCTGTTGTTATATCTGCTTGAAATGTAGCAAAAGCAAACATTGACTTGAATATACGAATATCATTTCTAAATTCTTTTTTACAAAAAAAATGTTGTAATTCGGGTGGAAGCGACATTAATTGAGGTAAAATTGCTTTCCCATTATGGCAACAACTTTTTTTACAAAATTCATTTTTCCAAAATATTGCACCACAATGTGCACATTTTTCTGACATATCACCTGCATCCTGAGGTTTAATAATTTCCTCATTAGTTAATTGATCATCTTTTTTTTGTTTTTTCTTATGTACTTTTAAAGGTTCTTTTAATGATTCAATTGAAACTTTAGAAGATGTTCTTTTAATATTTATTTTATTAGTTTTTTTATATTTTTTGTCATTAACAGATTTAACTACTTGTTTGTTTTGAAAATTATTAAAATGTGTTTGAAATTGATTAGCAACCGATTCAGCAAATTTTCTATATTTTTCTTCTATACCATCTTTATCAGTTTTACTTTTTCTTTTATTATTAAGTTTGTATAAATGTTCTTCGTAATATAATGATTTGCATAATTTAGAAAAATTTGTTACCAATTCACTATCTAATGTTTGGTTTTCTTTAATATAATTGTTGATATTTTTTATATTTAAAATTTTAACAACTTCTAACATTTTGCCAACATTATCTAGTGATTTTTTTGATTTTAAGACATTTAATATATCAATACCTTTTTTCCATTTAGACAATAAACAATCATTTGTTTCATTTTTATTAGTTTTATTATTTGAAGATAAATTGTTAGTTATCTTACTAACATTTGTAATAATTTCAAAATGACTGTTGCTAAAATGAATCAAAACCAACGGCCATTTATTTATGTCTAGAAAATCTTTTTTGTAAAATGTCCAACATGGGTTAAACTGATCAATTTTTTTTATATATATTAAAAATCGTATCTTTTATAAATATCCACAGACAGAAAAATCCGTACTTGTCCCTCAATTTTCATATGATGCTTTTGATTTATCATAACATGTTACGCGTAATACATTTAAAAAAAGTTCACTTTGTCCAATAAAGTTTAAAATTGTTTTATTCTTTTTAGCAAAATTTTTACTTCTATTTAAACGTTAGTAAAAATTTCCTATTTTGGTTCTCATTGACATATGCCCATTCAATGTATTTTTTGTTATGACATTCATGCAATGGAATGCACAATGTCCATCTCTTTTTATTTTATTTGATATACTAAAGTTATATAATCTTTTTTCTGAAATACTAATATATAAAGGATATTCAAATTTGTTATATAAGTGAACATTAATTTTATTGCAATTGTATTTATAATTAATTTGTTTGTTTTCAATACTTACTTCGATTTCGACGTTATTCTGTTCCAAAATTTCAATTTAGTTTCATTGTAACTATTTTCATTTAATTCAATTTTTCTAGTATAATACTATAAATATCAAAAAAAAATTTTTAATTCTCTCTTTATATTGTATAATTGGATTTACTTTTCAATATTGTAGATTTCATTTGTTCTATAGTTAACATTAATTCACTTAGTTTAATTTTTAACATTTTTCAGTATCATAGTCTGTTAGAAAATATTACACACAAAATGAGATAAAAGCACATTTTTAAAACTAAACCTACTTCTATCGGTCAAATTGATCATTTTTTATTTTTTTTACAGCTTTCATATTTATATACATTATCACTTTACTATCAAACTTTATAAATCTTATTTAATATGCATTCAATGCATTTTTCAATGTTTGCTTTTTTTTCTTTTTTAAGAAATATATGCAACTTCTTCTAACTCCGTAACCGGTCTACTTGACTGGTCAAGAAAATATGTTTTTAAATATTCTAAATCTATACAATCATTACAAAAAAAAACTACTTTAATTTATCTGGCTAACTAAATAATAAGAAACATTTTTTACATTTTTTAGACAAGATTATATCAAATAGAAACAAAAAATTTGTATGCCTATTCCATGTAAAATGTATCCCAACCGCAAAAACAGGTAATACAGTAATTTTTCTGATTAAAAAAAAACCATCGCTGTACATTGGTTTTAAAGTGTTTCTTTTGCAATTTTATATGGTAATTGTTAGTTTTTGAATAAAGAAAAAGTAAATCAGCAATATTTTGAGGCTAATTTTGTATTTTGTACATAACTTATTTTTTTTGTAATGGATATTTACTTTAAGAAACTATGCAACTACAGTTCAGTATAATTCTTTTTTTATGTTTATAATGGAAATTATATGAAAATAAATATCGTAA
The DNA here is from genome assembly GCA_029582065.1 of Strongyloides stercoralis. Lineage (NCBI taxonomy): Eukaryota > Metazoa > Nematoda > Chromadorea > Rhabditida > Strongyloididae > Strongyloides > Strongyloides stercoralis. The sequence continues at coordinate 707,796 of JARPTA010000003.1, forward strand.
TTTTTCAAACATTGCTTATTTATTAATTTATTCAGTTAAAACTGACTATTATCTACGCTTAATTTCAAAAACAATAACTTTTTTTATAAACCAATCATTTTGACCAAGTACACCAAGAACAGGTTAATGAGAAGTGTCAGTAGGCTTATTTTTAAAAGCTTTATCTAAATTATAATTATAAAAATTAAATTTAATAAATGAAAAAAAAGTTAATAAGAAAATAGATAATCTTTATGTGATAATTAAAGAAGAATTAAATAAATTGGTATGCCTGACTAATAGTTACTATTTTTGAATACCTACGGCTGTTTGTACAATATTTTCAGAAAAAATGTGCAGTTACTACTGATTTAGTAGTTTTTCAATGATAGAAGTTAACTTTAGATTTAATGATAATCTGACTACATTCTTAAAATATTAAAAAATTTTATTGGGAAATATAGAATATGAAGATAAAAAACTGATCAATAAAAAATATAAAAATTATAGTATGTTGATATTATACGCACAAAAAAAATTCTTTAATTTTATTTATGTTTTAAAAAGAATGTATTGCTGGATTTTAAAAATTATCTATAAGTTATCTAACGTTTTATTGTTAAAAATTATTACAACACATTTTGAATATCAATAATTTACTAAAAAAATTTAAATAATTTAAAATAAACAATTTAAAACGTAAATAAGATTTATGTTTAGCACTCTATTTATTTAATATTTGACAAAATTTTTCATAAATTAACTTTATCAAGATATCTACAATCTTTTGAAACTTCAAAAATATTCACTGAACACTATTTAATATTAATCATCAAGCATATCAAAAATAAATTTTAAATTGAAACTGAAAGCATTGCTAAAATGTTAACAGAATTTTCATTCTACCTTAAATCATTGAATTGACATGCTGATCTTTCAACAAAAACTGTCATAACATGGTCACACTCTCTATCTATAGATTCAAATCGCTAGTCAACAACTCTTTATAAAATTGGTTTCTATCATTTTTTTCTAAAAATTATAATTTCTTTAGGTAGAATATTAACGTCACCTAAATATTTTACATTTAAAGTTGAAATAAAATTAAGATCCTAGAAAATTTTAAAAAAAACTTAAATAAATAAATATATTTGTTATTTTTAACTTTATTTTTAATAACTATGTAACAATAATAAAAAGAATGTCTATATTATGTACAAATAAAATGCCAATATTATATATTCTTCCTTAACGTTAATTATTTTATATTTTACTTTTCTCTTATTTTCAATAGATATATATAATATTTATTATTATTATTATATTTTATCTAAAAAAAAATTCAGCAACATATTTATTTCAAAAACATATAGTAAATTTAAAAAATTATCTTTCTACATATTTTTTTATATAGGGAACAAAGTGATTAGATAAGGAAAAAAATGATTTAACAATGAATAAAATAATAAAATTTTTTTTTTGTATGTAGAAATCAGTATTATTTTATAATAAAAATTAAGAAGATGATTGTTAGACGACAATAAAATGCTATCAAAATTTAATATATAAAAAAATTTTTTTTTATGATTATATTGTATTGTATTGTTTTGTATAAATAAAAAAAAGTAATAATACTTTGTGCGTGTTTCTCCTCTAAAATTATCTAGATAGAAAATGCCAGTATCAGTAGATTTTAAAATTATTTAGTAACTTTATTGTGATATAATAAAAATCATCTTATTATATTTTTTACTTTTATTTTAATAGTGATTTTATTTGTATTATTTATTTATACAGTAGTAAATTGTATAAAATTATAATATTGCATTTTTTTTTAAATTTTATTATTATGAATTTATATTACTAAAAATATTTTATTTTAAAAACATTTTTAAAAAATGGTAGTAAAATTTTTAATATTTGTTTTATAAATTTTTATCTTTTACTAAACACATTGTTTCAAAACAGTTTATTTTATTTCTCTAAACTATAAACAAATATTTTAATGAAATTGTGTAAAATAATTTAATTTCTGTAAACAAATACTAATCTTTTTTTTTTGTTATAAAGAAGTTATATTAACCTTTTAACACATCTATCACACTATTTTAAAGTCAATATTAATTTTTAGAACATAACTAAGATAATTTACTTTTAACTTTTTTGTTCCTGTTATTTCATTCTTTTTTGTAGTGTAACAAAACAATTTTACTACATAAGAAAAAAATTTTTAAGTAAAATAATAATAAAGTCTATCAATGGAACGATAATTTTGTTTTATATTTAAAAAGTATTTTTTTAAACAAAAATACAGTTATTAAAACAATCAGATATAAATTAATTTTTTGGTAAAATTTATAAAATAAACACAAATATTTAGTTAATATATTTTTTAACATTATTTTTATTAATCTTTATATATTATAAATTATTATTAAAATTAAATTGTATATTTTTTTCAATAAATAAGGAAATTTTCAGTTTATTTACAATATTTTAATATTTTAAAATAATATCTTTTAGAAAAGACATCTTAAATTTATATATAATAATGAAACAAAAAATTATTAATAAAGTATTTTAGAAAATTAATTATTAATCCTTACAATTTATTTTATCATAAATTGTGAACAATTTTTCTTTTAATTTTATTAACTTTTTTGTATTTTAATGTAAATTTATTTTTTTAAATTTAAAAAATTTACATAACGGTTATTAATCGACAATTTACCTCACATTTTTACTTTTTTCTTTCTTTGAATATTTGTTTGATTTTAATTCATAAGTATACTTATAAAAAAATTGTATAAATATATTAATAGAAACTAGTATATTTTTTACAATGATATCATTCTTTTTTTTAGTATTGATCTATTAAATAATTTTGATTTTTATTGACATAAGCATGAAAATGTATATATTTTGTTTTAAAAGTAAAAAGTAATAAAGTTGTCTTATATTGTATTTTTTTTTTAAATTTAAAATATACAATGTTATAAATAAATATGTCAAAAAATATTTATTAATAACATTTTTATTTTTTATTAATTTTAGTGATTTTATAGTCTATTTATAGACAATGGTTGGGATTTTTTTACTAGTACATTTTTTGTTAAAAAAGTTATTTGTCATATTTAATTTTTTGCTAAAAAAATGCACTTATTACTAAAAATTTATTATTTTTCAAATTAAAATTATAAAAATAGTTCAAATCTGCAATTTTTTTTTAAATACACATGCTTAACCGCTTTTGAAATTTTTTAAAAACACACTGTAGAGTTTCTTTGTTTTCATTAACTATTTCAAAAACTTCTTTTATACAACCATTTAGTTTATTAAATGTTTCGCACTTCACACTCTAAACAAAAGATTACCATTTAATCTAATACCTTTTTTTAATTCAATTTTGATATTTTTTTATTAAAATTGATGCTTTTTAGTAAGCTTTACATTAGATTTGAATAGTAAATTTATGAAAACTTTACTAAAATTTGTTTTTAAAGTATTTTGAAAACATATAAAAAAAATAAAATTTATTAGTAAATAAACTTCCAACCATTAATTAGAGATTAACTAAAAAAATATAATGATTTGTAAAAAAAAGTTATTAGCAAATTTTTTTAACCAAAATTATTTGAAGTTGATTAGAAATATATCTTTTAATTATTTTATACATATACATTGTTTTTATTTTAACAATAAGTAAAACAAACTAAATATATATTCAAGTGTATATAAGTTTATTCAAATAAAATTTCTTTTATCAAGAGGCATACCATTTATTAAAACATAAATTACATTTTTATAATTTTTTTAAAAAACTTTAAAAAAAAAAAGATTTTGTATGAGTATTAAATTAAACATAAAAATATATATATTTTAATTTTCTACAAGAGTACTAACATTATAAGATTATTTTTTATATGATCAAAATAAATTAATATATTTTAAAAATTATGGTTTATTTCAAATTGTAAATTTTTTAATAATAAAAATATACTGTTTATAAAATATTTTTCTAAATATAACTTTTATATAATAATTTTTTAAAAAACAATAGATTTTTATCAGTTATATATAAAAAAAATTTCTATTAAGTCAAAAAATTCCTTTTTTAAAAAAGTAACTTTAGTTTTGATAAATTGGTTTTTACTTTAATACTATAATTCAAATTTTAATAAAATTTAATATTATGTGAATTTTCGTAAATATATAATTATAATCATATTATTTTATAATATTAAAACATTTAAAACTGATAAAATTAAATATTTTTTTTGTATAACTTTATTATTGTTTTAAATTAATACATTTTATGTAAATGTATATATTTATAGATTGAGAAATAAACTATTTTTCATAATTTATTTAAATTGATATAACTATATAATGTTAAAATTAAAAGTATTTTTTCTTACACTTGTTTTTCTAAGTTTTATTTTTTATTACTATATTAATTATAAGGTACCATATCAATGTCATGAAATAAAATATACAGAACAATTTGAAGAATCAATGTATGTTTTTTATATATTCATGTTTTTTTAATCATATCAGATTAACTTTTATCATTTATAAAAATTATCAAATTATTCCAAATATTATTCAAAGTAGCAATTATAGTTATAATGATAATATTATTCTCATTCTTCATATTAGTAGTGATCAAAAATTTGATAAACTCAAAAATCATTTACAAAATTGGGATGGATATATTTCATTAGCTGTATATTTAACTTCATCTTTCTCATTTACATTTGAAACAATATGTACATATTGTAAAATAAAAGAAATTATTGGAGCATCCGAAAAATTATCAGTTCATTTTGTTTATGAAAATTCTATAAACAATACTATCGATAATTATTTACTTTCACATTTATTAAAAAATATTTGTTATAAATATCCAATTACCTATTCAAATGAATTATGTACAAAAAAAATAACAAATGAAAAAGAAATTGGTTTAAAAATGAGTCATTATCCTGTTAACATTTTACGAAATGTTGCAAGAAAATTTTCTAATAGTAAATATATTCTTATAGCTGATGTTGATCATATGTTTTCAAAAAATTTTCATAATAAAATGTTAAATATTGCAAAAGAAGTATTAAGTGAAAATAATAAAAATGTTCTTGTCTATAGAATATTTGAAGTTGAAACAAAAAATTTAACAATTGCTCCATTAACTAAAAAAGAATTAAAAAAACAATTATTAGGAAAGAAAGCTTTTGTATTTCATCATAAATATAAGGGTGCACATTCAATACCTAAATTAGATGAATGGTTATCTATTGAGGAAAAAGAAATTCCTGATATACAATTTGAGGCAGTATATGATAGATCTAAATGGGAACCACAATTTGTTAGTTTAAGTAATATTCCATATCATGATGAATCTTTTCCTTATCCAAATAGAGATAATACTGTTCTTGTACGTCATTATTATTTTATTATTATACAATCAAATTTTTTTTTTATTTTTAGCGTTGGGAAATGTGTAGAAGTGGTTATAAGTTTTTAGTTGTAAATGATGTTTTTATGTTTCATCTTGGATTGAAAGAAAATTCTGAATCAAAGGCTGTCTCGACTGCAAGATATTTAACTCGCAATCAATTAAAAAACTCGTTAAAAGAATTTAAAAAAATAATGGATATAAAGTATCCTTCTACTTCTAAAAAATGCCCTATAAGTGGTTAATTCAAATATTTATTTTTATTCTAATTCTTATTAAATATTACTTACAAATACAATTTTTTTTAATATCCCCAAATTATACTTTTATCATAATAATACTGGTTTATATTTTAGAATCAATTATAATTATGTATTAAATTTTAAATTGTTTTTTGTTAATATATAAATAGTTACTTATTTAAAAAAAATTTCATTTTTATTTTTGATGGTAATATAAAAATTTTTTTAAACAATATATTATTACTTTTAATAACAGAACTAAAATTTTAAAAATAATCTTATATATGCTTTAGTATGTAATAATAATATAATATACTCAATGTTAGACATAAGCCATAGAATATCATAAACGCAGAATGCAAGTATAAAAGAAAACATTTTTTAAAAGTAAATAATTATAATTTTTTTTGTTTTTTTCAAACTAAAAAATTTTTTTATTTAAAAGATAAAATTTAGTAAGTTTTTTTTTCTAAAAAAGCTTTATTATATATCAATAAATTTTAAAACCATAAAAACAAATTTTAATGTAACGGGTAAAAAAAATTTAAAGGTAGAAACATATTTTTATGTTCAAAAGTAACTTATTAAGTTTAAAGGTTCTGAAAAAGTAATTGATAAAATGAAAGTTGAAATTTGATAAAAATTATTTTTTTTTAAATTAATTAGAAAAAAACTTTAAAAATAACATGTTATTCAGCAAAAAGCAAATATTCAAAAGTAGTGAAAGTTATGTGGTAACAAAATGAAAATTCCTATTTAAAAATAGTGCTAGTAGTTCTTTTTCAAGTAAAAAAACACCAAAAAAGTGGGTTTCTAGCCTGTTTGAATGTAGGTTTAATTAATTTTTTTAACTTTTTTTTAAATTTTTCAGGTGAAAATTTTTAAAATCTTTATTAAAAAATCGTTGAAAAGTTGGGTAAGGCTTAAGTAACAGTCAAAAGTATTGTGGATAAAAATCCAAATATTTCTGTTGAGTCATTTATTCTAATGACAGGAATTTCAAAGTCAACAGTCTAGTATTTGTTTACAGGTCTTAAGTTATATATCTATAAATTAAGATTATGAACCAAATAGAAAAGCCTGATCATCTTAATTGCCGTCAGTTCCGTGTAGATAAGGTAGAGCGCATTAAAGTTAATTCTAATTATTTTAAAACTTTGATTTTTTCTAATAAAGCTAATTTTCACTTAAATGGTAGTGTAAGTCATCACAACAGTAGGATGTGGTCCGTTGATAATTCTAATTATTTAAAAAAAAATTCTTTCCATTCGTCTCGAATGACTGTTTATAAAGTAATAAATCAAGATAATATCTACAGACTTTACTTTTTGAAAAAATGGTAACTAGAAAATCGTATTTTGAATTATCTCGCGTACGCAAATATTTTGAAAATTGTCAAAAGACACTTTTCGCAGGAAATTGCCTTTATGTAGAACGGAACAACATTTTAGTACTTAAGAACAATAAGAAAATGGCTTGACAGCAATCTTAATAGTCGCTAGATGATTATAGTTTCATAAATATAGTGTTTTTCACGAGATCACCTGATTCAATCTAATAAATTATTTTTTTTAAAAATTATGTTAATTCCCCTGTTTACAGCTTTAAAAGAAACCGTTTAGACAAATTGAAAAAAGGAATTGAGAGACATTCAGAAAGTAAGAGAGAATAAGAAGATTCTAGAAAAAATCTTTTGTATTTATGAAAAAAAGTTAATATTGTGTTTAAGCTGAGAAGGTAAACATTTTACTGCTTTTCTTAAATGTTTTTCTCAAAAAAATTTCAAAACGGTTAAAAATTTTTATTTTTTAACAAGTTTTTTGCAACAACAAAAAAAATATACAAAACGAAACTTTCAATGTTTTTCATCTAACCCGATTCAATGGTATAGGATACAGATAGTTAATAAGCTGTAATAAGGTATGTATTATCTGTATACACTTTATTGGAAATGTATATACTTTTTCTATTCTGTATACAGTTTATAAAGTATAATTTTAACTGTATAAATTGTATCAACGAACAATAAAATAATTAAAGAAAAAACTAAGTTAACATTTTTTTAACAAAATTTATTTAAAAAAAACATAAATAATAACTTACAATAAAAAAGTAGCAAATCAATTATTTAATTGTGTTCAAAAGAATGAAGCATAGGGCAAATATAACTTACTTGAGATTTTGATTTTATAAGTAATTCTTTTGAATAAATAGAATCTTCATTTTTGATAACTTTTATGTTATTATTGTTTACAACCCAATTTAAATTTTTATAACAGTCATCAACAATAAAATATTTTTCAAAGAAACCTGAATCATCTACAATATTCATTAAATTATAAATACTATCAGTTAAAGTTTCGTTTTTAAATTTATCTTTCAATATCAAACTATTAATTGTAACTAATTCTTTGACAAAACAAATGATTTTTTTTTCATTATTACCTACTGCAAGTAAAATTCCTGGCTTGTAGATTATTTTATTATTAATTTTTTCTTCTATTATCAAAAAATTATCCCTATCTATGATACCATTAATTGATACACGAATACAAAAGCCCTTAAAATTTAATTTGTCTACAAATTTATGTTCATGTATTGTAGAAACTTTTTCTTTAAATATATTTGTAAAAACATTTGAAACATTAATAAATGTATTTTGAATTTTTTCTTCTTCTTTTTCAATAAAAAAAGATGCCATATGAAAATCTTTAATAATTTTTTTTTATTTGTTTTTTTTATTCGCTATGTGTTTATTTATTTTTATAGAAATTTTTAATTTATTTCTGTTTTACAATTTCATTTAAATATTGTTTTTTTTTTGTTAATCTTATTTAGTACACTTACACTTTTTTAACCAATTTTTAATATTTAATGTAGTATTTTAACACTATGTAAAGGTACTAGCAATAAGTATCACGTGTATTTATGTTAAATCATTGCTTTTCGTGTACTATTTTTTATAAATTTTTTGTTTTATTTTTCAGGTAAGTTTAGTTAATTTTTACTATTTATTTTTTTTTTCAGATATACTGCAAGTTTTTTTTAAAGTAAGTTTAATAATTTTTTTTGTTATTAGCTTATTATTATTTCAGATATGTTAATAGTTTTATGAATAATTTAATGTAAGTTTTTTTTATTAATATTTGTGTTTATAGATATTATTGTAAGCAGTATTTTTTTTTAAATCTTTATCTACATTATCATATTGTATTTTTTATATTGTATATTGTTATGTTGTAAATTTTTTAATTGTATATTTTTCTATTGTATATTTTTTTATTGTATATTTTTTTAATTATAATAAAAATAATTAATAAAACATTTAATTTATGAATAAAATAATTTTCATTGTTGGAATTTTTTGTGTTAATTGCTTCAATATTGTCATTTGCTACATTTTTTCTTCTTAGCTGTATACAGTTAAAAAACACCTTATACACTTTATAAACTATCCTGTATGGTGTACAGGATACATTCAATACCTATACTATGTTTAAAGTGTATACATCTTGTATATCGCATACAGCTAAGTATCGGGAAAAATAAAATTTTTAAATCGATTAAATAGGAAAAAAGTCATATTCCTTTACTTTTTGAGAGTGTCATCCGAAACGTTCTGTATATTTTTATTTAATTAAAAGTTTCTTTTAGGATTTCCATAAATTTCTAGACAGATTTAAAGACAAATAGCACCAAAATTAAAAAAATTATTATTCGCAGCGTGAATCTCAGCAATTTTTCTGAACTTTATTTATAGTATAGGATGCTTCAAAAAGTAATTACTATAGTAATTTTTACAATTAATTTTTTTATTTATTAATCAATTTAAGTGATATTCGTTTCATTTTGTAGACAATAAAACTGGAATTTAGGAAATACTTATACTATTTAAAAATCCTAAGTTTACTGGACTTATGGACTTTTGAAAAAAAGGTTAGTTTTTTTCTATATATGTAAATGTAACTTTTTTAAATGAAAAGTTGATTATTAAAATTATTGCTAGTAAATGATTATTTAGTAAATGATTATGTTTAGTACAAAACCATGAAGGATTAATTTTATTAATTATTATAAAAATTAGAAAATTATCATTTTTGTTTAAAATAAAACCGTTGTTTTAATAAATAGGATGACTTTTTTGTATAAAAAAAAGTCTCTAACATTTTTGTCTTTCTCTTTTTATCTTTAGCTTAAAAAAAAATTTTTATTTTACAATTTTTTATCAGTTTTTTGTTATTTTATTTTTATTATTATTTTAAAATCAATATTTCTTCAATTTGTTTAATAAATATTGTAATATTATAAATAATGTTCTATCGAATGACTAGAAAAACATTAATTTTTATAAACAATTGAAAAAGATTATCATTTATTAAAGGTTATCAATTTAATATCTTAAATGTAAACATAAAATTATCGTTTTTAAATTTTCTGATGTTATTATCATAAAATAATGTTTTGTAAAAAAAACTGTTATTACCATTTAATTTTATAAATATGTACTTTTATCTAAAAATATTTTTTTCATTAATGCATTATCGTTTTATTGTAGTATCTGAATTGTAATAAAAAAATAATAAATATTTTATCAAAAATGTTTGTTTTAACAATTTTTAAAAGAAATATTTTTTTTTATAAAAACAAAAGTTATTATGTAATAAGAATGTAATATACGCCATGTCAGAGAGAAACTACAAAATATCATAGACGAAAAACGAAAAATAAAAAGGAAACATTTCATATAATATTTAGTCACTTTAGAGGAAACATTATTATAAGTTGTAGCATTTGTAATATATTATAACATATTAATAAAAGCTACATATAAACTTGTATTATAACCTTTGGGATCTATCAAAGGCCCAACTAATTATTCGGGTTTTCCAGATAACAGTTAATCTTTAATGCTAGTAGTTATTTAAACCTCTGTATTTTCAATTATTTTTTTATTTAATCATGAAAATTTCATTTATTACTATAATAAATGAATTTATTATTTAGGTTGTGAAGCCAATCTCTACAATTAAATTATTAATTAATATTAATTTCATATACAGAGTGTCTCAAAAGTAATTACAGTAGTTTTTTATAATTAATTTTTATATTTATTAATAGATCTAAGTGATATTAAATTCATTTTTTAGACAAAAAACTGGAAATTAGAAAATTAAAATTCTAATTTTTTCTAAAGTTATAGACTTTTGAAAAAAAAAGTTAGTTTTCACTATATATGTGTATATAACTTTTTATATGAAAAGCTATAATTATGATTATTACTAATATAAATGTTTTTTTAGTAAATAACTATTTGTCATAGTAATATCATTTAAATTTTTGTTATTAATTATTATAAAAATTAAAAAATTTACAATTTTTTTATCGAAATTTTATCATTTTTCTGATTATAACTAATTAAGTAATAATTTATCAAAATGGATTAGTAGATATTTTAATAGAATTAATGTTTCTCTATCAAAAGACTATAAAATCATTAATGTTTATAAACATTGAAAAATGTTATGATTGATAGTTTTGTACTTTTAATGTAAACATGAAAATTGTTTAGATCAATTACATTACTGATAATAAATAATAAATTTTTTTTAAACAAAAAAAGTTATAATCTTTGACACTAGCAACTATTTAAGCATCGACATTTAAAATTATTTTTATTCATTTATAAAGATTTTATTTCTTAATTCATAAAAAATATTAAAATAAAATTATGGATAAACGTTATTTTATGTTATTTATCTTTATTGGTTATGTTGTTACATAGATGTTCAAATATTCTAATGATCTTATGTTGAAGGCTGTATTATTATCTGAAAAATTAGACAGTGATGCATTAACAGCGAAAAAACTTAATAGAGAATAATATAATGAAGATCGTTCTGAATAAATATTGAAAATAAAACCATAAGGTAATGGAAAGAAAATCTCCTCTTTATAGGTTGTTTTGTTGGACAATCGAACTCTGGTCGGTCTATCAGAAGTTATAAAGTTGAAATTTTTAAAAAAATAAAAGAAAATATTAGATAACTATCCACAAACGTCAATAAGAAGACTAAGTGTAATGACTGGCGTTGATATATCCATGATTCATTAGATACTACACGAAAATAATTATAATTCAAATAAATCGATTTATGCTAGTAAGATTTATTCTAGCGATAAAGTTAAAAGAAGAGCATTTTGTGAGTGGCTTTTTGAGAAAGATGAATTTCATTTTCATCGTTCTATTTACTATAGCGATGAAGCAGTTTTTTATTTAAATGGTCATGTTAACAAATATGATGTGTTTGTTTGGGCAACTGAAAATCCAAACGTTATTATAGAAGAAAAAAATATTCCACAAAGGTAATAGTATGTGCTTTAATAGGTTACGAAGGTATAGTAAAATATGAAATTTTCGAATCAACTGTAACTGCGGATATGTATTAAAAAATTATTGAGAATAATATTGTTCTTTTTTCTACAAAAAGAAAAAATAGTGATTTAATTTTTTAATATGACAGAGATGCAGCACATTACGCTAGGAAAATTCGACATATCTTAAATGAAAATCTAAATAACAAATGATTAAAGAATAAAGTGTATTCGCACAACATAAATAATTAAGCAGAATTTAAAAACGCTATAACAAAGGTAATTGCTAAAATTTCAATAAAAATAATTAGAAAACCCGTAGATAATATAGTAAAAAGATGCACAAAATATTTAGAATACGATAGTGGGGACTTTGTAATGTTTTAAGGATAATAAATAATAATGACCACTTTGAAAATCACTTAAATCCATTAATAAGTAAAAAAATTAATTATAAAAAAATACTGCATCTACTTTTGAGACACCATATATATATATAAAATTTTATATCTCATTAAATTACTAGACACTATTAATGTCTGATACCTTGATTTAATTGCCATCAAATTGCTTTTACTTATTTTTTTCAGGAACCACTCTATTTTAAAAATATTAAAATAAAACTATGAATTGTTATTATTTTAAACTATTCGTTCTTATTGTTTGTGTTATTAAAAGGATTTTCCCATATTCAAACAAACTTATGTATGATGCTGTATGCATATCACGAAAATTCAACAGTGATGCTATAGCTGCAAGACAAATTAAGATAGAATCACTTTTTATCTATAACGAAGAAATCAATTTAGATTATAGAGTTATAGAAAGATGGAGAGAAAATCTTCTCTCTTTTAGATGTTTTATAAAACAACCAAAATCTGATCGTCTAGAAAATGATAATAAATTGAAATTATAAGAAAAATTATAGAAATTATAAATGATGATTCAATAACATTTGTTATATAATTAAGTAAATTAACTGATGTTAACAAATCAGCTATGCAACGGTTGTTAAACGAAAATAAAAATAATACATACAAGCCTGTTCATACTAATAAACTATACAAGGATGTCTTAAAGTCTAGTAAGTCTTATTCTTATTAATAATGTTTTTATTTATAATTGAATTTAGGTGGTATTAAATTCATTTTGTAGACAATGAAACTAGGATTTAGAAAATATTTATACCGTTTTAAAAATTCTAAGTTGTATTGGACTTATGAACTTTTAAAAAAGGGTTAGTTTTTAAAATATATGTAAATATAACTTTTTTTAAATGAAAAGCTTTAATAACGATCATTGCTAATAAATGATAATTTAATAAATGACTGTTTGTCATAATAATATTATTTAAATTTATAGTTATTAATTATTATTAGTTATTTAATATTTTTTAACATAGATTAATATACAGGGTGTTACATAAGTAGATACTGTGATATTTTTGTTAATAACTCTTTTATTTTTTAATGAATTTAGGTGATATTAGATTCATTTATAGACGACAAATCCAGAAATTAGAAAATATTAATACTATTACAAAATTCCAATTTTTCCAGGAGTTATAAATTTCTAAAAAAAGGGTTGTTTTTAGCATATTTTGGTATATAACTTTTTTATGCAATAAGCTATAATTATGATTATTGCTGATAAATGTTTATTGAGTAAATGCCTATCTGTGATAATAATATCATTTAAAATTATTTTTATTAACTAATAGAAAAAATGAAAAATTGTCGATTTTTATCGATTTTTCACAGTTTTTGAACAATAACTACTTTATTAACAATTTTTTTTGAATAATTTAATTAATATTCTAATAGAATAAATGATTCTCTATCGAATGACTATAATTACATAAATTTCTATAAACGATGAAAAACGTTATGACTAATTGAAACCTGTCACCTTTGTACCCTTAGCGTAATTTAATCATATTAAAGTGTTTTATCTTTTTCAATTTTTATTTAATTTTAATATTTTAATATTAAACAGTTAACTACTGATATTATTTAACAACTATTAAAAGTGGCTATTATCATTCATCACCCTAAAAACATCTCGAAATGTCCTCCCTCATATTCAAGGCATTTTGCACACCTATTCAATATGCTATCTACAGAATCTTGTATCATTTCTAATGGAACTTTCAAAATTTCTTCTTTTATTATTTTTTTTAATTGTATTAAATTAGTAATATTGTGAGAGTATACTTGATCTTTTAAATAACCCCATAAAAAGTAGTCACAAACTGTTAAGTCTGGGCTTCTCGGGGGCCATTCTTTTAGGCGAGCTCCTCTCCCTATCCATCTATTTTCTAAATTCTCATTCAAAATTCCCCGTATTCTCCTAGCAAAGTGTGCAGGAGCACCATCTTGTTGAAACATTAAGTTTTCATTTCCTCTTTTTCTAAAAAAGGGGAATATATTTTCTTCTAAAATTTCTTCATATACTTCGGCTGTTACTGTGGTTTCAAGAATTCTATATTTTACAATTCCATTATATCCTATCAAAATCCAAACTATAAACCTTTGTGACGTATTTTTTTCTTCTATAATAACGTTTGGATTTTCTGTAGCCCAAAAAAAAACATCGTGTTTATTAACCTGGCCATTCAAATGGAAAACTGCTTCATCGCTGTAATAAATTGAACGATGAAAATAAAATTCATCTTTCTAAAAAAGTCACTCACAAAATGCTCTTCTTTTAACTTTATCGCTAGAATAAATCTTATTAGCATAAATAAGTTTATATGAATTATAATTATTCTCATGTAGTATTCGATGAATCATAGATTCGTCAAACCAGTCATTACACTTAGTCTTTTTATTGACGTTTGTGAATTATCATCTAATATTTCTTTAATTTTTTAGAAATTTAAACCTTAGTATTTTCGATAAAGTGACCAAATTTAGATTGTCCTACAAAACATCCTATAAAAAAGGATTTTCTTTCCAGTGCTTTATAGATTTTAAATTTAGTCATAAATCATTGATTTTTGTTATAATATTTTTTATTAAACTGCTTTGTTGCTAAATTATCATTGTTTAATTTTCCTGCTAATAATATAGACTTTTACATAAAGTCATTAGAATACTCGAAAATGCATATAGACATCAAAAACAATAAAAATGAATGATTTAAAATAATGGTATTAATAGTTTTATTTTAATATTTTTAAAGAACTAATAAATGAAATTTTTATGAATGAATAAAAAATAATTTTAAATGCTGAGGTTTAATTAATTACTAGCAATAAAAATTAACAACTTTTATTTTTATAGAAAAATATTTTTTATTATAATTCAGATAATTGTAAAAAACTGATAATACATTTAGAAAAAACAAAAATATTTTTAAATTATAGTACATTTTAATAAATTTAAATGTTTACAATAACTATTTTTACTAAAAGATTTTTTTACGATAATAACACCATAAAATTTAAAAAAATGACTTTTTTTAATTAATTTTTAGAATATGTATATTAATCATTTTTAGTGCATAATTATAGCTTTTCATTTAAAAAAGTTACGTTTACATATATGGCAAAAGATTAATTCTTTTTTCAAAAGTCTATAAGTTTAGTAAACTTAGGATTTTTGAATAGTATAAGTATTTCCTAAAACCAGGTTTTATTATTTACAAAATGTTACAAAATGCAATGTTTTTTTAAATAAAAAAATAGTGAGAAAAAAAAAGGAATAACACTTTTATATAAAAATTAGAAAAATAATTCATAACAACATTTAAATCTATTAAAAAAAAATAATTATTTATAATGATTAGACTGAATGGACTTTGAAGACATCCTGTATTTTAATGAAAAGCGTAAAAGAAGAGCATTTTGTGAGTGGCTTTTTGAGAAAGATGAATTTAATTTTAATCGTTCCATTTACTATAGCGATGAAGCAGTCTTTTATTTAAATGGTCATGTTAACAAACATGATGTGTTTATTTGGGCAACTGAAAATCCAAGCGTTATTATAGAAGAAGCAAATACGTCACAAAGGTTTATAGTTTGGGTTTTAATAGGATATAATGGTATAGTAAAATACAAAATTTTTGAAACAACTGTTACAGCTGATGTATATGAAGAAATTTTAGAAGAAAATGTAATCCCCTTTTTTACAAGAAGAGGAAATGATAATTTAATTTTTCAACAAGATGGTGCTCCTGCACACTTTGCTAGGAGGATACGTGGAATTTTAAATGAAAATTTAGAAAACAGGTGGATAGGAAGAGGATCCCACTTAATAGAGTGGCCATCACGAAGCCCAGATCTCACAGTGTGTGATTACTTTCTTTGGGGATATTTAAAGAATAATGTGTATTTGCACAACGTAACTAATTTGAATGAATTTAAAAACGCTATAACAGAAGAAATTACTAAAATGCCAATAAAAATAATTAGAAAAGCTGTAGATAACATAGTGAAAAGATGAACAAAATGTCTTGAATATGACGGAAGCCATTTTGAAATGTTTCTAAATAAAAAATGTAATTAATAGCTCAATATAGAAATATTAAAATTTAATGTAAAATTTAAAAAAAAGTCAAAATGTTAGCTTTTAAAAGTTTTACAAGTTAAATGATGTAACAAATAAAAATAAAAAAACATTTTATCAAATTCGCAAAGTTTAATAAGTCAAAACTTTTCTCAGTTTATAGAAATTAATGTATTTTTAGTCAATCGAAAGAAAATCATTTACACTATCAGAATATTTATTAATATAAGTTGAAAAACTATTAATTAAGTAACAATAATCAAAATATAATGAAAAATCAATAAAAAATGATATTTTTTAAATTTTAATATTTATTAATAAAATTAATTTTAAATAATATTATTACCAAACATAGTCATTTAATATTTAAACAATTATTGTAATTATAAACTTTTCATTTGAAAAAGTTACATTTACATGTGTGGTAAAAACTAACTCTTTATTCAAAAGTTTTAAGTCTAGTAAAACTTTAAGTTTTGGAAAAGTTTAAGAATTTCCTATAACCGGGTTATCTTGTTTTCAAAATTAATTCAACATCATTTTAATTCTTTTATAAATAAAAAAGTTATTAATGAAAATTACTATAATAGTTACTTTTTGAAGCATACTGTATAGAAGTTTTATATTATGTAATTTTTTAAACTTTTAAAATTTAATTTTAATAAAGACAATATAAGATATATTTTAAAACGTATTTTCAAAATAAAATGATCTGATAATTTTAACAGATATAATAAATATAATTAATTAATATATTAATTATCAATATTTTCATATGATTTATAGGAATTTTTATTTACAAAATAATTTAAAAAAAATTTTTTTTAATGTTTATTTTAATTTTAAAACCAATTAAAGAAATATGACAAAAACAAAAAAGAAATCATCAAAAGATTAAATATAGGTAGTCTTATTTGTGACACCTTGTTTAAAATAAAAAATATCTTAACAAATGCAAATTCCTGAATAACAAGGTAATCCATAACACATTTCAGCTTTTTCATCACATTTTCGTTTATGACAGAAATTAGTAAGAACATCAATTAAATCATAGAATCCAATTTTTGTATATGCTTTCTGACAATCACAATACTTATTTATTAAATCACATGAGCCAATAAGCCCTCCACAGTCTGAATCATGTTTACAAGACAAAAAACTTATACATGCATTACAGTTACATGTACCTACAAAAGCTCCAACACATGTACCTTTATAACAATCTTCGTTAGAGTAACATTTTTTACTTTTCTCACATTTTAAAGACTCAGTTTTATTTGAAATAGATGTAGTTACTGTAATTGGTGTAGAAGTTACAGTTGTAGAAGTAATTTTTTTATTATTTGAATAGTCAACTGGATTGGCCTCTCCAACACTATCATACATTTTTTCTTCATCACATGAACATTTACATGATTTTCTTTTAACAGGTTGAACAGTAGTAGTTGTTGTAGATTCATCAAAAAATAATTGATCATTTTCACATATACATTTGCATGATTTTTTTAAAGGAGATGTAGTTGTGGTAGTTTTAGGTTGATCAAAAAATTTTTCATTATTACATGAACATTGGCATACTTTTATCATTTTAGGTTTAGCAGTAGTTGTTGTTGTAAGATCATCAAAATATTTTTCATGATGGCACATACATTGACATGGTTTTTTATCAGGTTGAACTGTAGTAGCACTTTTTTTTTTATATTCATGTATATATTCAATAGGCACAACTATTGTTTCTGTTGATCTTTTATTTTTTTTTTTTGCTTCATTAACAGTATCTTTTATTCCACCAAAAATTGCTTTACCAGTATTAAACATACCACCAAAAATTCCACCAACAATTGCCTCACCAACACTAGATTTACCTTTATTAGTTTGATTATCTATATCATTGTTATTATTATTTCTTTCATTTGAACTTTTTTTTCCAGCTTCAATAGAATTAGTAATAGTGTCTTTGATTCCATCACCAAAAGCAGTGGCAGTATTTGTTATCCCTCCAATTATAGCAGATCCAATATCTTTTTTAACAATATCAGCCTTTGAAAAAACTACAAATTAATAAAATATTTTTAAAACTTACTTGTACATGATATTAATGTAACAATTAAAAATACATATTTAATAGTTACTTTCATAATTCAAGAGTAAAAACTTTAGTATTATTTTAAAAAGTAAATACTAACTTTTTACAGAAAGGAAACCTTATATATTTAATAACTAGGTCAAACTTTTTACATTTATTTTTTCTAAAGCATTATTTTTGTAAGTTTTATTATGCAATCATTGTAAGCTTGATCAATTATAGTTAAAGCTATTATAAATTATAACTTTAATACATCTTTATTTATATAAATTCGGACAAATTAAATGTTGTATATTATTTCTAATTATAAAAGATGAAACAATATATTATAACATAATTTACTTTCAGGCTATATTTCTTAATTACTATGTTAATTATAGTTTGAATTAATAGTTTCGTTATAACAGAAAAAATTTTTAATATATTATATAACAAAAAAAAATATTTAATAATTAAAAATGATTTTTTTTTATTTTATTGTTATTAAAAACTAACGTTTTTAATATTTATTTGAATACAATATAATTTAGAAGAAATTTATTTTCAAAATTATAATGATAATATGTATAAAAAGCCATTTTTTTAAATAAACAAAATATTGTACGTTAAATTTTTGTGTAAAATATTTGTTGAATTATTAGTAATAAATAAATAAAAAAAAATAGAATAGCAAAAATTGTTTCAAAAGTTTAAATAAAAATATGCATTTATTATATAATCATTTAAAAATTATTTAAAATTATTTAATTTTAATAAAACGTTATTACTGATAAATGTAAAAATGATATCTATTAATATATAAAATTAAAATAACAATATAATAAATTAAAATTTTTTAAAATATTAAACCACTTTTTATATTAACATGAAAATAAATTATATCTTTTAACATTTTTTTAAAAATATAATTTAAAAAAAAATTATATTATTTTAATTAAAAAACTAAGTATTTTTAGAAATATTGAAAAAAATTAAAAGATAATTTTTAAAAGTCCTAAAAGATATAACTTAAAGTGAAAATAATGTTGAATGAATTCCATTAATTAATTTATAAATATTTTTTTTATTAAGATTATTTTAAAATTATTATAAACAAATTTTAAACATTTAAATATAAACACACAAATTTTTTAATATCATTTATAATTTAATTTAAGAATAATTTTTGATAAAAATTTTTTTTTTAAAAAAAGCTTCTATTCAAAAGTATTTTGTAATTTATTTAACAACAATTTTAAACATTAAAACAATTTAACTAAAAATCAACAAAAAAAAATACCTATTTGTTTTTTAAAAGGTAAAAAAAAAAGAAAACTTTTAATTCAAAAAAGATATTCTAGAAAATTAATTATCAAAAGTGTATTATCTAAATTATTCAAAAATATTCCAAAATGCACATTTATACATATCCCATTGCCCAATATCATTGAAAAAGATATACGTACCATCAATGTCTTGAAGAGATTTAGTAAATTTTTCTGAATAATTTTTTACAAGTTGTTGATTGGCAAGCATTACTTCTTCATCATCATCTTCTATGTTTAAATATCTAACAGCAAAAAGTTTAACTGTATCGGGTATTTTAGGAGGATAATTATCACAAAACAAGCATGCTTGCAAATTTTTAAATGATGTAAAACAATCAGGATCTTTGTATGAAACATCAAATGTTCGTAGTACTTTAATATTTGGTAAGTAATCATTGATTATATCTGTTAAATCTTTTGTCAAATCATAAACATGCCATAATTCTAGTATTTCTACACTATTAGACATAATTGATACCAAAAATTTTAAAATATTATTGAGTGTATCATTTTTAATTTCATAATTTTCATCAAATGATTCCCCAAATTTTAATTTAATTTTTCTTAACTTTTTACACTTTTTAAAAGATAATTTACCAGAATTCAAATCATCATTAATTTTACGACTTCTTTCAACATCTAAAATACGGTATGATAAATCTAATGTTTCTAAATTTTCTAAATATTGTACGTTTTTCATAAAATTAATAAACATTTTAGGATTTCCAGCTGAATATTTTATAGATGTAATTATTTCAGCAATTGAATTAAATGTAAATCTTTCTGGTGAAGAAATAATATCTTTTCTTAAATCTATTAATGAATCAGCATCACATTTAACTTTTATATTATAAATTGAAGCAATTTCAATAATCATGTGAACAAAATTTATAACATAATTACTTTTACGATTTAAATGTACTAAAACTAATGTTGCGTTATTTTTTTTTCCTAAATCTCTTATTATATGTTCTATGATGGACCTATTATTAATTAGTTTGTTATAACTTGTTTCCAAAAATGTGGCATAAATAACTAATTCATGGAACTTAGGAAAACCATCAAAAATATTTTCTCTTAAACCGTCATATTTACTAACATCTGACATAAAACTATATGTTGGTACAATAATACGTGTTATATTTTCATGATGCATATGACTTAAAGCATAAAATATCATGTGATGATTATAAAGAATAAATGGCCTATCAGATGAAGGGATTCCAAAATCAAGAATTGTTGCTTCTTTACGTATCGGACTATTTATATTTAATTCTTGAACAAATTTTTTAATAAACAATTCATGTTCATTTTCATTTACCCTTTCAATATTATTATTAATATAAAGAAGTATTTGATTTTTTTTAACAATAGCTTCACCTAAGAAATTTTTTGCATCATCCAATATTTTGTTTGATTCATCATCTGTTTTAAATTCAATATCTTCTAAACTAGGCAAAATTCGGTTTCCTATTTGTCCATCTTTTATTTTTATTGTTATTTTTGGAAAATCCGTAAAACAAAACATATTTCTTCTAATTATTTCATTGTAAATAAAATATCTTATCCATTTACATGATTTTGAAAGATTGCTAATATCTACAAAAGATGAAAGTTTTTTAAGAATTTCTTTTCTTATAATTTCAATTCCAATTATCTCAATTATTGATAAATCATCTCCCATCCTTATTATAGATCCCTAAAAATAAATAAAATAATTACATATTAATGTTGCCTATACATAAAAAAGACAAAGAAATTTTTTTAATAATTATTAGATAATTTAAAATTTTACAACTTTTATGTATATTATCACGTGGTAGACCAAAGTAATCAATTTAATATTTTAAACTTGAAATAACAATTTTTAAAAATGTCATTTTTAAATTAAAAGAGAATCCTTCTCGTGGTATGATATTAAAATGATAAATATATATAATAAAGCGTATTGAGATTACTAAGTTGTTTAACAAAGAGGAAATACCAATGCTAAAATATTTAAAATTATGTATGGGTATGAAACAACAATATTAAAAAAAATAGTCTACCAAAATATATTAGAATATGAGAGTTAAATTCTTTTACATAAATATATGTCTCTGACTCTTTTTCCTACTTTGTCTATATTTTTCTTCAATATAATTATTATTTAATAATTTTAAAAAAATTTAAAAGGCTTCTTTCAAGAAATTCTAATTTTTTTTTATCAAAAACTTTTAGATAAAAAAATAAAAAAGTAATTTGATATTTCAACATAATTACAAAATATGAAAAAAAGCAATGCTTAATTTAAATTTGAATTTGTTTTTGTTGTTAGTTTATATTTTAGAAAAATATAATTTTAAAGCTTAAATTTATGCAAAAAAAATATAAATAAATAAAAATTCATTATTAGGAATTTTTTTTGTTTTAAATTGTTTAACAATATATTTGCCTTTACTTTGTCAATGAAAAAATGAAACAAATAAAATTTCTAGTATATCTGTTGCAAATACTTAAAGTGTTATTCCATTATTAGAATATTTTTAAGTAACTAAGTAATAAATAATCTTGCACGTGATATCTTTTTTATTATCATTTAAATTGTTTACTTTTTTGATAGTTAGAGTAGATTATAAAATATTAAAAAAACTAAGAATTAATATATTAAACAAAAATTTAATCTTTTAAAATTATTTTAAAAATATTTAATTATAATAAAATGTACAATAATTCAAGGACAGTTACAAGAATTTTAAAGATGTTAAAATTTTGATTATAAATAAAAGGTGTTTAAGATAACAATTTATGAAATTAAAGTAAAAAAAAATAAAATATTTATTTCTAACTATACAATTCCTTTTTTAAACTCAAAAGTAATTTATTATTAGTATTTTAAATTTTACATTTTATTAAAGAAAATTGATGTATTTTTCATATATTAATGATTTATTAATGTACTAAAGCATAATTATTTTTATTTAATGCTAAGATTAGCAATTATACATTTTTAACAAAATACACTTCCAAAAGTTTTATTTTTTTGTTATTTAAAAATATTTTTAAAGTTTACTTTAAAATCTATTTTTATTAGAAGCAAGGAACATTTGGTAAATTTTTACAATAACTAGGGTATAATATATAGTTTTAAAAAAAAAGTCTTGTAACTTTAATTTATAAAATGTATTATAAAAAAATTGAAAGAATTTCCATTTAATTTTTTAATTTGAAACTTTTTAAATCTTTTTTTAGTATAATAAAATATATTTAAAAGAAAGGCATTTGTTTGTTAAAAAGTTTTTATTTTTGTTTTATTTTATTTATATTTTTTTTTGTGTAATTTTTGAAGCACAACTAACCTTATTTCTAGATTTAACTAGAAAAACATGCAGTTTAATTTCACTTTAATTAATTTTATTATTATGAAACAAACTAATAAACATATACTATATTTTTTTAAACATTTATTTATTTTATCAAAAAGTCTAAGTATCTTAAAATGACATAGCAAGCACTTGAATAATTTTACTGTCCGACTTTGGTCGTCTTTAAAATATTAAGTATAAATTTTAATTTTTTTTGTATAATCTTTTTATATACAAACAAACAAAAAATATATCTTTCTGTTGTGAAATTTTAAATATTAAACTTATTAAGAATATTATAATTTTAAACAAGAAGCAAGTTTAACCTACAAAAACAAATTAAAATATTGATAAGTAGAAAGTAATTCCTTCTAATTTTGATAACGTAAAAAATAAAGTTTGTATCATAATGTCTTAAATATTTAAAAAAGCAAATCTAATACAAAAAATATTTTTATTTGTAAAAAGCAAACTATAAAGGAATATTTTTTTGATTTGGCCTTCTCAGATTATAATATAAAAAAACCAAGTTAATATCTTATTTTTATTTATAAAATTATGTAATATATCACCTAAAGTTGTTTTTAAGTAAATTCATTTAAAAAAAATATCACTTTCTTATAAAACGAAATTTAAAAAAAATGAAATTATTTGAAATTTAACATTGTTACTAATTTCTATTTATTTTATCTTGTAAAATGATAGTAAATTTTAACATTCAAATTTAATTTTTGAAGAATAGTTATACGAACTGCAAAAAGTAGCCCTCCAGGGGGCTCGAACCCCTGACCGTTAGATTAAAAGTCTAACGCTCTACCAACTGAGCTAGGAAGGCTCTGTCGGAGGCTTTTATTATATTCTAATACAACTTTTAAACTGTTTCTTATTCAATATAATTTTATTATTAGAATCTTAACATTTGTTACATTATCAATTTTTAAATAAAAATAATTGAGGTAGACTATTCTAAATTTAAAGTTATTGCTTTGGAAAGTTTTATGGTCTGTCTTGCAATCTTTATAGATTCATAACTGTGTTAAATACTTTTAAATATAATTTTTAATGAAATATTATACTTTTAAAAAAGTAATATAAAGTATTTTTTTAAATATTAATAAAAAATTTTTTTGTACAAGATGTGTTGTTTAGAATGTTTAAGACAAAATAATACAAACTTTATTTTTTCTATATTTCAAATTAAAATTATTCATATTTACTTATCAGTATTTAAATTTATTTATTTAAGTTAAACTCGTTTCTTAATCAAAATTATAATATTTATAAAAAAAATGAATATTTAAAATTTACAACGAAGATGAGTATTTTTTTTATGTGATATTATTCCTTAGAAAATGATAAAAATTTATTGTACAAAATTACAAAGAAAGTTTAAAAAAATAAAAATTTATATATATATATATATATATATTGTATATAACAAAGGAATAAATACAAATATGTTAGTCTAGAACAAACATTATATGGTACTACGTATTTTTTTAAAATATAATTTGATATGTTTATTAATGATATAAAATAAATAAAAAAAACTTTCATTTTAAAAAACTAAATTTAATTTATTAAAAAGTTTCCTAACTTTAGATTTTTTTCAAATATTTTTTATTTAAAAAATTAGAGATAAATAAAATGATTTATTTATTATTAAATTACTACCTTTACAAACAAAATTTTTTTTTATCAATATACTTTTAAATTAATAACATTCAAAATCATTATTATTAGAGCATATTAATAATGAGTTTATGTTAATTATTTCTATTGTATATTAAATAACTTTTTTAATAAAATTATTTTATTTTAAAATAGTTTGACATTATTATTTATTAGTGATAGTTATTTTATTAGTGCAAATAAATAATTTCTATTACCACTTATATAAAGTTACGTCTGAAAATTACAATTCTCAAAGTAAATAATATTGTTTTACTAAGAAAAATTTATATTTAATAACTTATTATTAAAAAATTACAGTTATTTTTTGTAAGAGTGAGTTACAATGTTATATTAATTATTGTTGATTTACATTAAAAAAAAAATGTTTTTAAAATAATTTTTTTTACAAGTCGACAAACACAAAGAAAATATTTTTGTTTTACAAAATATTAACTATAAAGTATTTTTTATTCAATTATTTATAAAATTCTTTTTGTAGTATTTAATTTTGTTTTAAATACATATTTGATGATAAAACTTTTTAACTAATTCAACAAGATATATTAAATATTTGATTACTGCTTTGTTTACAAATAAATTGTAATTAATAAAAAAATAGAAATTTTTAAATATTCGTTGTAGTTCTCTATGTTTCTTTTAAATCTTTTTGAAATATAGAAAAAATTTTAATTTATTTTATTCATTATGAAATTATCTTCAATATAATAAACACTGTTACAACTATCAGTCTTACAATATTATTTTATATATTTTTGTTACAATTTTATCAATTCTTAATATTTAATTAGGTAAACGTTTTGTTTAATAGTACAATATAAATATTTTATTTGAAAAGAAAATAACTCTGTTTTATTTTTTTTAAAACTCATTTTGCGAGTGTATCAAACATTTGATGTACATTGAAAATTCTGATACCATATTTTTATTTTATAAATTTGAATATCTATTAATGTTATGCATCCTAGTAAAATATTTCGGCTTGAAAGTTTCATAAAAAGCTACAACAGCGATTCAAAGATCAAAAAATCAGATTTTTTAACTCTTTGGAAAATAAATATTTTCAAACTAAATGTTGTAATTTGCGTAATCGGATATGAAAAAACAAATGATAATATTTAAAAGTTTGTGAAATTACGTCTTTACTATTTTTTGGCAAATTATTTTTGTTTTTTGCCAATTTGAATTTAAAGATTAAAAAAAAGCATGCTATTACTATCCTCATTAGATTTCTCATATAATTATACATCTATTTTGGAAAAAATTAAAAATTAAAATTAGGAGAATAAATTAGTTTTATATAGAATATGAATTATATTACAATAAAAATGTCATTATACTTTTTTTCCCAACTTCATATATTTTTCAAAAATGTAATAAACATTGGTAAATCTAAAATAAAGTCTAATATACTATTATTTTCTATAAAAAAAATTATTTTTGCTATATTTTTTTTCAGTTAAAATAATTAATATTTGAAAATTCTTAGTTTTTTTTTATAATTTAAAAAAAAAATCATATTAATATCTCTTTAAAAAATATTTTTTTAATTAAAAAAAAATGTACGACATTTTTTATTGAAATATGATCTATATTTTATATGAAAACTTATTTATGCTTACAATTTAAACTTTTAATTTTACCCAAAATAAATGTAAAAGATGTAAAATTAGATGTGAAATCCAATTAGGTTAGTGAGAACATGTTTTTTTTTGATTTTTGGCCTCAAATTGGCAAAAAAGAAGAACAATTTGTCAAAAAACAATGAAGAGCTGATTTTACAGTTTTTTGAATATTCTCATTTGTTTTTTCATATTTGATTACCCATAGATACAATATCTATTTTAAAAAATATTCGTATTCCAAAGAGTTAAAAAATTTGATATTTTGAACTTTACACCGCTGTTATATTTTTTTATGAAACTTTTAAGCAAAAATATTTTCACTAGTATGCATAACTTTAATAAATCTACATATTTTTAAAATAAAAATAGGGGGTTAGAATTTTCACTTGTACAAAATCTAAAAACAGTGTCCGACTGAGTGGTTAAATCTGTTTTAAAATAAATTTTAATACAACAATTATTACTTTCTTTTTTTATAAATTTACTCAAGCTATAAATAATTTTAAAAAGTATTAATTTAATAAAAAATCATCTTTAATTATTTATAAATAAAAAATAATAAGGATTACCTTATTATACATTTTAAACTTATTTTTTAAAATTTCTAAATAATAAATATTTTAATATTACTGTAACAAATTCACATATCAAATGTTTGTTTTAAAATTTTATATTTTTTTATATATACATTTGCATAATAATAAAATCAAGTAATATATAATAATAATTTGAAAATAGTCATTTATTATTTTAATTTAAATAACAAATAATATTTTTATATTTTTGGGATTTTATCAAATATTTATTGTTATATTTTTCTAAGAGATTATAAAATTTTAAAAATAATATCTTTTGTAATAAAATAAATTTATTCTTGTTTTAAATAAGTCAATCATTTTGCATAAAATTGATTTTACTTAAAAATTTACGAATCAATGATAAATATTTAAATATTAATTATTTATATTTAAACAGTTCAAAGTTTAGAGTAATTATATTATATTAGAGAAAGTTATCATATACAAAAATTTATAAAACAAAATATTTAAATTAATAAAAAATCAAATATTTATTAATATTATTTCACCTTTATTTGTTCAAATAAAATTAAAATGTTAATTTAAACTAAAATAAAAATAAGCTATTGTAAGAAAGTAAATAAAAATATTAAAAATGTTTTCTTAAACTAATATCATAATAAAGTGCTTTATTTTATGATTAATATCAAACAAGGATAAAATTTTTTTGATATATTTCTTATATTAATTTTAATTTTTTATAGTGGGAGGAGATTAAACTTTATACAAAAACTTTGGTATGTACTAACAATATAAGAAGAGATAAGAAATTTAAAAAGTCAGATATCTCACTGATTATATAGTCGATTGATATTTCAAAATGTTTAAAAATTTATAACATTAATAACTAAATAACTATTGTCTTATTTTTAATTATATTATTATTTCTATTGACAATAAATAATAAATAAAGTTTATAAAATTAACAAAATATTTAAATAGTAGCTATTCTATTATCCCATGACATCATAACAATATTTATGGAAATATTTCGTCTTAGAAAGCTAAAAAAGTATAATTATTTTGTAAATTTTTTTTCGGTTTTTTTTAAATTTATTAATGAATTTAGTTATTTAATATGTAAAAAAAGTTTTTTTAAGAAATATAGAAATCATTTTAATTAATATATTTTATAAAAATTATTTATATAGTAATGAATAAAATTACCATAATTATTCTATAGTAATAAAAACAATTTATTCATACTTTAAAATATGTTAGTTATTGTTTTTTAAAAATTTAATAATAAAAGTTTTATTATAGAAGTAAAATATAATAAAGATTTTAGATAGATTAATAAGGTTACAGATAAAAATATAAACTAACTTATTTACAATATAAACAAATTAATACAATTAAGATAGAAAGCAAGTTAACAGTAGATACAATTACAACAAAACAATAATAATAACATAATATATAAATTTAGACAATTATATAATATAGGTATGTCTCCCCAAGGTCCAACTATCAATTTAATTTACTGTAATTTTTAATGTGCTTTAATTTATAAAAATTGTTTATTAATAATTAACAAAACATTGAAATAATAATTAACAATAAAAAAGATTTAACTTAGTTTTTTTTACTATGTTAATCATTACTGTACAAAAAAAAATTTTTAATTTATTCCCTTATATGTATAATATAATAAATGTGCTTTAGGAAATCTGCAACAACATAAAAGTATGATAATATTTATAAATGTTTCATTGCTTAAAGGTAAAAAAAATTTATTTTTGTAAATTTATTTTATAGTATTTTAAAAAAAAATCAAAATTATTTCTACTATGTTTTTTATTTATGGTTTTCTGGCTAATAATATTATATTTAATAATACCAAAAAATTTCTATCAAATCAACAAAACAATATTACATAATGAAAATATAATTGAAAAATGTTACATTCCACAATTTGATATATGGGATAATTCTACAATCAATTATATACATAAAACCTACACAATTAAAAAATGTAAAAAAAAATATAAAAATATTTATTATACTTTAAATAATGGTTTGTTAGAAATTAATTCAGAATTATTTAAAAAAATTAATTGTTCTTATGCTTGTATTTATCCTTATGGTGATAGTTCAATAAAGAAAGGACTTTATTTTGAAATAAAAAAACCAGTTATTCTGGATTGTGATACATTTTACATATATTGCAAAAATAACTCAAATAATATAATTTTTGAAGATATTAACTTTCATATTCGAAAGATTAATATTAGCAAAGAAGAATCACCAAATTTTATAAAAAAAAATTATTTTTTACCAAAACATAGAAAAAAATATAATCTTTTTATATATGTAATTGATTCTTTATCATTTTATCAAGCAAAAAGAGGACTTATTAAAACAAGAAAATTATTTAAAGATAAATATAAAAGCATAGAATTTTCTTTCTTAAATAGAGTAGCTGATAACAGTAGACCAAATGCTTATGCTTTTTTAATGAATAAAAATAGTGAAAATGTTACGGATATTTTTAATAATAATTTAACAATCATAAATGATTGGGGAAAAGATGATCCTTGTTATTCTATTCTTGATAATACAACATATATTCTTGAGTTATATAAAAAATTAGGTTATACAACTTTAAATGCAGAAGATTATTGGTATGGAGGTATTTTTAATTGGTTCAATTGTAAAGGATTTCAAAATCAACAAGCTGATCATACATTAAGAACATTTCAATTAGCAAAAAAAGTTATATCTCATAAACTTTTTGATAGGATAAAAGAAGAAAGATGTTTTATAAAAGGATTACATATGTTAGAATATTTAAAAGATTTTCTAGAACGATATAAGGATGAACCGCATGCATCTTTAATTTGGGGAACGGATATAATGCATCATGATATAAATGGTATATTAGAAGTTGATAATTTATTAGAAACTTTTTTTGACAAAAATATAAATTTATTTGATGATTCATTTATTTTTATTATGGGTGATCATGGATTTAGGTTAGGAGAATATCAAAAAACAATAATTGGTGAATATGAAGGAAATAATCCATATTTAATGATCTCTGTACCAAAAGAATTAAGAAATAATATAAAGTTAATTAAAAATTTAAAAGACAATTCAAAAAAACATATATCACATTTAGATATATATGCAACATTACTTGATATTCTAACAGAATCATCTAAAAACAATTTTAAAACGTTTGAAAAATTTAATTTATCATTAACGGTTAATTTTAAAGTTAAAGGACAAAGCATATTAAGAGAATTACCTAATAAAAATCGTAGTTGTTGGGAATTAAATGTTCCTGTAGAATTTTGTCTTTGTCAAGTAAATTTTACAAAATCTTTTTTATTATCAAAAGAAGTTAAAGACAATCTTAAGAAAGCTTTTGTTAATGAAATTAATAAAAAAATTGATGATAACAATTTAAATAAGCTATGTTCTAAAAGGTACATAAATAATGATCAAATATTTTCTATCAATACATTTAATTATAATAATGAAATATTAGCTTATAAAGTTAAAGGAAATGTATTACCTGGTAATGGATATTTTAGCGGAATTTTTAGTAAAAATTATAAATTAATAAACGGTGAATTATTAAGACTTAATAGTTATAGTCATGAATCAGAAAAATGCCTTTATGAACAAAGGAATAGCAAGTATTGTTACTGCAAATAATTAATAAATTTAATAAACAAATTTTATTTTAATTATCATTTAAAAATATTTTTTTTACTAATTTTATTTTATTTTGTAATTAAAATTGTAAAAATATTTAACAAATGAGTTAATAACTACTGTATTATAACTATAAACTAAAACAAAAAATAATTAATAAAGGGTTAGATTTCTTCATCTAAAAATTTAGTATAATTATTAAACTTATTTTTTTAATTAACTATATAAACAATAGAGGTAAAAATTATATTTTTATTTTTGATTATTTTGTAATATTGTAAAATAAGTAATAATTAAAAAAAATTCATGTCGATAAAATAATACTGTTTACAAATTGTTGATATTATAATTTTATTTTTTTTTTAAATTCGATTTTTTATACAAGATAACATATGTTTTCCATTTTTATAAAATATATATATAATTATTTTTTTATAGTACTTAATTTTATTGTAAACTAAAATATTATATTTGCATTATAATTTACATATTTGCTTTAATTCTTCCATATCCTTTGTTTTAAATTTCTTCCAAATTTATAAAGTCTTTCATAAATTTGATAGGTAATTTCTCTTTCATGGAATAATTGATTTCCTATAAATAAAAAAAAATTCAAATTTACATTTTAAAAGTTAAACCAAACAATAAAATAAAATACAAACACATTGGTATAAAATTATTATATAACAAGGACAAAATTGTTACAAAAATATTAAATATATGTTTTTCCTATAAAATAGGACACGAACCCAATTTTAAAAGAGCATCTGGTGAAAAAAGATGTCTATTTGCTGGATCAGAAGCATCTAATGTTTCAGAACTGTCTAAAAATTCTTTTAAAACTGATGTTTCTTTTTTATCATTACTCTTATAACGTTCCTAAAAATTAAAATATTATATATATATATTTTTTTTTGTAATAGTATTATTCATTAACATACCTTAATAATTTCATATGCATCCATTATGATAGCAATAAATAATGACAATACAACATAAATAAATAGTGAAACAAAAACATATATATAAACTGTTCCAAAAATTTTTATAGTAGCATTGCTATCGTTGATAGTAGCAAAAGTTGCAAACATATCATCACCATTTAATAATGAAAATAATGCTTCAGATGATTTTGCTAGTGTTCTAAATTTAAGACTATACGGTCCAATAATAACCCATCCAGCAATTAAAAATCCACCATAAAGTATAATTGCACAAACTAAAAATCTTAAAATATTTGGTATTGATTTTTTTAATGTTAAAACAAGAACATTATATTGATTAAAAAATCCAAGATATCTTAATAAACCAACATATACAAGTAATGCTCCACTACCAAGAAATATTGAAGTAAAAGTAAAAAGATCATTATCAAAATCCCTAAATTCTATTGTTACTTTACAAATAGTTCCAAAAATAATTAAAATATCATTTACAACGATCATTAAATACCACATATTAACAAAATCCATTTGGTCAGTTATTGTCATTTTTTTACCAATATTTCTTTCAAAAAATGCTGTTGTTGCTTCTTTTAATAAGTGTGCTTTAATTAATGCTCTAAGACATAAGATAAACGAAAAAATACAAAATAGTAAAACTATAACATCAATAACAAAAACTATTATAGAATCCCATGATATAATAGAAGCTTTAAGAATTCTTCCATTACATATTTGTTCATAACTAATAACAGAATTTAAATCAATAAACACTTGACCAGTATGTCTTGAATTATCAAATGAAATTGTAATTTTTATTAAGTAACATTCTGGAGTTTGATCTTTATTAGCTGGAGAGTAATGAATTGTTCTTAAATTAAATATTAAAAACATTTTTGAAATACTTAATGATTCTTCTGGAGTTAATGTTAAATTTCTTCTACCTAATAATTCTTTTATAAAAAGTGGATCTTTTCTTAATTTTATTACTTCAGCTGTTGTATAATTTAAAAAACTACATTCCTTTTTTGAAGAAATATCAAATTCATAATTATTTTTATTAATTTTAACATTTGCTATTTTTTCTATACATAATGACATTGGAGGAATATCATATAATGGTGTTTGAAAAGTTATTGTTGAATTAAAAAAAGATACTCCTTTCCATGATGTATCATATGAAAATGAAGCAAATGTTTGATTTTGTATTGAATAATACTATAAAAAAATTATTCATTTATATATATTTAGATAAAAAAATTAATTATAAAAAAAAACTTACAGCATTAGTTGCAAAAGCAAAATGTTCAAAAATATCACTACTATCAAAAACAGAATATCTACCAGCTGATGGTGGATATGAAACAACATCTCTTTCATCATTCCAATTTTGAAGAAATTTATGTCGCATAACTGTAGATGTATCTTCAATAAAATCTACATGAGAAACTCTTAATTCAGCAAATAATATTAATTGTATTGTTACTGTAACTATTTTAAATACTTGTAATGCTAATTTAAATGGCATCTGTCTACGTGTTTGAAATTTTTTCATTGGATCCATAAAAAAGAATTGTAAATGTCTTCGAAGACGTGTAGCAAATTCTTTACTACTCTCATCCATATTATTTATAAGATTATTATAATCAATAGAAGATCCTCTTTTATTAAATTCTTCATTTCCCATGTTTATAATATCTTCACTATCTTGTGTAGTGTTCTAAAAATAGAATGAGAATCAAATATATATACTTAAATATAATAAAAAATTAAATTTTTTTTTTACTTTTAAGTAAATATTTTAATAAATAATAAAAATGTAAAATAAATTTTTACTACTTACATTTTGAAACTGATGATATCCATTATTCAAAGATGACGTTATCATATTAATATTTTTATTATTGTAAAGTATTAACAGAAGTTTTGTTAAAACGATTATTTTAATATAAGTTATAGAACCATAAGTAGTTAAATATTTTTAATCTTCTAACTATACAGTTATTACTATTTTTTTTTAAAAATAATTTTGATGATTCAGTATTTAAAATATTATTTTTTATATATAATTTGCTAAAAATTGTAATGACATCGTCGTTTAATAATCGCACAATGGCAAAAAAAACAATATTCATTTTCATAAAAATATAAAACTTTAAAATACAAGTAGAAGATAATATATTAAAGTAATAATATAACATGAATAAAATGTTTAAACAATAGGAAACATTTAATAAGTAATATAAATAATTTTTTCTATTAAAAATTTAATAAGAAAAAATATTTATATGTACATATATATTATAAACATTTATTATTCAAATATTAATAAAATAATTAGCTAATACAAAAGACATTTAATATAAATAAAAAAAAAGGAATAAAGAAAAAAAATTGATTTAAGAAAGAATGTATGTTATTTAAAAAACACATTTCTAAATATCTACTTTTAAGAAGATTATAAATAAAATATAATATTATTTAATATTAGTAACTTTAAAGGTAAATTGATAATATTTAAAATAAATTTATAAATATAACTGTAATTGTTTAATAATTTACGTTTATGTAAATGAGTAAATTTATATATAATATATTGCAATTATACAAAAATTAAACATGATCAAAAGAACAAATTTGTATTTTAATAAAGAACTGAAAATATATAGATCAACTAAAATTGAAATGCGCAAGTCGATAAAATGATAAAGTCAACTTTTGTATTCAAATAACTATTTAAACAAGAATAAAATAGAAGACTATTTTAAAATAACTATAAGATATTAAAGTTGTCTTATTTTTAAATATATAAATATAAGTAATTATTTATATACCTTCAATAATACTTTTCACTTTTTTTAAAGACATTTTTATACAAATTAAATTTTTTATAAAGTATATTAAATTTTATTTAAAAAAAAAATAAACTAATAATATCATTCTCAATAAAAAAAATTATTTTACAAAAAAAAGTAACAAATTTAAATAGAAAATTTGTATTATTAAATTAAAAAAAAACATTTTAATTTTTTTTATTCACTGGATAATATAGATTTTTAAAAAATAATATAAAATGTTTTCTTCTATATCTTTTCTTTTTATATTTTCCCTATAAACACATATCTTATTTTTTTTATTGATTGTGAGATTCATTCCATTATGTAGAAAAACATATACCCCGTCTATTGCGACAATTATTAATTGAAATAAAAATATAATTAATTATTATTTCCACTTAAAAAAACTGGTGGTTTTTTATTTAAATCCATACGTAGAACCATTGATCCACTGGTATAATTTGCCACTAATGGAACTCCATTCGATATAATTGGTGGTATGAATGTTGAACTTCCACTATCACTATATGCAGAGTCCTCAGACATTGTTACTGGTCCTTGATTTAATTTATATTGAATTGTTGCTGATCCATTAACATATTGTGGTGGTGGAGGTGGTGGAAATTTTGGTGGTGTTGTACGAAGATTTGGTGAAATGCATTCAATTGGATAAATAAATGGATGCCCATTATTTTGATCATTATTATCCATATAATGATATTTTATTTGATTTTTATTATTATTTATTAATGTATTGGCAGTTGAAAAAGTACCAATATAATTTGGTTTGTCAAAAGATATTGAAGGGTAGTCATACATTGTTCCATTATTACATATTTTTTGATCATTATTATGTAAACTAAATGGTGATGGATTTTGTTGATATGAAATATTTGATGTTATATGTGATTTGTAATTTGAACATAATAATGATTTATCTCCAGAATAGGTATATGTTGATACACATGATGGTGAGAAACTAAAATGTGCTGGTGACATATTATTAGAAAATGTTTCTGGAAATAAAACTGGTGTCTCTCCTTCACTTGATAATATCATCTTACGTGAATTATTTTCAATATTTTTTATTGTTGATTCTCTAAAAAATTTTGGTAGCCATTCATTTCTTAATACCCATTGATTATAATTATATGCCATTGATTCACTAGTTACAACAAAATATATAAAAAAACAACAACTTAATATAATATTAAAGGAACATGATAAATAAATAAGTAAAGGATTTCTAATTTCAACATAAAAATGTATTGGTACAAGAATAATTGAAGCAAAAATACCAGTTAAAATAATTCCTTTTGACATATTTTTTATATTTTTAAAATTTGTTAATGTATCTTGTTTACATGGACTATAACCTTCAGTACTTCGACGAAAGATAGTACATAATAATATAATTGAAAAAATTGCATTAATAACAATAACAATAGCAATTGGAATACCATAGCCAATAATAAAGTTATCACTTATGTTATGAAAACAAAATTCACTTACTTTCCAACTATCAATTCCAATGCTTGATTGATACCAATATGCCGATCCAAAACTTATAAAAAGTGGTAATATATATGCAATAGTATTATAAATAAATAATGCTAAATTACTTGGTCCAGTATAATTATGTGATATTTCTATCATTAATTGATAACTTATTATAATTATCCATAAAAGAAATGATAATATAAAAAATTGTGTTAAAATTGTTGAAATACTACAGACAACAGAACCAGAAAGAATTGTTGGTGTAGCAAAAAATACAAGTATTAAAATATTTGGAAAAATATATGTTATTGTAATATTTCTTAACATTATTGTTTGACCCTTATCATATGTTGATGTTGAGTAAAAAACAAATACTGAAAATAATGTCATTATCATAAAAAAAATTCCAATTACACAGCTAATAATAACAATTAATTGAATATAATTATTACCATCAATAGATGTAATATCATCAATATTATTATCAATAATAACAGATGAAATTTTTCCTAGTATTGAACAATGACAAATAATTTGATCATTTTTTATTGATGATAAAATACAATTTTTGTTACTCCATAATCCTTGTTCTTCATCATAATTAATACATTCAATTGTCTTTGAATGTTCCATTTTTTCTTTTAATTGTAATTCAATTACAAATGGATATGTATAATTTTTATTTCTATCATTTATTTTAATAAATCTTTTTTTACCATCATAAAGTGATACTGAAATAATATTTGTTGAAAAAATATTATTTGTATTATTAAAATTATATCCACCAAAAATTTTTGAAATATTTCCATTATAAGATACAAATGTCATTGTATCAATATATTTTTCAATTATCTCATCTGGTATCATAATATTATCTTGAAAATTTTTAACTGATTCAGAAGGATATTTTGCATTACTATGTTTTAAAACTTCTGTTGATATACCTAAAAAGTTTTCTTTTAATATTGTTTTTGAATTAGCAACATTTTTTCTTTCACTTGGTACAAGAATTTTTAATAACATTTTTTCATAATTTTCTAATATTCTCATTAAAAGTTTTTTTCTTAACTCTTCATTCAAATCACTCCAAAATTCATTTGATGGTTTTAGAAGAACATCAATAACATCTGATAATCTATCAACAATTATTCCTGCTGATTCTTTATCATCATCTAAAAATTGAAATTGATCTGTTATTTTTGAAATTATTCCTCCAATAACCATAAGATCACCACCAAAAACAGTTGTATGAATTTTTAAATTTTTTACTGTCTCTTCAAGTAATATTTCAATTGCTTTTCTAATTTCATCTTTACTTTCAGTTGGATCAATTTCTTCTAAATCTTGAGCTAAATTATTAAATGTTGTTGATTTACAATAAAGTAAACTTGGACCATCAGAAGGTTCCCATTTACCTTCATTAGAACAATACCATTCACCAAGTCCAAAACTACCAATTGGACAATCAACACGTGCCTTTTTTCCTGGATGTGTTTCAGGCCATGTTATTAAACGTCTAGTAGTTTTTGGACAATTTTTTATTACATTTCCAAAATTTTCTTCAATTTTTGCAATAATTTTTGAAGGATTTCTTGTTATTCCAATATTTGTCATACGTGTATCTTCTTTATGCGAAACAACTTTTGCATATTCATTATCCTCCATTAAATGAATATTGACTTGTACCAATTCAGTTGTTGTTTTTTGAGTTGTTGTTGTTGTTGGAATAATTTTTTCAATACAATTATATCTTGCAACTAAATATTTGGGTGAACCAATACATGTATCATCAAATATTTTATTATTAACATTAAATGAACAAATACTTTGTCCCTGGCATCTAAAAATAATATTTGATATTAAAAGTTATTTTCAATTTTCTTTATAAAATTATTTATTTTAATAAAATTTTAAGTAATGTATTTATTTTTTTTGCTTATTTATAATAATTATTATGTATTTATATAAAAATTTATCCTTTTAACCAAAAATAAAAATGCATATTTACATAAATCTTTATAAAGTATAAATTATAAAGAATTCAAAAATCTTCTATTTTTATCATTATTTATTAAAAGATGTCTTAATAAAAGATGAATAGAATTAATGATACACACTATCTTGTGAAAAATTTTTATTAACAATTTTGTTTGATATTCTCAAGTATTTTTGCTGTATACATATAAAAATCTTTATATATTATTTATATTTATCATTTTATTACATTTAATATCTTAATTTTTATTTGTAATAAAAGTATTTTATATTTTAATAAAGTATGAGAAATCACGCTATTTTAAAAATAATAAAAGCTTTTCACAATTGACTATTTATATAACATTTAATTAAATAAAAATAAAATTTTGTCCACTTTTTGTCGGCTTTTTATTTTTATTAAAGTAACTTTTATAAATTTTTAAAAGGCTAACCGATAATAATAAAATGTTTCCTTTTATTGACAGATGAATTAGTATTACATAAGTAATATGGATTTGTAACAATCCTATAATTATCAACAATTACTAAATATACTTTTTAAAAGTTAAAATTACGTAAAATAAAGTAATAACTTTTAGAAAATTTTCTTTTTCACTACATATAATTACTCTTTTAAATTTTTAACATTTTATTACTTTAAATTTAAAATAATTTTAATTATAAAACTTTAAAATATTTTAAATTTTTACTAAATTGAAATGTAATAATTAATACTTTTTTTTTTTTAATTTAAAATTCACAAACAAAATAAAAATAAAAAAAAATTCTTATTATTATTTATAATAAAACATATTATTATGCTTTTATTCTAAAACACTCTTTTAAGAAAAATGTACTACTTTAATTAATGGTCCAACATTCATATATAAATTTTATAATAGTAATTAAAGAAATTGTAAAAGAAGCTGTAGGATCATGTACAATATATAATTAAAAATCAATTTAAAATTATTTAATAAAATAAGCATTTGAAAGTCACTATTAATGAAATTTGATTCCAAATATCTTTTTAATTAAAATAAAGAAATACTATTTAAAATAGTTAATAATTTTATATCTTTAAATTGTTAATAATATCAGTAAATTAATACTTTAAATTTCTTAATCCGGTAAAATTTTAATGTTATGCAATATATTTATCCTATATAATCTTAAATAATTTTTGAAATTATATATTATTTCATTAAACAGAAGTTTTTATTTACACTTTATTTTACTTAACTTTTTTTGAAAATTTTTATATTAATTATCATATAATGTAATTAATAATTATCCTAAATGATGCAAAAAAACATCTTGGTTAATTGCAAAACATAATACTTTTAATAATAGACTATCATCAACAATTTTATATTATTAATTATTTTAAATTTTTCTTCTTTTTTCACATTATTATAACTAATAATTTTTAGAGCATTAATAAAATAAACTATACTTAATGTTTTAATCTTGTTAACTTTATCTACTTAAGCCACCTGCTTTAAATGTTTTTAATAATAGACTTAGAATGAATCCAATTTAAAAGTACATAGACATATTTTGATTGACAAAAAAATGGCAGAAGGATAGCGAAAGGAAATATCTTTTAGTTCTTAATACATTTAAAAATCAAATATTGTTATTTTAAGAAAGAAAAAAAAAATTTTTTTTTCTTAATGTGTTCTATTATTATATTTCAAATTATAATATTTTACACCTATAAAATATAAATTTTTATGCCTCATTTATTATATTAACTCATGTTCATTATGTCAATAAAAATTGCTTCAATAAAATCTTAATAAATTATAATAACAGGTCAATAAAAAAATTTTTTATTATTCCTTTATATATCAAGGTTGCAAATTTAGCAGTTATGATTATTTTATGACAATTTTCACTTTTATTATATCAAATAACCTTTAAATAAATACCTAAGTGTATTTATAAAAAAAAACGTTCATTTTTTTTATTTATAACTTAATCTTAATTATAACTTTATTTTTTTTTATAAATAAAAAATCATCTTAAGTATATACATAAAAATACCGACAAAGAGTAAAAAAGGTTATTACTTAAAATCATCTTTAAAAATCTATTTTATATAGTATCATAGTGAAAAAAAAACAAATACAGGATAACTATTATAATATATTAACATGAAAAGAAAAAAGAAAAATCAACATATGATTGCATGATGTATCTTTTTATTGTCATCTTTATTCAATTAGATATATAAAACACAAAATATGCAACAATATAAAAAGATGTGGTAATGACGGTAAGATAATAAAAGTCGGTAAAAATAAATGTATAAAAAGAATTGGTTTTACAGATTACATCACAGATAAAAAAAGTCAAGACAAACAAATAAACATTATTCATTTTATTATTTATATTTATATAATTAATATTCTTCTAAATCTGATACCGTTTTAGATATATAAATATATAATGTTAAATGGTATATAAAAAAAAGAATTTTGTAATCATTCATTATATAACATATGTTTATTGAATAATTATTTGTTATATTTTAAATTATAGAAAACTTACAATTTTTCAAGTATTGGTAATGTTTTATCATTTTTACAAAGTTTTTCATCAGGAATTTTAAAATCATTTGGATCATTACAAACTTCTATTGCAAAACGACCATAATTTGCCATTGTAAAGTTTATTATTTTTGTTTCATCACATTGTAAAGTTACATTTAATCCATCACAAATTGTAACCTCTTCTAAAAATAACAAAAAAATATTTTAATAAAGACATATTTATTTTGTTAAAAAAATTTTTTTTATTTGAATAAAATGGTTTTTTTTTATTTTATATAATTACACTTTTTTATTACAACTTTTCTTTAATCATTTTATCTAATATATCTTTTATATTCTATTCATGGATTTAATATCTTTATTCAAATAAATATACTATATAATTAGAAGAAAAAAAATAACAATTTGAAAATGTTAAGTATAGAGATAATTATTCTAAGAAGTTGTTTCTTCTCTTATTTCTACAAATGTTTTACATCTCTTTGATAAAACAAAAAGTTATTGTTATAAAAATAGTAAATATAAAAACTTAATATATACCCTATATATATTATACTTTTATCAATATACATATATATATAATTTAACACATCTGTCAACAACTTTTTATTTTTATCAAAATGACAAAATTTTAAGGTTGTTAAAAGTTAAGATAAATTATATCTTATTTTAAGAGTACATGTATAAAATCCTCAAGTGATTAATTGAATCAAACTATTTTATTCTCGTATATCACTTTATTTATTCATTTTTCCTAAGAGAAATAATACTTATTTTTATAAAGTTTAAAATTATTAATATATTAAAAAAAAATATATTTATATACATACTATAAATATTGAAAGTTTTGTTTTGAAAAGTAAATTATTTGTATAAATAAAGAAAATTGATAGGACAAAATAAAAGATACCCAGAAAATTATCTTCTTTATTTACTATTACTTCTTTAAATGTCATGAAGAGTATTATTAAATGATATATATTACAATTTGTTTGTTTTTATTTTAGTAATGTATAAGAAAATCAAATTTATATATATTTTATATTTATTGGGTGCATCAACCCCATTAATGTTATATATTTAGTTCAAGCCACTACTATTATAATAAAGTTTTTGGTAAATAAAAGATTATTAAATAAAATATGATTGAAACTAATAATAAAAGTTACAAATTAATCTACATTCAACAAGAGTAAAAACATTAAATTAAAATTAAAAATCCTTAATGTAATTAATTTCCTACTTAATTAATAAAAGCTTTCCTCAAGTTTCTTTTAATTATCATATGATTTTACATTTATCATATTTAGTATTTACAGTTTTATATACTTCTTTTAATAACCTTTTTAATTTTAATAACATTTTGTCTTTTTATTTATATTTTATGTAAGATTAATCACATATTGTTTTTCACTCTTGACCTGACGTTTATTATTTTCTTTTAAAAAGTTATTTAAAGATAATGAATAATATTAAGAGTAAGTACATGAGATTTATCCTAAGATCAAGAGATTCATATAATTTAAAGATAAAGAAAACAGCGGAAGTGTTAAAAGACATCACTTTTAATCAAAAATTGTATTAGGAAATGACAAGTAGAAAATGCTTATGTCCACTTAATTTAATGTATATTTATAAGCTTAACTAAAAGATTAATCTCCTTAACAAGAAGGTAACATTCGGCAAAAATAAAAGTAATGTCAAAAAGAATATAGATGTATATACATATATATATATATTAAAATCTATATAAAATTATATATCTGGACAATAAGTTACTTTTTGTTATGTCGGCAAATATATATTACTATACATACCAATTTCTTAACTATACTTAATATAGCTTCTTACTTCTTCATCACAATATAGTAAAACATTTATCCTCAGCATGAAAAGTCTGGAGCAATCTAAAAATGATGTGATGTATTTGGATAAAGGATTATCTCCTTTTTATGGGTGCGAGAGATACTCTGTTAAAATGATCTTAATATAGATATTATCGTTATTTATAAAAATACCGAAAAGGTAAAGAAAAAAATTATTATATACATATCTCTTCATTATCTCAAGATGTTGATTTTTGTTAATTATATTTATTAATTAAAATGTTTTGATAATAAAAATATCTTTAACTATCCCTTATAAAGAAAATAATAAGAAACTGGTAAAGACAACAAAACATTTATATGATTAATTAACAACTTATGGAAAAGAAGTGAAAAAGAATATTCATGTTAATACAAAATATTCTATCTATTTATCTCTCAATAACATATGTATGATTCTTTTTGATAGTATTCATTACTTTTTCAAAACTGTAATACTACATTAAATGATATATATATATATAGTTATAAAATATTGACCAAACCACCATATTATATTTATTTATTGGTAGTTGAAAATAATATTGTACTTGAGTGTGAACTAACTATATTCAGTATTGTTTCAAGAATAATAAATTAAAAAGATGACAATAATAGAAATTTAATTCTTCTATCTAATTGTCATAATAATGAATCTCAAGATATAAATTTATATATATACGTTTATGTTATTGAAAAGAAAATGACAAAATTTGGTGCCAATGGTATTACAAAAGAAAGTTATACTTATATTTTTATAATATAACATTAGCATCTTAAGCTTAAATATCTTTACATTTGACACCTTGAAATAGAATATAAACATAATAATACTATAAAGAAATTTCTATTGTTTAACAGTATATTTAAGGTTCAATAGATGTCAAATGCAACAATTGTAACAATTAAAATAAGTTTAAAAAGACTAAAGAGATTAAATATCATAAAAAGAATGACTATAAAATAATATAATATTATCGGCATACATCAAATCATCTTCCAAATTATTATCTTTTTTTTGTATATTAATATTAAACTAATGTTTTGGTTAAAAACAAAGAAGATTAATTATATTATAAACAATATAAACTTTTTAAAAATAAAATAATAATTATAATTTTGCCATTTAATTTATATATTTGTAATTTAAATTTAAGTAAAATTAAATTTTTTTTTTATCATAACTTATATATTTTAAAAATATATATGTATACTTCCTGTCTGTAATAAATATAATTCCTTTTATAAATTACTTTCTCCTTCAATCGTACAATTATTTTAAAAAGTTAAATAAAATTTTAATATAAAAACAATAAATTTTAAATTAAAGATAATATTATGATAACATTATTTATATATTAGATCTAATCATTTTATCTAAAAAATAATTAACCAAAAAAAACTTTAATTATAGTAAAGTAATTAATCATTTCAATCCACAAAAACTTTCCTACTGTTCACCTTTTTCTATTTATCTTTTATATCTACAGTTAAATTATTTCACACATCAATAAAAGTTTATCTTTTAATCTTAAAATAACAATTAAAATATGAGATCATATAGAAAAGTAATGGTAATTATACTAAGCATTATATAGAAAAGTAATTTGCAACATTTATCTATATTTATAAGTCAATTTAATTATTACATCATTAAACTTATATATTAATCATAAATCTACTTTTAAAGTAAGAAATGTATACTATTTTTATTCCTCAATAAAAATATAACAAGAATGATTTCTTATCAAAATAAAATAGTTTTAAACATTTATATATATAATAACCTTATATAAAATTGTATAACTATTATATTTATAAAAAAAAAAATTATTAGGTAATAATATTATATAAAGAAAAGATGAAGAAACCAAATAATGTACACAAAATATTTTAATACCTATTAAATAAATAATAACATGAACGATAAAATTAAACAAAAAAAAGACATAAGTGTCATATTGATAAAGAACAGTTATTGTCAACAATAAAAGGTATATTTAGATTAAAAGTATATAACCACTTAATTGTTTTTAGTCTAATTAAGGAAAACAAATAAATTTATAATGTTTCCCATAATAATATGTAAAAAATAAAACTTACTGTCTATTCCTAATACAGATGTTGGTAGATAAAAAT
Source organism: Strongyloides stercoralis (assembly GCA_029582065.1). Lineage (NCBI taxonomy): Eukaryota > Metazoa > Nematoda > Chromadorea > Rhabditida > Strongyloididae > Strongyloides > Strongyloides stercoralis. Next base: position 752,464 of record JARPTA010000003.1, read on the forward strand.
AAATAACCATAATAGATAATATTTTTGGCAAATATAATAATAACATTTTTGATATATATATTATTTATATGTACTTTTTGATTCTTTGTATCTTTCTTTTTTTTAATATTATTTTATATATAGAAAAGTGATTTTAGATATTTGATTGTTTATAGGAAAATATAATTTATAGAAGATAGTTAAATATTAAATGTTTTCAATACGAACTTCTTATTATTTAATTTAAAAAAATTTTATGCATATCTTAAAGTGAATCTTTAAACTCTGAAAATGACAATAATAAAAAGTTTTAAAATTTTCTATAAAATAAAAGCAGTTTTTTTTATTAATAATATATATAAAAAAAAACAATGTTGAAATATTTTAACAAAAAAAAAGATAAGAAAGTAGTTTAAAAAGATGATTAAATTTATCTTTAACATTACTAATGAAATTATACATATATCATGTAAATAAAAAGCATCAGTGATATGTAATAATAAAAATTATCAACAAATGACTAAAAAAAATGACAAATTTAATATAATGATTAAGTTATTTAAGAATCTAAAGAATTAATATTGTAAAAAAGATAACAATACATTTTAATTATATGAAAAAAAAACCCTTCTTCAAAAAAAGACACAAAGAAATTATTTTATTTTATAATATTTTAATGTACCGAGAAAAACAGAAGTAGAAGATGATGGACACGGCAACATTTGGCTTGCGCAGTGGACAATAATATATATGTATATTCTACTTCTTATATAAAAGAACTGCCCCTAAAATATTAAAAGAAAAAGAGGAAAGTAAGCCCTCCCACTAAAATAAAAATCATGATGAAATGTATAGAAAAATGAAATGACATGATAGGATAATAAAATTATTAAGAAACATTTAAAATAAAAAAAAATTAAAATTAAATAAATGTTGTATATTATTATTTATTGTGATTTTTAAATATATTATTAAAAAATATTAAATGTGGCATCTGTTTTTTTTTTTCAATAATAAAACATATCTAAATATTAAAATGCAATAAAAGGAGAGATAAAAAGAAAGCAGATGAAACAAAGGTTAGCTTAAGGCACAACATGTAAACTAAATTAAGAGGAACCCTTACTGAAACATATTTGTTGGAAGTTTTAAAAGTATTATCTCTTTGATGACGGCCGTCATGTAAAACATCATCTCCTTCAACAACAATCATTATAAAGTGTTCAAAAAAGATACAACGATTAGTAATACCTTTAGTAAGTGTTAATTGCTTATATTAATTATCTATAAAATTATTAAATATTAAAAGGTTAAAAAAAAATAATAGTAAATTAATTTAGAGTGAAAATAATAAAAAGACAATTATTATGGACAAGTAAAATGTTTATATTAGGCAATTTAATTACTCTATTTAAAATAAATGTTTCAGGGAATAAAAGAATGATTAACATTGTCATGATTTTATATTTATAATGTCAATTGAAATATTTTGGCTAACTATATATATCTATGAGAAAGAAAATATAATTATTATGATATATCTTTATAATATGCTTAAGGATAAGAAAAATTTTATTACAAAAATTTTATTTAATTATAAGTAAAATTTAAAATTAATATAACATTTTAGTTATTTTTCTTTAACAATTCATTCAATTTTGATAATTAAATAATCTTTCTTTGTTAGTTATCTTTTTATTGTAACAAAAATTAATATAAAAACTTAAGAGTTAAAAATTTTTTGATAAAATATATGAAAAGAAAAAAAATAAGAAAAGTAGTAAATAAAAATAATTGATAAAAAGTTTGTTAAAAACTTTAGTATATATTTATATTTATAAAGAAAATGTGAAAAAAGGACATGTCAAATTAGTTTGGATGAGTAATTTTAGCGGCTAATAAAGAATATATACCTCTTTTTTCTTTTAACGGAGTTTTTGTTTCATGAAAAATAATTGACTGATTGACAGAAGGACTATATATATATTAAAAGAAGATTCCTTTTATTATAGTACAAAAAAAGATATATGAAATAAGTCAAAACTTTATTTAAATTACTTTTTAATATTAATTAGTAGAAATAAATATATAAAAAAAAGTTTAATATTAAGTTTAATTAATTATTATGTTTCTTTATATATACATATCTTAAAATAAGAAAAAAAAAAGTAGTAAAACAAATTATTTTTATTACTTATGATTGATTATTATACAGCAATATATAAGTATTTATAATAGTTTATGTAATAGCTTTAGTTTATAATATTCAGGATATTATTATATATAAATATATTTATATAAACAATAAATCATGTATTATAATTATTTACAACTATCTACATCTATATTTGATGGGTGATATTAAGAGTAGTAAAAATAATATTTCAATACCTCATTAAACTCAACAAATCAGCTCATATAGAAAATTAGATGATCCATGTATGGTGTACATGTATGAGATGATGACCAAAAACTATATATCATATTCTTTTTATTTATTTGTTAAAATTAAAAAAAAAAATTTTATATTATTATATATTAAAATTTTATTTCTTAAATAATTGTCTACCAAAAAATTTTTTTAATACCTATTAAAAGACTTTTTATTTTTTTTTTTACATTATACAACATTTAACGTATGGTTATATCATTTAAAGACTTATATTACATCTAAAACTAAAATATATATTATGTAAAAAAAATTCGATCATCAACAATAGACAAAAAAAAAATGAAAGGATTAAAATGCAAAAAGATATATTTAGTTAAAAAATATATATATTATAATAAATAAAACAAAAAATTTTTCTAAATTAGTAAATTTTAAATAAACTTAAAAAAATATAAAAGATAAAATATACATATATATATTAAGAATTTCTTAAAAGATAAAGAATTTTAAATAAATTTATTATCAAAAAAATTTCTTTTGTTTTATAATATGATTTTGGAATAATATAAAATTGATAAAGAAATTTTCTTTATATATATTTTAAAATTGAAGAAATAAGTTATATAATAAATTAAAGGACAATTACAAAAATAAAATGTTTTAATTATTAAGGTATACTATAAAAATAATGTACAAACAATGATGATGGTATATTTATATATTCAAAAAAAAAAAAAAAAAGAATAAATTTAAGATATTCCATTTTAGAATGTGATGATAATTGGTGGTTATTAAAAGTATTAACAATAATATATTTAAAAAAAAGGACAGCTTTAAGAAAGGAAAAACAATTAAGAAATGCATAAATTATTTTTAAATTAAATTGATACATCTTAAACACTTAATTTTGTTAAAAGATAACAAAATATCTATATATAAGTACATGATGATGAATAATTAAAATGATATTGGAATGAAGAATATTTAAGTAAAAGAAACGTATATATATTTATATACCATGCAGACATTTTTTTTTTAAATCTTATTTTATAGTACTAAAAAAATTGAATAAAAGAGCATTTTGATTATTGGAATTTATGTGAAATATTCAATTTAAAGTTAATATTGAATTAAATTATAAAGAATTTATCTATATGTATGATTTTAATATAGATAAAAATTGTATAAATGAAATGGTTTAAAAATATACATAAAACATTTTACAATTAATATATTAAGGATATCATTATGAATGTTTTGGTTAAAGACTTTTTAATTTATACAATATCTATTGATATTATCTATAAAAATATTTTTAATTCAATGTTTATATTACATCACAGGAATAATAAATTAATCAAAAAGTATTTTATAATATTATATTTTTATATGACTAATAGTGGTGAATCAAAATAAAAAAATAGGAACTGTATATAATAGAATAATCAAGAATTATATAAGTCAATCAAAGAAAAAGAAAATGTATTTTTTTTTGATATTATAAAATATATGAATATGATTGAGAAATATATATAAAATAGTTTTTTTTTTTTTGTAATAGGACAAAATATGAATATATTTATACAAATAATAACATTTATGAGTTAATCAATGATTTATGTATATATTTTTTAAAAAAAATAAAATTAAAAAGAAATTTTTTGAAAAATTTAGTTAAAAATATATAAATTTAGCTAAACATTTTTTTAAAAATTTTTTTTAAAGAAAGGTAAATATACAATAATTCTTTTCAATATATAAAAAATTTTTTTTTAATATTACTATAAAATGAAGTATCTTGTACAATTATCTAATTTATCAATTTTTTTACTATATTTTTAGTAATTTAATAAACATTCTTACTAGAAAAATATTTGTTTAAATAAAAAAAATAGACTATATAGATAACAAGTAGAAGATAAATTTTAAATTAAACAAAAACATTTTCATATTTATAAATTCATAGTAATAACCAAGTTATTTTTAATACAAAAGAAAATTAACAACAAAATTAAATTTCAATTATTGAAGATTTAAAATTAACTAAAGAATATATATTTATAAATTTCAAAATACCCATCATTTACAAAGAACATTAATATTTATAATAAAAAGAAATAAAAATTTGGAGGATAAAAATTTTTTTCCTACCAATAAATTTCATTTCAAATTTAAAATATAATTTTTCTTTTTAAATTTTAACTTAAAAAAGCTTAGTATAAATAGCATTTTTATGTACATATAAATAGTACAGTCAAATAAAATGGCATGTTAATAAGAATGATTTTTTATTGTTTTATACTAGTGGAGTAAAAGAAATTTGATGATATTTTATGTTAAATAAACTTTTCTGTACATTATCTATAATATTATTTAAAAATGTTGCATATAAATATACATTAACAATAAAAATTAAAGATTATATAATTTTATTTTCAAGAATCATTTTTTTTTAACTCAAATATTTTAAGTATTTTTCAATTAATTTCAATATTTCTTAAGTGTTGAATAATATTTATATATAAAAAAAATTACAAAAAAAATTATTATTTTTAAATTTAAAGTAGAATTTTTTTTTATTATTTAAAAAAAAATTTTAAAATTGTTAATTTAAAAGGAATTATTCAAACTTAATATTACTTATTCTTATTTTTACTATCTTTTTCGGCACGTTTAAAAAAATGATTAATAAAATTAAAGCATTTTAAAGGAATAAGATGATTTTCTTATATATAATATTACTAATAATTGTTGTTGGTAACAAAAAATATAAAATTTTGGCATTTAAGCTATGTCACTAAATATATTTGTATCAGTGTTATTTAATAACTATACAATTATATTTCAATTTAACAAGTTAAAATAGTGAAAAATAAATATAAAGTTCAAGAAGTTTTTCAGATAGCTGAATAACACTTGATAATTTGTGTTGCAAATAACATACCTACTCATAAATATTTTCAAAAAGCACAGCAGGGTATAAAGTAAGAGGTAGTTCTAAATTAAACAATCTTAACATATAAGTAATTATACAAAATAATTTATTTAAATTCATATATAAATTTTTGGTTATAGAAAATTTTTGTATATTATACATATATATAAAGAAGAAACTCTTATAATATGATAGTAGCTTTTATAAATACCTTAAGAATAAGTTTTATATTAAAAGTAAAAATGTTAAGACTGGTAGTATTGTATTAATTATTATAATATATTTATACAAAATAAAGATATAGTGATTTAAATGATATTCCAAATTAAACAATCACTTCTTCTTCTTCTACAAAACAATTCCAAGTCAGGTTTGGTATTTTGTTGAAAAAGAAATATAAGATAAAATACATTTTGTAATAGTGGTTTTTAAATTACTTTATATAAGGAAAAGAGATTTGACTACCTATATAACAATTATTATGATAATAAAATAGTATCTATCACTTAGCTAATATTGTTATCACAATCAAATTGTATTATATAAATATATACGTATTTATCTATATATTATGAATAGAAGAAAAATAAAAGAAATAAAGCTAAAATTTACTTTTATATTAATTACTAATATAATATAAATAATAAATGTTTAAAGATATAGAATGAGAAAAAAGGTAGAAACATTTAATGTTAAAAAGAATGTCAATTTATGATAAAATACAAAAATAAAATTGTTATTAAATACGTGTGATATAAGTTTAATCACATACTTATCACATTACAAAAATAAAATTGTTTAAATTAAATATTGAAAGATAAATTATCTAATATAAAAAGAATATATATATATTTTTTTAACTTAAAATTTATAAATATATAATGTATATTACAAATCAAAAATCTATCGTCTTCATCATTTTTATTAATAAAGACTATATGTAAAATGACTTAAACAATAATTATAATAAAGAATAAACATGAATTACTTTCATTGTTTACATTATATTTAATAAATATATATAAAATTATTTAATAAAGTCATAATAATCAATTAAATATAACAATTTGTCATCATTTTTAAAATCAACTATTAAAATCACAAATATAGTTTTATTGAAATATAATAAAATAAAAAGTTTGTTCAAAAAAAAAAATTAATTGTACTATAGTAGTACAAAAAAAAAGATACTCAAAATTCCATTTAACTTTACTATTTACAAAACAATAAAAAGGTGGTAAGAAGAATTAAAAAAAAAAAAACTTTTTCTCATAAATTTTTAAAAAGTATAGTTTAAACAATAGAAGTTATAAAGTAAAAATATAAAGATTCTTAAAAGTATAAATATATATAAAATATCATCATGGGAAAAATAATTTTAAAACATAAAAGTGAATTATATGTACATTTAAAGAATGAATATTATAAAATGTATCAAAATAAAGAATAAATAATTTTTATAGGATAATAATTATTTTTAAAAGTACTTTATAAAATTATTTAAATGTTGATTACAATAAAAGAATAAAAAGGGTTAAAATAAATATGTGAAAATATATTTAATATTGTTTCAATTTATTTTTTTTTACACTTAAATCATAATTAAAAGTTATTTTAAATGATAAAAGTGTGTATTAAGCTACTTATTTTTTTTATCAATTATCAAAAGATTTATAATCATAGGAAAATAATAAAGAAAAGGTAAAAAGATTATAATATTAAGAAAAGAAAAGAAAAGAAAAAAGATTATTTAAATATTTTTATCATAAATCTTTCTTCAAAGATATTTTTCTTCTTATTGGTTTTATATTATTCCTTAATTTGATATAAAGATACTTTCTTTTAATGTTAACCTTTTGATAAAAAAAAAACTTTTTGTGATAAAATTTCATCTAATTCAAAAGTAAATAATTAGGTAAATAAAAGTAAATATCTATCTTCTTAAATTACAATTAAAATTAATTTACTAGGTGTTTTGATGAGAGCATTATTTAATTATTAAACTTATTGTAAAATATTTTACTTGATATAAAATATAAACTATTTTTATTAACCATATTTCAATTAAAACATATAAAAAAAAATAGTTAAAGTTAATAATAAAGTTAATGATGATAGAAATATTTAAAAAAAATATTATATATATATAAAAATAAAAAGTAAATATTGATGTCAATTTATATGATAAGTCATGTAAACTACGATGATTTATATGTGATATATGTATACAGAAAAATGTGAAGAAAAAACATTTATATGTAAATAATAATAAATTATCATTTTGTTATCATAGTAAAATAAAAGCAAAACAAAAAAAAATATTAAAGTTTAAAATATTGAAAAATTTTGGTATTGTTTACCTTATATGTCTATATAGAATTAAAATGAAGTGTCTAAATATATTACATTTATATATCTATAAATTATTAAATGACAATATGGTGAACCTAACTTTTAAAAGGTTCATTAACTTTTATCAATAAAAATAATAGGAAGTCATTTTGTTCAAAACTGTTAAGCATATGGCTATTAACGGATTTATGATCATTTTAATTGAAAAATTCTTGATTCATTAATAAATTATTAAGGAAGAATGATAGAGAGGTAAAAATACAATAATAATTTTATAATTATTAGAAGATATATCTATTCATACTCATAATATAACATATTCTTAATGTAGAAAAAATTTTTGGTTTAAAAACATAATTATGTGATGCTGAAAAATATTCAAATCTAATTATTGAAACAAACTTTTTTTGAATAATTATTTTTATATTTATTATTTAATAGTTTTTCTTATATACTTGACAAATTTCTTTTTATAATTTTTTTCTAAATGTTAATTATATTTATTAACCATAGGATATGGTATAACAATGTGTTATTTAATAAAAAAATAATCTTTTGATGAAGCAATTTTAAGAAAGATATATAAAATAAGGATATTTATTTTAACATATGAACATTGTTAATTTTCTTTTTATCATCTTTCATTATCATTGTTTAAAGTTACAAATTATGTATATACTTTTATTTTTCAATTGTTCATCATTTCTTTTCTCTTTTCACTTTTTATTTCATTAAACTTTTACACATTTTATATAGAAATTGTATGTTATTCATTTTTATTTTAAAAGAAAACTTATAAAATGATAATTTAAATTTGTTGTGTTATAAACAAATACTTTTAAGTAATTAAATTATAAAATAAAATATTTATAATAAATTTTTCTTTACAATATAAAATAAAAAGAATCTTTTTATTTTTATAATAAATAACAAAATCAAACAATAATATATAATATATATTTTTTTAAATAATTTTTAATTATTAAATTTTTAATATTAAAATATTTTGTCATGAATAATGTTAAAACATTAATAATAAAAAAAAAAAACAAATTTGATACATTTTTATCACTTTTTTTTATCAAACTTTAAATTATAGTATAATTATAAAATTATTAAATAGAGAAAAAAAAATGTTTAATTTATTTCAAAATTTAGTCATAAAAGATTTTTTTTTGATACTTTTTATTTACTTTAATCATAAAATGAACTTATCATATACAAAAATGTTTATGATAACGTGAATATATATCTTTTATAAATAAATTGATAATAATTATAAAAGTTAATAAAGATATATATGTATAAATATTATGCTATAATAATAAAAATATCATTACAATGTCGCTATTAAAAACATTTGTAAATACATATTATAATGATTATTTAATATTATTACAAAAATTATATTTCTTTCTTACATTTCAACATATCGTTCAATGCACAAAACACAAAAAAGTAATGATTATATTATTCTAATAATAATTTTATACAGAGTTTTATTAGTTTGCAAAATGAATAAAAGATACACAAAAAAACATAAATATATTTTAGTATTAGTTAATTTATAAGATAATATAACGACTACTTGATAAATATTATTATTTAATGGATAATTAATTTTAATTTATTTTATTAATAGTAATTTAAGTTTTTACAATTTAATATTTAGACACTTTTTTTTATTTATTAATTTTTTAAATAGCAAAAATTATAAAAAAAATAAATATAAATTACTAATGTTGAAATTTTTAACATTTTGATAGTAATATTTAATTATTTAATGATAATTAACATTATAAATAATATTTTTTATAATGAATCTTTCTTTAGATATTTTCAATTAATATTATATTTTAATCAAAAGTAATAAGTATTAATATTATCAAAATTGTCATCAATTTATTTTTTTCAGTTATTAAAATGGGACTTTATGATCAAAGAAGTAAAATTTTATTTATTGCCTTTTTAATTGGTGTTTTGTTAAAATTATACATAAGAAACCCTAATCCAACTGATGAAGTTAAAGGTTTTCAAATTAATAAACTTTCAAAAGTTAGAACACTTTTTAAGTAAGTTTTAAACTTTTTCTTAGAAAAAGATAATTTTTTTTTTTATATAGAAAATTATTGTATACAGAAAGAGAAGGTGCTTCATTATCTGTTTATCATAAAAATAATCTTGTTCTTCATCTTTATGGTGGTTATGCTGACAAGGAATCTAATAGATTATGGGAAGAAAATACTCATACAGTTGTTTTTTCATTGTCTAAAGCTGTAACAAGTATGATTATATCACATTTAGTTAGTAAAAATTTAATTACTTATGATACAAATATTACATCTATATGGAAAGAATTTAGTTTAAATAATAAAGGTAATGCTACATTAAGACATGTTATGGATCATGAAGTTGGTTTAATAACGTTTGGTGTTAATTTAACATTGGATGATTTAATGGATGATAATAAAATTAGTAAAATTATTGAACAAGCTAAACCTTTATGGCCTATTGGAAGTACAACCGCATACCATGCATTAACAAGAGGATTTATTGTAAATCAACTTGTTAAAAGATTAATTGGTAAAAGTATAGGAGAATATCTTAAAGATAATATTATTTCTAACATTCAATGTATGTTTTAATTTTTTTTAATGTTAAAAATGTTATTAATTATAATAATATAGATCCTGAATTTTATATTGGCTTACCAGAAGAAATTAACCAACATGTTGCTAGAATTTCTAATCCACATTTAATTGAATCAATTTATGAATGGGCATTACGTCCTTTAACTTTCTTAAATTTAATAATAAATTTTATTAAAAATAATAAAGTAGCTAGTATTGCTTCAAATTATCCAGAACCATTAGCAATAATGAAGGTAATGAATAGATTATAAAAAATAATATAAATATCAATTTTTTTTCTATTATTTAGAATTATTTACCATATAACAATCCTAAAGTATATAAACTTGAAGTACCTAGTGCAAATGGTATTGGAACATCTCGTGGTCTTAGTTCATTATTATCATACTTCATTTCATCAGATTTCATATCCCCTAAAGTTAAAAAAATGATTGAAAGTCCATTAAAATATGTTGATGATAAGGTTCTTGCTAATAAAATTTATCGTGGTTATGGATTTAGTTATGATATACATCCACTTAATTCAAGTGTAAGTTTTATATTTTATTTTTTTTTTTTTATAAATATATTTCATAATTTTTTTATAGAAATATATTATGTCATTTATTGGTAATGGAATGCAAGTTTTAGATGTTGATTTAAATAATGAAATAGTTATATGTTTAATAAGAAATGGTTTAAAACCAGGATTACAAGGACATTCTCAATACATTGGAATCCGATATGAAATTTTAAAAACACTTATTAGTAATTTATAAAATTATTATAATTATTGTTTAATGTAAATTTACCTTTTTAACACGATATATACTATTTTTTGGTAATTATCACATATCAATTTTATTATTAAAATTGCAAATTATTTTATAAGTAAATTAATTTTATTTGTATATTTTTATTTATAACTATAATCATTTAATTTTAACACTTCTTTTTAATACGGTCAATGATTTTAGACAAATGTATTACTATTAGTTAAAAGATGAGAATCTTCTTATAATTTTATAAGATTATTTAAATTATATTTAAAAGCTTTTGTGTCGGCTTTTTTTATATTAAAAAAAATTCATATTATGTATTTAAAGGTATTGTTTTGTCTATTTCATATGTTTTGGTGTTAATTAACCATACACATATTACCTATTTGTTAAAATAAAAGAAAATATTTTTTTAATCTTTTCCGATCAGTTAAGAAAATATTTTTTTTTTATTATTATTACTGTTGTTGTTTTTTTTTTGTAAGATCTTTTATAGTTAAGCTTCTTTCATATATATATTATTATGTTTCATGTCGTGATATTGTATAACAGTTTATTAACACTAAACAACAAATATTATTTTTATTTGTTCCCTTTCTCTTTTACAAACATTTTACATATGTCTTAATATTTACGCTTCCATATTATAGACTTTTGATAGCACTTAATTATGTATTAATAAGCATTGTTTAATAATATTTTTAATTAATATTTGTCTCACTCTTTTTATTTAATTAAATTATTGTTATATATTTTTAAATAATTTTTATCTCATAAAATAATTATGAAAGCATTTTTAAATAAAATTTTTTATTTTTAAATAATGTTTTTATAAAAATTAAAAAAAAAAAAGAAATATAAAGATTACTGTATATACATTATATTGATATATTAATGTTTTGGTAATAACTAATTAATTTAATCTTAACGGTAAAATTAATGTATTTATTCATATATTAGGTCTTTACATATGAAATGGGTTTTTTCTACTCTAAATTTTAAATGCGCATAACTCGGTCGAAAATAAATATTTTTATTAAAAATAAGAACCAGTAGAATCTATACATTGTTGCCAACGGGATACCATTTTATTTATACCATTTTGATAAAAATCCTGGCTTCTGGAAGCGATGAAATCTTCAAAGGCAGTTTTTATATCCTCCTCGTTGTTGAAGATTTTCTCATTCAAGAAGTGGTCCAAATGTTTGAAAAAATGAAAATCCGTTGGAGCAAGATCTGGTGAATATGCAGGATGAGGTAGAGTTTCATACCCCAATTCACCCAGTTTTTGGAGGGTCTTTTTTGAAACATGTGGTCTTGCATTGTCATGAAGCAAGATAGGCCCCTTTCTATTGACCAATGCGGGTCGTTTTTGGCACAATTTTTTATGCATTTCTTCAATTTGTTGACAATACGACTCCGCAGTAATAGTTTCACCAGGTTTCAAGAATTCATAATGAATGATTCCTTCAGCAGACCACCAAACAGTTACCATTACCTTCTTTTGGTTAAGTTGAGGTTTTGGAAAAGATTTTGGTGCTTCATTGATATCCAACCATTGTCCACTTCGCTTGCGGTTATCGTACAGGATCCATTTTTCATCACATGTAACAATTCGATCCAAAAAAGGATCATTTTTGTTTCTTAAAATGAGCGAAGAGCAAATTTCAAAACGACAATTTTTTTGATAGTCGTTTAATTCATGTGGTATCCATTTGTCAAGCTTTTTTGTCTTTCCTATTTCTTTTAAGTGGCGGGAGACTGTTGCCGTGGATACATTCAAAGCTTCTGCAAGTTGTCCTAGAGTTTGGCGTGGATCGGCTTCTACAACTGCTCGTAATTCATCATTATCCACGGTCGAGCAAGGCCTACCACGGTCTTCATTCTCAAGGTTCTCGTTTCCCTCGTTGAATTTTTTGAACCATCTTTGTACGGTGGAAGTACTAACAACATCCTCCCCAAAAGCTTCATTAATATTTTGAGTTGTTTTTGTGGCATTAGTGCCACGTTTGAACTCATAAAGCATAATAATACGAATGTCGCGTTTTGATAGCATAGTTTATTTTTAAAATAAAATAATGATAATTAGAATCAAATGCCATGATTTATATGCCAAATTGTAGCAAAGATTCTGTAGAATCTAACAGTATGTTTTTCTATGTAAAAACATAGCTACATATTTTAAATACAACGAGTCAAACTTTGCGCATCAATATAAACCCATTTCATATGTAAAGACCTAATATATTTATAATAAAAAGAGATAAAAATAATGTTTAATTTTACCATTAAAAATATTATCGTTAGTTTAATGAAATAATTGACATCTTATTTTATTATTTATACCTAATACATTTTATTTATTTGAAATAACAATTTGTTATAATTTTACATCAAAAGTTTTGTCTTTTTACCTTGTCGTCCTTTTATTAAATTATACCTATACATATATAAATTTTCATTGATAAAATTTATTTTAAAATAAATTAAAGTTTTTTTTTTATCAAAAATAAAATGTCATTTTTAAATAGTATATGTTTATATATAGTTATACTTTAGAATAATTTCATTTTATATTACAGTATACAAATTAATATAATTGTTTTGTTAAAAAGATATTTGATAAGGCATATTCATTTTACTTATTTTTGACTTCTGGCAATAGAATCCATTATATTTTTTTTAATATATCATTTTAAATTTTAGTAAGATGGATCTATTTAACTTTTATATTGTATACATTTAAATTTTAAGTAATTTAACTTTTATTGGCAAATGCTAAAAAGATTTTGTTAAGTAGTAAAAATGGTGATATCTTTTAAAATGATATTTGAGTATCATCATTTTATTAAAATTTCCTTAAAGATATTTTTATATTTAATATTTATTAAAATGATTTAACATAATATATAAATTTTAATGATGAAATATTTTGATAATTCTGTTAAGTAACTTTTTTTTTAAAAAAAATTGGTTTCTTGTTTATATTTATTCTTTTAATATATGGTGATTAAATAAAATATTTGTTTTCTTTTGACTTAATAATTAGATGTATTAAGATGGATTTTTGTATTTGAATAGTTATACTTTTAACAAAAAAAAAATATCAATGTTATTATATCTCTTTTGATATTTCTATTTATAGATATCTTATTATAAAAATGATAATTTTAAATTTTACTACAATATAATGGGAAAAAAAAGAAATTAAATTATCAACATCAATTTCATTAATGTATAATTGACTTCAAAAGTTTTGTCATTTATAAAGGACACATTATATTTTTAAAAATATAAATTTATTTTTATTTCATTTATTTCTTTTTCTTAAATACTACCGTATCATTTTTATATATTTATATATAGCTATACTTATTTCTTTAAATATCTTAACATTAAAATAGTTATTGCTTATTATTCAATTGAATGATCAACCATGCATGCATATTACGGTTATGTTTTCTCTTTCTCCTTAATTACTAAATCTATTCATTGTAAAATAAGTTATTAACAAATAATTTCTATAAAATCATTCTTGCAGCATTTTTAAATTATTATTTCTTATCAGATTAATTAATTCACATAGATATTAAAAGACTCATTGTATAAACTGAATATATATATATATACCATATATTTAATAATTTTACATAATTATTATTAAACGGTAAAGAGTTAGTAAGGTTTGCCTTTTTCATAATAAGGTCTTTATCTCAAAATAGATAATTAATATCTATTAATTTACACATACATTCTTTTTACATATGTTTGTCGGTATCCATCAAAAATCTTTTTCTAATAAACGCCTTAATATTTTTTTTTCCTTAAAATAGTACACAATTATTTTAAATAAATTAGAAAAAGTTAAAATCAACTTTACATTTAATTTATTTTTACTCAATCATTTACCATTATTCTTATTTTCCTTCCCATTAGAATATATTTAAATTAAATTAATCTAAAAAAAGGAACCAATAAATTTTTTTCTATATATTATTATTTTTTAAATCATTTATCATATTATTATCAATATATATAATTTTTTTTTTAAAAATACATATATAATTTCATATATATGTAACATAAATTATTAATAAAAACTAATTTATTTCAAATAAAAATGAAAACATTTTGTAGATGCATTAGATTAAAAGATTAATGATGTTCATGACAATTATTGTTAATGATTTTACCTATTTATAATAATACCTATCATAGCATGGTAATGATAATGTGTATAAAAGAACATTATAATGATATATATCATTTTTAGCTAATTATAAGTAAATGACAGTTAATTTTCATGTACACCTCGTTTATTTTAACACATCATTTACTTTTAAAAATTTTAAAGCTTTTGCTATTTATCTATTTTATTTATTATTTTCTTAAATTTAAAAATACTTTATAATTAGTATAGTCAATTTTTTATTTTATCCAATGTAAAGGTGGAAAAAAATTTTTATCCTTTTAATTTGACACTAAAAATATATATATATATAAAGTAAATGTAATTATTTAATAACTATTTAAAATAATAATATATAGAAAAAGATGAAAAAGTTATTATATTCACACCTTTATAAGGAAGTTATATTTACTGACCACTTTACTTTTGTTAAATCTTCTTGTAATATGAAGCTAACTTTAATCTAATCCGATTTCTATTGTATTTTATTTGAAGAAGAAAATTATCATTGAATGATTTAATTAATGCCCACAATACGGGTTAACTTCTCAAATTTTTAAGATAATCTCAGTTTTATTCTTAACAACATTTTACATTTATTATTCAGATAAATATAATTATTACTTTTCTTATTTAAAAAGGCGTGACATTTTTTAAATTAAATTTATGTGCTATTAATTAATCATTCAAAATCATTACATTAATTTATAAAGAATTTATAAATATATAATATACATTTTTCATTATTATAATTTACAGTATTCCTCAATTAATTTAATTATATTTAGTGATAAAAAATATTAACTTAATATTATTTCTTATAATATATACATATATATAAATATATATATTTATATAATGGATCTTTCTATTAATAATCAAAAAATATCTTCTGAAGAAAGTAAATCACCTAATTCAAATAATATTATAGCATCAAAAGTTTCAAAATTTACAATTAATGATATTTTAGATGGTAAAAAAAAAGAGTAAGTTAATTTATTAGAAAAAATATTTTTTAAATTAACTAAACATTAAATTTTATAATTTTAGCTCATCAAATTGTTTAAATATTTCATCAATATCAAATAATGATGATAAACAATTAGTAAAAGTTTGGGAAATAATTGCAGGAAAAGGATTAATTGATACATTTAAAGGTAATAATGATCTTAATTGTAATCCTTTATTAAATAATAAACCATACAATTTTCCACCACCATGGATTAATGAGACAACATTAAATAATATGGAAAATGGTGGGACACTTATTGAAAAAATTAATGGAAAATTATCATTTAACCGTATGTTTTATATATAAACAAATATTTTTTTATTTTATTTCATTGTGTTTTTAAGTTTTTCCTTTTGAAGAGTATAAAGAACATATATTAGATAAAGTTAATAATATTATTCTTCCTTTAAATCAACATTCTACAAAAAATGATTGTGATAATGAAGGAAAAGATTCATATGGTAGTGAATCTATTAAAAGTAATAATTCAGCTAATATACCTACATCAGACAATGAAGAATTTGAAGGTGGGGAGCATTTAAGTGATGATGATGTTTCTATAATAAATGGTGATGGATGCTCATCAACATCACGTAAAAAGAAAACAAGAACAGTTTTTTCAAGACATCAAGTTTCTCAACTTGAAATGACATTTGACATGAAACGTTATTTAAGTAGCCAGGAACGTGCACATTTAGCTTCAAATTTACAATTAACAGAAACTCAAGTTAAAATTTGGTTTCAAAATCGTCGAAATAAATGGAAAAGGCAGGCAGCATCTGATGGTGAGATTCCTGGCGCTTTTAATATCTCCACCCCTTCAATAACAAATCCTCTAAATATCTTTGCACACACAACAACAAATAGACCAACCAATCCAATAACTTTGTCAGCATTAACCAATGAACATTTACATAGTATGTTAACTAATAACACTCTATTTCCTCAAGTTAATAGAACATTAAATATTAGCATTCATAATAAAGGTACGCCTTCAAATAGTCCACCAACAAATGGAACAACAACTAACCAATCATGCATTCCAACATCAATCACATCTGGAGAGTTAGTTAATTTTGATGGAACAGCAAATTCTGCAGCGGCTGCAGCAGCAGCAAAATTGTTACTTAATACATATGGTGCATTAGCTGGAATGACTCCACAACCACTTGTTTAATGTAATATAATACTTATCAATATTAAAACAGTATTATTTTATCAAAAACAAAAAATTAACATGAAAAAAAAATGAATGTATTTTAAATACCTCGAAAAAAAAACAATTTTTTTCTCAAAGAATAATAATGATGAGTATATTTCATTCGCCAAAAAATATGTGTTTAATAAATTAAAATCATGAATCATAAATATTTTGCACCCATTAAAATATTTATAAATCTATTTTACTACTCATCAACAAAAATTATGTTCGCAATACGGCATTATAATTTTTATCTTTTGACGTTTGTCTATCTATTATTAAAAAATAATATGAAATATATTAGATCTCTGTCTATCTTTCTATTATAAATAAATAAAAAAAAAATATAATATAAGCCGAAAGGTTTATTTATAATTATTACCTTTTTTTTTGTTTTATTTGTAATGAAAAAAATATATAAAATGGGAAATATTAATAAAATTATTTTGGTCAAATTAATAATCTTTTGTAATATAATAAGCAATTATATTTACTTAATGTATAACGACATTTATTTTTGTAATATTTATATTTTATAAATTTATATTGTATTTTTTTTCTATTAAAAGGATATTATTTTTATTCAATTTAAATTATTATTTATTAATTTGGTTTTATTTATAAAGAAATATTTTTAAAGTAAAAATTTATTAATCAAAAAAAGAGTCATTTTAAATGTATATGTTTCCTCTGTTTAACGAAATAAAAAAACACTGTTTTTTTTTAATTTGAAGTATTTATGTTAAGGTAAAAATTTGGAAAAAATTTGAACAGGTTCTTCTTGTTTCTTCCATTTTGTTCTTCTGTTTTGAAACCATATTTTGATTTGTGTTTCTGATAATTTCAATTTTTCTGCTAATCCTAATCTTTCATTTGATGTTAAGTATTTTTTAAATTGAAAGTATCTTTCTAATTCAAATACTTGGTAATTTGAAAATGTTGTTCTAGCTTTTTTCTTTTTTATTATATAATTTGATGTTGATTGATGAGTAGTATTATCAAATGTATTGTTTAATAGTTTACATTTGCTATTATAAGTAGTAGAAGAAATTGATTTTTTATGAATATTTAAATTAGGTGAAGTATTAATTAAAATATTATTATTATTTTTAAAATTATTATTAACTAAACATTTTAGCAATTGAGATATTCTAGTATTACTTTTTTCTTCTTTTTGTTTGGAAACACTTAAAATATCCTTAATCATATAGGATGTTTGTTTAATATTTTTTGTTTTATTATTTAATAAATTTTGGTTTCTACTAATAGTATCTTCTTTATTAATGTTATTATCTTTTTTTTGAGATTCTACTATTGTACTTTCAATAAGACTTCCAATATTAATTAATGTTTGTAATGAAAATTCCATTTTAAATAACACTCTTTTTATATATATTATTAATGATAAAAAATAAAAATTATTATATAATACCTAAAAGAATGAATTATAAAAATAGAAATGAATAAAATTATAATCAAGAATATCAATTAAATAGTAACTAATTTTCAAAGTTCAAAAGTAAACTTTATTATACCTGGTATTTTATTATAAAAAAAATTAATTTACGACAATTTTAATGAAAAAAAATTAAAAAAAAAAAGATATATTACTTTTGATGTAATAAAAATTTCGCCTGATAATAAAAATAAAAATAAATAAATAAATAAGGATGAGTATTACAAGAGTGAAGAATATTCTCCATAATTGCTTACATTGTCATCTTCATTACTATCATCATCCACCTCCTTATTGTCTTCCTTATCATTGAAGCGTTGTAATTCAAAGAAATTAGATGCCGAATGTGGTAAAAATTTTTTGGCACTTGATATCCAATCATGCTTAATTGTATGTAATCGCCTCTAAAAAAATGAAAAATAAATAAATAATAAGGAAAAAGATATCTTATTTTGGAAATCTAATTGTATTCAGATATCATTAAAGAAAATGTTATTCAAAACCTTTTTCCTTGATTTTTATTTTGTTAGTCATAGTTTTATTTAATGGTATTTTTATACCACACAAATTGTTAAAATCTTGTTTTAATGTTTTATTTGTATACTTTTTGATAATTTTTAAATTAAATTTAACACTCAACATAATATTTTTTAAATGTAATTAAATTGATATATGCTACTTATAGTAAAATTTAAATAACAAAAGAAAAGCTAAGTGTATTTTTTTTAGATTGTTTCAAAATATCAATTAAGATATAAATTCTTTTACATTTAAAATTGTTTTTAATATAATTTTTAACATTCATTATAAATAAGAATTTATATATATATGTTTATATATTTTTTTGAATTAGCGTATTATAAATTATTGTATTTTATTCTTTACAAAAATAGTAACAAAAAAAAACTTTTATTCATACATTTGTATTATAACTTACCGAACGAACATGATATTTACATGTTGGACATATCCAATGTCCGGAATATTGAGTATAAGCTTTGTTAAATAAATCAGAAAAATATTTTTTAGAAAAAATTAGTGATATAAAATGTAAAATTAGATTTATAATTTACTTTTTGGATTGAAGTAGTGTTGTTGTTTTGCACTTTGCTTCATCAAAAACAACCACATAACTATGAATTTTGAGTTGTTCATTTTTTGTAAACATTTTATTTATTATATTATTATCATTTTCCAAAATATTATTAATTGTATTATTAGAGTTAGATTTTTGATAAAATAAGAAGTTATTATTGAATAACATTTCATCATCATAATTATTATTATTTTTTTTGTTGTTAATGTCCTTCATCATTATTAACAATTCCTCTCCAACATCTTCCTTTTCCTTATCATCATTTTTGTTATTATAATGATAATAGCTTTGTTTAGTGGTAAATTGTGTGTTAACTAGATTTAATCCTTCATTTACTGTCCAATGCCTTTTCATACAACTTTCAAAATTTTTACTATTATTTCTCCATATTATTATATTGATAATACCATCATTCTTTAGGGAAAAAAATTTGATAACAGAATAAACTTGATTACATGACAATCCAGATAATTTAACATTTTCACAATATAAAAAAATGTCACCATTTTTAAGAAAAGATCTCTAAAAATAAAATCTTCTTAATAGATAATAAAATAAAATTTAATTAATACTAAAATATATAATGATTGAATAGATATACCTCATCATTTAAACATGTTACAAAAACTCCATTTGCTTTATCTCCTATTAATCGAAATGGAAAAAATGATGTATTTTTAAAAGATATTTCTAATACAATTTTTAATGATTCTCCTCTACAACAATAACTTGTTATTGTATAATTAAAAAAAAAATAATAATATAATTAACAATCAAAAATGAAGTAAAAAAAACTTACTCATTATTATCAATATATGCCATTATTATAATTAAAAAAAATAGTATATTTAAAGAAAAAATTTTTTTTATAAAAATAATATAGTACTATAAAAAAAATAAAAATAATTGTTTTAAATGAAAAGTAATAATAAAAAAATAAATAGATATTAAGATAAAAATAACAATAAATATTTTTTTTAAAAAATAAAAAGGAAATTTTTTTTAATAAAAATAATAAAAAAAAATATATACGCATGTATCTTCTTAATGCCTTTTAATGATTATTATAATTTTAGTTAAAGTTTTTCTAACATAACTATCTATTTTAATTTTTTTACTATATATTTGTAGTAATAAAATTAGTCTTTGTGTAAGGAGTAATTTATTACGTGTTAAAGGAGTTTTATCTATTGAAGTGAGTAATATAATTATTCTTAAAGTATATCCTTTTTAAGAAAGGAAAAATAAAAGAAAGATTATAAAAATTGTATTTTTTTTTGATTTAAAAATTGAAAATGGTGTTTGAGGTATGGTTAGTTAGTTAAAAAGAAAAGATATATTTATATCAAAGAAATCCTTTACAAAATATGTACATAAAAATGTGTTGAAATGAAAAAGAAAATGACATTAATACAACTAATAGTAAAATAAAGGATATCTCTAAAAATAAATTTATAAAATGATTTACATAATAATAGTTTATTTTAAAATATAGTAAAAAAAATAAAAGACAATGTAGTACAAAAAATAAGTTTTTTTTAAAAATAATAAAATATAATATGTGTAGGTATATTTGTTTTTACACAATAAGTTGATATAAATAATTTAAAAGCTATTTTTAGTAGTTACTTTTGTTAAAAGAACACTTAAATAATCCTTATCAATAAGTACCATATAAAAATTTCATTAAACCGCAAAAATTTATTATCCATATTCTATTTTTTAAATCTTTTAAAGGATGTTTTATATAAATTTTATTTTATAAATATATACAACTTTTTCAAAAATAATTAAAAAAAAAAAAGATATATGTATTAGAGTATAATGTTAAATAAAATTAACAGCGATTTTATATATTTTAATATATCATGAAAATTAAAAGATAAATAGAAAAAATATATTTTAAAATTTAGCACATTTTATGAGACAATTGCTTGCAACAACTATTTTTTGGTGAAAGTTTTAAAATAACGATATGTGTATTGTATATATTATGAAACTCTGTGGAATAATAAAAAAAAAATGTCAAATTCAAAAAAAATATTCTTTTATTCATTAAAAATTCTATTTAGTATTCTATAAGTTTGTTTTATATTTTTAAATTATTTTTATAGTTTTGTTTTCTTTTTATACGTCTAAGATTTTTATGTAATAAGAAGTTTTTTTTTTTAGTATAATTTTTGACATTAAATCATGTTTAAAAACAAATTATTTTGTGGATTATTTTTTTTTATGATTTTATTTCAAGTTTATATAATATATATGTATTTGTTTCTCTGATAAAATGAAAGATGCTTAAAAAAAATTTTTTTCTTAATAAAGTGAAATATGTATGTATTAAAAAAATAAATGAAAAGTTGACAAAATTAAAAAGTACAAAAATTTAATTAAAATGTTTTGATGATGGTAATATATTCATTTTTATGTTTAATAAATAATTTTTAATAAAATTTATGACTTAAGAAAAGATGACTTTTAATTATTCATTATTTTTAATAGTTAAAAAGGATGTTAAAAATGGCTTTAAAAACATTTTTAAAAAAATATAATCGAAATATTGGTAATATTTTTAATAATGATAAAAAAAAAATAAATTTTAATTAGAATAAAAGTTTTAGGTATATTAAAAAAAAAATTGTTAAATGAAAACTATAAATTTTCAAATAAGTAATTAAAAGAAGATTAAATTTAATGCTTCTTAATTTTGTTTTCATATTATATTTTTAATAAAAAAAAAATAGTTAAAGGTAGGATAAAAAAAAATAAAAAGTACAACAACTTTCCAACTGTACTTTAATAGAAAAATAGTCAAATTTTGTAATTAACAATAATTTTTACTAATATTATCTTCCCAGAAAAATATAAATATACAAATATGATCAAATGATATAAAAAATATTTTATTATAGGTTTTTGTATTATTAAAATTTATATTTTTAAATTTTTTTAAAATTACTTTTATTTTATATTTTATATTATTTATTTTAATAGTTAAAATTATATAACAATAAATTTATATATATTTATAATATTTTTTTTGCAAAACTACTTAATTAACTAAATAATTGGAATTTGTAAGTGAAAAAAAATTTTTTTTAAGTTTGCACATTTGTTTATTAAAATTAATATAATATTTAAATGCGTAATATAAAAAATAACAAATATACTCATAAAATAAATGCTTTTTATTATAAAAATTAAAGTAATTTCTTTTAAATTATAAAATATAAATAAATATTGAATTAAGTAATATTTTTATTTTTCAAATTTAAAGCTTAAACTATGTTATAACAAAACAAAATTTCAATTGTTTAATTTTACAAAAAAAACAGTAATTTAAGATATTCATAAAAATAAGATCTTTAATTTGACTGTACTATTAAAATTAATACATAAATAAAGTTAGTGCAATATTATATTGTTTTTTACTTTAGTATTTTTAAGATCATTTATTTTATTTTATCATTTATTTATTTTTTTTATAATTTTTTCTTTTAACTTTCATTTAAGTATTAATAAATTAAATTAATTTTAAAAAAAAATTTTGCAATTTTTTTTGTTTATTGATATTTATTTAATAAGGCTATTTTTATAAATTTTATGTCTATTATACAAAAGTACAAAGAAACCAAAAAAAAATAGACTTTTTTTGTAATATTATCTATTTATGTTTAATATTAAGATAGAATAAATTTGTATTATATGACGTCTATCATCATTAAAGGCGTATAATTATAAATATAAAAAAATCATGGTGGTCATATATAATTATATAAAAATTAATGTAGTGAAAAGAAATATATTATGTAAAGAAAAAACATTTTTAATGAACCTTTAACTAAGCAATTTAAAAAAATTAATTGAAGATAGTATAAATAAAATATGTTTCTTTTGTTTTATTATATATTTATATCTAGTATATATATTTTTAATTGTTAAAAAATGTTTTTTTAACAAAAATTTTTATTGATAAAGATTTAAAACCTTAACGATGTTGAGAATAAATATAATTTCTTTGGTTCATTATTTTCTTTTGTCTTAAAATTTTATCTTGTAATATTTAAATTACAAATATTTTTATTCATTACATTAATTTTTATTTACAAACCAAGAATGTAATAGTTAAAAATTACAGAAAAATAAATATGTTTAAAAATACAAAAATATGTTTAAAAAAATATTTTTGTTTTTTTTATTAATTGTCAAAAATTTATTTTTTATAATATTTTATAGATAAAAGAAATTTATAGATTTATTTTATGTTTTAAAAATAAATATAAGTATAATTAATTAATTATTTTATTAAAATTTTAAATTTATTTTCTTTTAAATAAAATTTATTTATATATAATTAAATATAAATTATACTTTTACAAGAAGATATTTATAACATTTTGTAGCACAAAAAATTTTATTTTGTAAAATCGTTTTAAAAAGATTTGTATCAAGTATATTAATATTTATATATACAATTTTTTTGTTATAATAAAAAATTTATAATTATAAAAAAAACATATTTATCTTCGATTACTTTTATTTTCCACTACTTCTGTTTTACTTTTTTTTTATATAAAGATAATTTAAAAAATAAATTTAGAAATTGAAGTTAGTATAAAACAAATATATATTTTTTCTTTTTGTCTCTTTTAGACAATTTTTTTAATATTATCATTAAAGTTTTATATATTATTTCAAGAATTGCTTTAATTAAAAAAAACTTTTATTATATTATTTTTTGAAATTTAAGTAAATTTAAATATTTTTTATAAATGATTACAAATTAAAATAAATTTTTTTAATTGTTTTTTATTTGTTCTTTATTTTAAAAAAAATGTTAAATTATTTTTATTTTTTTATTATTTAAAATATTATTCTATATCTATTTATCTTTATATTCACTTGACCACCTTTAAAAATTTATTATGATATCAATGCTATAAATATTAAAAAAAATACCTTTCATTAAAAACAATGCATCTTTTCACAAATATAAAAATGACAAACAATATTAAATATGCTTTTCATATTATTTTACATAATTATTGGAATTTTTTCACAGACTGTTAACAAATTTAATTGAACTTATTACTTATTTCATTATTCAATACAAAATTATAATAACATTTATTATTTGTAGAAAAAAAAATGTTTTTTTTTGTTATTAAAAATTTAATAAATGCAAAAATAGACACATAATTTTGTGATACAGACAGCTATTTTGTACAAATATTTGTTGATCAAATCTTTTATGAATTATTTTTTTAATTTAATTAGTATATTTATATAAATTTAATATTAAAAAAAATTTTTTTTCCACTGTAATGATATTTTTATTCATCAATTTTTTTTGCATCTTAAACAAATATTTATATTTTGAAATTTATTTTTACTTTATTGCATTATTTAAAACGCGGTTTCTATGTTGTAAAAAATTATAATACAAAAAAAAAACTCATTTTAAGTTCATTTTATTGTTTTTTTAAGGTAATTGCATGCATTTAAAATATAGATATTTTATTTAATCTATTTTCTACATAAGGAACATTCACATCATATATGTTTACATATATTTAGTTTTTTTCTTTTAAATTTTCCACTATATTTATGATTTTCAATTGAATAATAATTTTTTTTATACAAATATATAATAGTTATAGGAAATGCACAATTATTTTTTTTATAACTTTTAACTTATATCGTTTTAATAAAAAAGGTATAATATTATAAGTATTATATATTTTTGTTAAAAAAATTTTTAAAATATAATGTAAATATTTATTTTTTTCTTAACATATAATTTAGATTTTAAATCCAAAATTACAAAAAAATTATTTATTATAATTAAATTTTAGATAACTTTTTAAATATAATATAAAAATTATTTATTAATAACTCTTATTTATGTAACATAAAATAATTGTTACCTTTCATTTTTGAACTAATCTTTATAAGTGTATTTTTTTTTAATTTTTAATTTTTTAAAAACTAGAAGATGTTAAATATATATAAAATAATAACAGTTGCTTAATTATATATTTGATAATCATTATACTTAAAAATTGTTCTTGTATAAGTGCCATCATTTTAATAAATTGCATAAGAAAGTACAAATAAAAATTGTTGATTGAAATTCATTTTATCAAAATTCTTTTTAAATTGTCAAAATAAAGATATTTATTTATAAATAATGTTAAAAGATAAATACTTTTAAAGATATGCTATAACAACTTGGTTAGAAGAAAGTACATACAATTGGATAACCATTAGATTAAACGATTAAATTTGATTTTATCAAAACAAAAGAGATATAAAGAAAATTAGATCATACTAAGTTTTTTTTTTTATTATATTTAACACTTTTTTTTTAAATTTAACAATATTTTACATTTTACACTTTTTTTAAACCATATTAGAATGATGAAATATTCTCAAGTACATATTAAAAGTTAAAAATTCTCACATATATATCTTATTTTATTATATTTACTACTTTTCTCTTTTTAATATGGACCACAATGATTTTATATTTATTTATTTTTTGTTTAAAAATGATTTAGTTTTCTTTATCAATTGAAAATACTAATTTTGTTCATTATTTTTATTATAAAATTTCTAGTAATTAAATAAACCAAACAATTTATATAATCAAGTGTGAAACTATTTATTTTCTCTCATTCTAAATATAAAAATTGTATTAATGTACAAAAACATTTTTTTTTATTTTTAATATAAGGACAATTTAAAATTAACTTACTATCATTTTTTCTTATATTTTTAAGAGAGAGTAAAATTTTTTTTTCTTTTCAATCTTATTCTTTTACACATCTTTTATCGGCACTAATATTTTAAAGACGTATGTCATGTATCATATTATCTTTTCTTAAATAGCTCAAAAATGTATTTTGAATAAAAAGGGGTAGTCTCAATAGATTTTTAAACTTTAAAAAAAAATATCAGTATTTCATCACTTTTTATAAAAATAAATTATCTAAAGAATATGGAAAATATATAAATTCATAAAAAAATTGTTACAATAACTTGATTGACTTTTCTTTATTTTACTACAATAAATTCTAGTAAAATTCTTCTCCCAAAAGTGCACGTTGTTTTTTTTTATTATTCTTTAATGGGACTTTAAAATTTTTTCTTATATTACTTATAATTTGTTATGTTCAAGTTTCTTTTTTTTTAAATTGTTAGTTTTTAAAATGATAAAAAAAAATAGTTACTCCATTCACATGCACGTAATCCCCACCCTTTTTGAAAAATTATAATCATTTGTTGGCATTTCAAATGTTTCATATAAATATTAAATTGATAAAAACTTTTAAAATAAATATACATTCTTATTATAATGACTTATTAATCTTATTTTAATGTGTTCTTCAATATAAAATATTATTGTTTTTTTTAATTATTAACTGTATTAAAATTTAGACAATTAATAGTTTTGATTTTTAGAGTGAAGATATAATTGATTATATTTATTTAATGACAAAAAACGAACAATTTAAAAAAAAAATAAAGAAAATATGAATAATTTATCTTCTAGTGCCAATTTATCATTAATCATTTCAACTGAAGATGAAGTGACAGGTCCTGTCATAACATTGATCCAGGCATCCACACTAATCATTGGTGCTGCATTTATAGCATTCTTTGTCAATTTATATCTATTATTGGTAAATTTTTTTAAATCTGTATTTGTAAACATTTTTTTTTTTATTGAAATATTTATATATATATAAATTAAAAAATAATTTTATAATATTTTTACTATAATTTTTTTAGTGTTCAGCTTTTCTAAGGCGACCACTAACTGTTAATTTACAATTATGTCTTAGTTTGACAACCTCTGACTGTGCAGGAGCATTTTTTTATATTCTAAGTAATTTGGTAAATATAACGCTTCCCTACTTATTAAATACAAAGGAAATAATATCAAATTGTTTTACATTAGTAATAGAGGCATTTAAAATTGCAACATTTTTTGCTTCTGTTTTTAATTTGTTGGTTCTTGCTTTGAATCACTATATTGGAATCGTTTATCCATTAAATAGGCATGCAATTACATCAAAGACTGTTAAATTTGCCATTCTAGTCGCATATTTATTTCCAATCATGGGAATGATGACACTTTTCTCTGTAATGCCTGGTCTTGGTTTTCAAGCTGAAAAAGCTTTTGGCTTCTTCTCTCCAAATGGATGTGAGGGAAGTAAAATTTTTAGTAAGTTTTTAAAAAAATAATTAATTATTTTTTGAACGAATAATTAAATGTTGCATATTTTAATCTTTTATTCATAGAATTATCATTTTTATATTAATAGAAATATTTTTTTCTCTATTAATTAATATAACTATTTTAATAATAAAGATTTTTGTTTTAAACAAATTAATCTATTTATAACTACATAATATCTTATTAAAACATTTAAATTAAAAAATAATTTAAAGATATATATATATATTTGTAAAATTATATGTTTAAACTATTTTAAGATATATAATTAATAATTAATTATTTATATTTGTAGATGAAGTATCTGTAAGGTGGATAATTGTTGCTCCATTTGTAGTATTTGTTATTATCATATCATTTCTTTACTTGCATATTTTATTACACATGCACAAATTATCACAAGATCCCATATTAAATCAACCAGGAACAAATGTCAGCAAACGTCAAAATAATAAAAGACTCCTTGTCACAATAATGCTTCTTGCTGGATCAGCTATTGTTGGTAAGTAATAATATAAAGAATTTTAAATTTAAAAAAAATTTATATATTTTTTTGTTTTAGGATGGTTACCAACATTATCACAATATGTATTATTTTGTAATGCTTGTCCAATTAAACTACCAAGACAGACATATTTTTATCTTATGGTTGTATCAATGCTTCTAAATGTTATGAAATTTATAGCGGATGCATTTATCTATGCTAGTCGTTTAATTGAAATTCGTTATGCAATATGGATGTTTAATATGACAATTTTATCAAATTTTCCTTGTTGTAGAAATATGAAATTTGACATACCACAAACATTTAACAAATATTTATCCGAGACAAAAGAAAGGCGTTCAGTTGCATCAAGTAAACGTGTCATTTTAGAACGTATGCGTGAAACAGGAAGATCTACAAGGACACCACCTTATACAAAAACAGTTAGAACAACTTACATTCCAGAACAACAAAAATTGTTGTAAAAA
The DNA here is from genome assembly GCA_029582065.1 of Strongyloides stercoralis. NCBI lineage: Eukaryota > Metazoa > Nematoda > Chromadorea > Rhabditida > Strongyloididae > Strongyloides > Strongyloides stercoralis. Next base: position 781,696 of record JARPTA010000003.1, read on the forward strand.
TTCATATTTAAAAAAAATAAATAGCATGATGTTTTATTACATTTTTTATTTTTATCTTCAAGTACAAATATCCTATAAAGCTTTATTATCTTTTTAATGTTTTTTTTTTGCATAAACTTGTTATTTAATGTAGTAGTAACAAACAACAAAATATTTTTTTCATTTTTTTTTTTTGTAGAAGCTTTTTTTATTTTTTTTTTAAATATAAAAAATACATTTAATTAAATCTATATATTAATTGTCTTGTAAAAATATTTAGAAAAAAAACACATTTTTATTTACAAAAAAAACAGTGATAATTTTATAACATCGATTTATTATTTTTTATTTTATCTTTGACATTATTATAATCGTAAATATAATTTTTATTTTTAGAATTTAGAAATAGAATAGAAAAAAATATATAAGTAAAATAGTAAGCAGTTTTTATATTTTATATTAATAATTGTTGTATAAAAAGATAAAAATTTTTGTTAAATAAAATGTTGGTGTAGATTTTTTGAGCCATGTAATAAAAAAAAAATTTACTTAATACTCATTGTTTTTAATATATATTAATTATTGATCTGAAGCAAATAATTTTAATGTTTGAGGAGGAAAACCTTGAAAAGACATACTTGGTGTCCATGTAATTACTTGATTTTGTTGGCATTTTATTCCAGGTTTAACGTTATTAAAACTTTGACTATCATTAATTATAGTACCATTATTTTCAAAACTTTCAGGAGATGGCATATTTCTGAGTCGTCTTCTATGTTTTGCTCGACGATTTTTAAACCAAACTTGAATTCTTGCTTCAGGTAAATTAATTTCTTTTGAAAGTTTTTCTCTTAGAGATACATCAGGATATTGGCACATTTTGAAACATTTTTCTAATTCATCTAGTTGTGTATCATTAAAAGCTGTTCTATTGCGACGAGATTTTTTTTCATCAGAATCACCAGATACAGCTAAAAAATTAAAAAACAATAAAATTAAAAATTATACTAAAACTTACATTTAATATTTTGTTTAAAATTTTTTGAATTAATATTAATAGATGGAATATTTGTATTTGGGAAAGGTAAAAGGTAGTTATTTATCAATGAATTTTGTGGATAATAGACAGTCGATGGATCAAAAACAGGAATAGACGAATAATAATTTTGAGGATTATAAAAATGAGATTGATTATTAGGAAATGTCATTGCTTGGTCCATAATTTATTTTTATTTTCTATTTTTTAAATTTTATATTATAATAGATAATTAGTTTCTTTTTAAAAATTAGAAAAATGAAATAATGTAACTTTTACAATTGTTTCTTCTATAAGTGGACTCGTATTATTTACTTTTAATGGTAATCGGTATAAAAGAATAAAAAAGAACCGCCTCTAATTTATCTTTTAACTTATGTGAGAACAATTTCACACAGTATTTTATTGTAATAAATGAGTTAAATAAAGGAGGAAAGTTACTAAGTTTGTACGTAGTTTTGATTTTAGGAACTTAATACATATGGTGTTTACTTACTTAACGAATTTTGATAACCCTCAGATTAGGAGGCGATTATTAAGTAGTTACATGATTACCTTTAACTTATGATTCAATATATACATACATATAATTTTTAATATATTCTTATAAATCAAGGAAGTATTATTGTAATATAAGTCATCTAAAAAGAAAATAAATGTTATGAATTCTCAAGTAACATTAAGAAAAATGATAACATTTCTCATTATAAAGTTTTTTTTTCATCTTTTTAATTCTTATCATACAATAAAAATACGATAAAAATAAGATTCTCATTAATATTAATCTTATCATATCAAATATCGGAAGCTTATTATACAATTTCAATAATTTATTGGCAGTTCTTTAATACTATTGAACTATATTTATCAAAGGAAATTGCTTATCAATATATACATATATAAGTATATTTAAAGAATGAACCATTTTGAATAGAATTATAATTTCAGAAGTTTACTCAAACAACAAATATATATATATATATATATTGTAATCAACATAATAAATTTTGTATGATTTGTTAGGTAGATTAAAAAGTTTTAGGCTACAATAAATTTGTATATTTAGGAAAAACACACGAAACATATGTATTCAAATAATAAAATACGTTTCAATCAACGTCTGGTCAAATAAACAAATTCACGATTCTATTAATGATATTTCATCATTTACATAAATATACATACATATACGGGGTCTGTAAATATTAAAAGTTCTTTATTAAATTAACTTTTTAATGGATCTTTATTGTTATGGCAAAATAAGTTATAATAGAAAAGTAAAAAATTTAAGTATATATAAGAATAAATGTCCATTTATCATATTATATTTTATTTTAAAATCTTTTTTGTACATAATTAAATTTAATATTATTATATATTTATAAAGAAATAAATAATTAAAATTACCAAATAATATACCTTATAATCTTATTAGTAAATGTTACAATACTTTTATATATATTTGATTTTTAATCAAATAAACAATTATTAAGAAAAAGTCAATTGACTACTATTAATAAATAACTCATTTACCAATCATAAAATAAATTGCGGCAGTTATTTTATATTGTTTCTACAAATACTTAAAGGTGCCTAAAACAATATTGTTTGCGCATTAATCAGGTAATTGCTTGTTAAGATTTAATCCCTTGTTTGATGTTGGACTTTTTAACCCTTAATATAATAACTTAATACTTTACGTTAATAATCTTTTTAGACAAAAAATAAATATATTTAACATAATTCAACAATATAGATACTGTTATTAATAATTTATACATATTATAATATTTTCCACTTAAAGACTGACAATCTTTAGCATTATGTTGCAAACTGAAGAACATTTGCTAATCACTTCATTCATCTATAATATTTCTATTTAATAGTTACATTTTCTTTATCATATATTATATTTACAAAAAAAAGGTTGTTTTTTTAATTATTAAAATATATTAATATTAATATATAAAATAAATTACTTAGAAAAATATTATAGTATAATTTTTTTTAATATTATTGTGAAAAATATTATTATACTTAAATAAAAAAAAATTCATAATAATAAATTTGTTAAAAAAGAAATAATTATGTTGTAATAATGTATTAATCCTACCCATGAAAAATAAATAATAAATATTTAAAGTCAAATATTTAAAGTTACAAAAGAATGATTGATATACATAAATATTATAATAAAATAATCAAAATGTTTATAATTTATGATTTTTTAACTTATAAAAAAAAAAGATGATTTGTAAAATAAACTATTATAAAATAGTTTTATATTCAATTATAGAAATGTAAGATAATATTTTATCATAAAAAAGTTTTGCTATTTTTGCACAAATATAATATAATACTTTTTAAAATAATTATATTAATATTAATAATTATTTTTAAAATACGTAAAAATTAAAATTTAAAATAATAAAAATGATAGAAAAAAAACTTTCTTTTTATTTATAATTGTTTATTAAAATTACAATAAATAAAATTATAATAGAAGTATTTAAAAATTTAAAACAATAAGCTTATTAATACAAAGATAAAAAAATGTTTAAATAATATTTTTAGATAAAAAAAGATAAAATAGTTAAGCAAATGATTGTTTAAATAAACCTATATTTTGTTTACAAAATTATTTATAAATAATTATATTATATAAAATAAATGTTAGAATTTTTTAAATTTTATTTATTAAATATAATCTTGTTACTTTATAAAGTAGCAAAAAAATGTTTGTACAATATATTTTTATATGTATAAAAGATATTATATATGTCTCTCTCCCTATCCGGAATTTTTTTACTTTAATATTTTTAAATATTAAGAAAATGACATATCAATGTTAAAATATATTTTCTTAATTATCTTAATTATTACTACAAAATTTTGTCTCCTTGATTTTTATATATGATCAAATACAACTTGTTTAAAATTTAATTTTATAATAATCTTTTAATTACTTGTTAATCGTATAACCATATTTTCATTATTCTTGTGCAAAAATTAATGTAAATATATATTTATTATTTTGGAAGTTATAATTTTACTTAAAAAATTATTTAAAAAAAATATTTATATACATATTATATATAAACATATATTTGAATTGTTATCTAAATATAACATTGTTAGTTATAAAGAAAATTTAATAGCAGATTTTTAATAATTTAATAAATGTTATAAAAAAAAGAAGTGATTAAATTGTTTTTAATATGTCACAAATATAATTATTCATAAAATTATAGTTAGTTATAACTTTTTTTAAGTAACTCTTTGTTTGATAATTTATAAATTTGATAAAATATTTTAATAAAAATATATGTAAAAAAATATTAAGTGTAATCATTTTTCTTTTTTAAATATTGGTATTCAGTAATATTAATTAAATAATTTTTCAAAAACTTATTTCAATTGTTAATTATTTCCATAGTTTGATAGTCAATAATTAAAATTTACGTATTATATAAAATAAATATAATTCAACTAAAAACATTTTTTTTTAATAACCACTTATAAAATTTTGCTTATAAAACTTTGTAAAAACAATTTTTTTTAATTTAAAATATACTTATATATGTTTTACATTATTAATACATTAGTTAAAATTAATTTAACAAAATTATTCAGTTTTCAATTAAAGAAAATACAAAAATATTAAATTATTAAAAAAAAAAATCTTTTATTTATTATCATAAAAAATTAACAAGCAATTGCATATTCTAATCAAATATTTTTATACTAAACGAATACAAAGAATATTTTATTAATAAATTTAAGTAAGATAAAAGAAAATTGAATATTACGACAAGCATTAAAAAAAAATTATTTTATTTATCATTCCAATGAAATATTTTATAAAAACATTTATTTTTATAAATTTGTTCCTTCTTTTGATTTATGTAAATTATTTTAATTAATTTTATTTAAAATACATAATTATTTTATTACAAATTAACTAATACTTTAATGTTTATTTTTTTTTTTTATCTTATTTTAAAACATATTTAAAATAATTTTAAAAAAATCTCCACGTGTCACACATCTTAAATGATTGATTTCATTTATCATTTTATATGCTAAAAATAAATTTGTTTTTTTTTTATTGATACTTATTTTCTTTCTAACATCTAGCACCAAGGTTTTTTTTTTTTTTTAACTATTTTTATATATCTTTAGGTAAACATTAAAGATTATTAGAAAACAATTACATTTTGTAGCACATGACTTTAAGTAATATAAGAAAAACAATAGTTAGTAGTAGTAAGAATGACCTTTCGACTTTATTCACTGACCTTCTTTTTAATATTGTTCGATAACGACATAGATATAAATTTATGAAACTGTATATAAATACTCTTCCACTAATCATTGATTTTTATTTTTAATATTAATTATTTTTAGTAATGTCTGGTCTTTCTAAAGGTATGTTTTTTTTTTATATTAAAAATTTTTATATATATATAAAGGATTATTTATTGTTGGAGCAAAAAGAACTGCTTTTGGTACATTTGGAGGAAGTTTAAAAAATTTTACAGCAACAGATTTACAAGTTATTGCTAATAAAGCTGCTATACAAAATGCTGCTATTAAACCAGAAGAAATTGATCATGTAATAATTGGTAATGTATGCCAAACATCTAAAGATGCAATTTATCTTGCAAGACATTCAGCACTTAAAGTTGGTATACCAGTTCCAGTACCAGCTGTAACTGTTAATAGACTTTGTGGATCTGGTTTTCAATCAGTTATAGATGGATGTCTTCAAATTCTTGCTGGTGATTCAAATGTTGTTCTTGCTGGTGGTACAGAATCAATGTCTCAAGCTCCATACATAGTTCGTGGTACACGTTTTGGAACAACACTTGGTAAACCATATGAATTTGAAGATTCTCTTTGGTCTGGATTAACTGATGCATATGTTAATAAACCAATGGCTATTACCGCTGAAAAACTTGGTGAAATGTATAAAATATCTAGAAATGAAGTAGATGAATATGCTAACAAGTCACAAATTAGATGGTCATTAGCTAATAATTCTGGTATATTTAAAGATGAAATTACACCAATGACAATTAAAGGAAAGAAAGGTGATATAATTTTTGAGGTTGATGAACACCCAAGAGCTACAACACTTGAAAAATTACAATCACTTCCACCAGTGTTTCAAAAAAATGGACTTGTAACAGCAGGAAATGCTTCTGGAATTTGTGATGGAGCTGCTGCATGTGTTATTGCATCAGATGATGCTGTTAATAAATTAAAATTAGAACCATTAGTAAAAATTTCAGGATGGTCTGTTAGTGGATGCGATCCAAGTATTATGGGAATTGGTCCAGTACCAGCAATAAATAATCTTGTTAAAAAAACAGGAATTACTTTAGATAAGGTTGATTTAATTGAAATTAATGAAGCTTTTGCACCACAAGTTTTAGCTTGCCAAAAAGAACTAAAAGTTGATGGTGATAAATTAAATGTTAATGGTGGTGCTATTGCTCTTGGTCATCCATTAGCTGCATCAGGAACAAGAATTTTATGCCATCTTGCACATCAAATGAAACGCAAAAATGTTAAATATGGTATTGGATCAGCATGTATTGGTGGAGGTCAAGGAATTGCTGTTCTCCTTGAAAGAGTATAGAAAAAATGTCTTTTTTTTTCCTTAACTGTAGTAAATTAAAAAAATTTTGGTAATCGCTTTTTTTTTTTAATAAAAATACTATTTAAATTAAAAAACTGTTATATATTTTTTTAAAGTACTTTAAAATAATGTTTAAATGTGTTGATATCAAAATCTATAATGTTAATAAAAAAAATATTATTGTTAATTTAGAATGAAGTTATAATTAATTTTATTTAATTACATAATAATATAGAAATTAAATTGTTAAAAAACCTTTGTTAACTAATTATTTTTATTATAGGCTTAATATATTAAATTCACAATTTAACATAATAGTTCTTTATAAACATAATACGAAAGAACAAAATATTAGTCATGATATGTATATTACTATTTATATTGTAATAAATAAATATTTTAAATACTAGTGATTGTCAATGAAGAATAAATATTTGTGATTTAAAGAGTAATTTTTTATTACATAAACAATGTAAAATAAATAGAACAAAAGTTTGAGTAAACTTATTAAATGTTTTATGATAATTTTTCAAAAAATTATTTGAATAACATATTTTTTCAATCATCAATTTTATTTTTTATATCAATAGGTTTAAGTAAATAACAAAAAAGTTTATATTATTAATGCATAATAATATGTTTCTAATATTATATTATATATCTTATACTAACCTAAAAAGTTGCTATTTACAGGACCTTTAATTTTTTTTATTAAAAGTTTTTATATAAAAAAATAAATCTATGTTAAAAAGAAATAATTAATAATATTTGAGGAGACAAATATTTTTATAATTCATTATTTTTTATTTTAATTATTTACAACATTTTATTTTTAAAATAGGTATTTTGAAAAATAATAATTAATCAATCAAAGTTTTATTTTAATATAAAATGTTTTATTTTTAAGTTAAATCATTTTTTTTTACTTTTATTGAGTTATAGTTAAATAAATAATGTATGTATGATTGAAAGATATTTAATGAAAATGTTTTAACTATCTTTTAATACATAAGAATAGATTTGATCTTTTTTTTTTAAATTATACTTTACGTAAAATATTTATATTTAAAAAAAATTTCGCAGTACCTTACGATTGAAAAGTTTTCATAGCTTACAATAAACTTTTTTTTTACATTATAAAATACATATTTATGTATCTATGTTAATATTTATATAAAAATAAAAGAAGATTTTATTTAATTTTATAATATCAAAAATGTTTGAAGTTCCTTGTTGGTATTCTTATGATAATTTAAAAAGTAAGTATTTTTTTATTAGATTATTTTTTTTTTTTTAAACAGATTCATTAATTATTTGGGAAGGTGTTATGGCTATATGGAATGAAAATTGCAAAAATGAAATAGAATGTGTAGAATTATGGAAAGAATATAATAATAATTATGTTAATTTATTTCCATTACATAATATTAAAAGTATATCAAGTGATGGTTACTGGACATGTGCTGAAGTTACTGGAAAATTTAATAATGAAAAATATTTTTTTTATCATGCAATTACACCAGAAAAAAGTAAATTATTTTTTGATTTTATATTAAAATATTTCAATACAATTATCATAGATATTGAAATAACTCTTGATCCAAATCCTTACAGAAATTGGAGTGAAACTGAATGTGAAAGTCGTTTAAAAAAATGGAAAGATTTATGTTATAATTTTTCAAACAATTTAATAAAAATTAATAAAAATTATAATATGCCAATTTAATTATTTTGTTTATAATAAAAATTATTTTTATAAGAAATATTTTCTTATCATTAAAAATTTATTGGATTTGAAAATTGATTTAATTAATAATTTTATTAATATATGATAAGACATAGAAATGTTTATTTTTGTAAATTAATATTGTAAAGAAATAGTTTTTAATCATAATTGGTATAATAAATGTTATCTACTTTTAGCATTTTTTATTTTATTAACTTTCATGTAATATAATAATATTACTAATGTACCAAATAATGCTGTAATCTTATCAATTTTATCAAAAATCACAATTTGAATCTATGTGTAATTACATTAAAGTATTTTTAATATAAAAGAATAATTTTAAGAATTTTTAATATTAAAATTATGTCTTGGTTTTATTGCCTACTTGTATTAGCTACATTTGCTAATACAATTAATGGTGATGAATATTTAAATCGTTTAAAATTAGCAAATGCTTTTGCTCCACTATCTTCTAATAATAATGTTGACATTGAAAAATTAGCCGCAAACGGTCCATATTTATCATGTCCTGTTGGATGGACTGGAAGATTTTGTGAATCTCCAATTTGTACAAATAAATCTGTTCCTTATATGCCAACAGATACTTCAAGTATTTTAATTGATAAAATGATGTTTCAATCTGGATGTGTTGGAACAATCGAATTTCCAATTGACAGCTCAATGAAATATGTTATGATAACTGCTCATTCAGATCAAGGTATACCAATTGTTAATCTAACTGATTCAAATGGTAATATTGTACCATATACATCTGTATATAATTCTCCCGGACAAGGTGTTAGTTCATATGCAAATTTAATTCCTGGAACTTTTTCTGTTACTGTTAATAATGGTAATATATTAACAAAATTTTGTATTGTTTCAATAAATGCTGCTTCACAACTTGTTGTTTCTGGTGGATTTGTTAGTAATCCAAATGATGATATACCACATGATGGTGTTTCAGGAGCTTCGGAATTTTTTGTTGTTGAACCATTTAATATACCATCACCTGGCTTTATTGGATCAGTTAAAATTCGTAAAAATGGTAACTATCTTCCTGAGTGGGTTGCTGTTTTAACAACACGTTTTGGTTGTGGATATGCATATTATGCTGGTATGTATACATGTGATGAAAATGATAGTGAATTTATGTATACTGTTGATGGTATTGATAATAATGGATATCCATTTAGACGTTCAAATACTTTTACATGTTTAAAACCTATTAATCCACCAGGTCCTCCAACTTCAACACCAATACCAGCTACACAATGTTATAATGGTGGTACAGTTGTTGGAAATACATCTACATCAGTTTATTGTATTTGTCCAGAATTATATACAGGACAAACATGTCAAACTGTTGCTTGTGTTAATGGTGGAATTTCTATTAATTCAGGAACAGCATGTGATTGTTTAGAAGGATTTTCTGGATTTAATTGTCAAGATGTTGTATGTCCTGATGCTCATAAAACTGGATTTGGAACAGATTATAAATCACTTATTCTTGTTATCCGCCTTTCTCAATCTATAAAAAGTAAAATTCCATTAATTATTTCATCTATGCAAATGAATGATTTAATTTGGAGTTTAAAAAAGAATGATGTTTATCATTCATTTGTTTTGGTAACAGTAAGTGATGGTGGTATTATAAGTAAAAATGATTTCCGTGATATTGATGACTTTTATGATAATTTAAGAAATCTTCAAAATAATTCTATTACAGCTACAGGATGTACTGATACAATAGTTGGTGGAATAGAAAGTGTTTTTGATACTCAACTTATTTATAATAAATCTCCAATATATGTTATTACTGATGTAATTTCATCTCCAAATGAAAATTATTTGAGTATAATGCACAGAAATACAGTAAGAAAATTCCCTATTCATATATTAATGGTAACAGATGGATCAAGCCAATGTGGATTTGATCCAATGAATCATGGTTTTGAAGTTTTTGAAGTTATTTCAAGACGTTCTGGTGGTCTTACTTATCAATTACCATTAAATGACTTTGTTCATTTTTTCCAATGGACTCAATCATCAACTGCTTTTCAAATGAATATGGCATTATTTGGTGATTATAGAAATTGTCTAATGAAGGGGTATACAACATTTTTTGTTGATAATACAGAAAAAAGTGTTTTTATTCTAGCAACAGGAACAAATCTTTCACTTACTATTACTCGTCCTGACTTCCAAGTAGTTAATCCAGTATTAAATGTTCACAATGGTGATTCATATATTTGGGAAATTTTTAATGATAATTTAATGATTGGTGAATATCTTCTTTTATTCTCAACTGTTGGAGGAGCTACTTATCCATGTAGTTATCGTGTTTTAACAGAATCAAAATATGAATTATTCCTTGGTATATCAAATCAACTTACAAACGACGTTAGTTTCTTTGATCCAGTTTATGAAAGACCTTCACATTTAGTAGCACAATTAGGTGGCTTACAAGGAAATATTAAAGATCAATTTAGATTATTTGCTGAACTGACAATTTATAGTAATGATAAATCTGGAAATATTGATCCAATTTATTTCTCTAATGGAATTTATAGAGATCAATGTGATTATCAACTATATTTTAATGCATTTACATGTAGAGTACCAGATCAAGAACTTATGATAACTGTTTATGCTGATGATAATAATGGTAATACTATACAAAGATCTATTCCAGCTGTATGTGCTGATATTGAATTAACACCAGCTCCACCAGGTACTTGCCAAAATGGTGGTGTACCAAATCCATACAATTCATCACAATGTATCTGTCAACAAAATTGGAGTGGTAAATATTGTGAACAAATTAATTGTCAAAATGGTGGTTTACAAGTTAATGGTAGATGTTCCTGTCCAACTGGTACTGGAGGAAGATTTTGTGAAAAAATTAAATGTTTTGATAGAGCAACAAATGCTACATTTTATAATGAAGAAAGATCACTTATATTTATTGTTAATATTGAATATACTATGCAACATGCTGTCAATGAATTAAATACAAAATTACCAGATATGATACGTGATTTACAAGGAGTTTCAAGTACTTTTATTACTCAATATATTTTAATAGCATATAATAGTACATATAATGTTGGACAATATTCTGGAAGTAATGCTGCTGACTTTTTAGCTGCTTTTAATAAAGTTGCTGGAATGCCTTTATTATCAGATCCTAATGCTAATTGTAATGGTCAACTTATGGAAGCAATAAGTCTAGGTGGTCTTTATAATCAGAAAAGTCAACCATTAATATTTATTTTTACTGATTCTGATTATTTAAATTCTGATTTTTCTCAATCGAGTTATAACAATATTCTTATTAATATGGAATCTCTTCAATCAACAATTAATCTTATTATTCCATCAACAAAAATTTGTAATAATGGTGTCCGAACAACTACACTTTCTAGTGACTTAAAGAGTTTAGTTGAATTTACTAATGGAGATGTTTTATTTACAGTATCACCAGGAAATTATTTAGATTATATTTCAACATTACATCAATCTGGAAGATTTGGTACATTTTATTCATATGATTGTAGTCTTAATCCTATTACTTATTATTTACCAGTTGATCAATGGTCACAATCATTTACTATAGCAGCACATGGATCAGATTTAAAAATTAATGTATATGATCCATATGGAAATGATGCTAGTAGTGATTATTTAAATCAAATTATCTCTGACAATACAAATATGATTAATCAATATATTATTCCATGTGATAGTAAACGTGATATTCCAAGAAAACAATATTGTTATAATCTTCAAACTTCACGTCTTTCTTGGGATAATGCTCAATTAGCATGTCATCAAACAAAAGGATCTTTCCTTTTTGATTTATTTAGTCCACAAAAAGAAACATTCTTTGATAATCAAATTGGTTTAATTGGTGTTTGGTTGGGTCTTAGAAGAGGTTCTGATAATGTATGGCGTTGGGATGCTCCTGATGGTGTTCAAAGACAACCTCTTGGATCATATTCAAATTGGGCTACACCACCTATTAATGGTGATGGTTTAGATTGTGCTTATCTTAAGAAAGATATAACTGGACAAAGTAAATGGTATAGGGATACATGTAATACAACATATAATTTTATTTGTCAAAAACATAAGTATGGACAAGTTATTTCTCCTGATGTTGATTCAGCTAATCTTTTACCAGCAGGTATTTGGAAAATGAAAATAAGTGGAACAGGACAATGTTATTTTAATGCTATGATCCAATCAAAAATTCAAATTTTCTATGGATTTGTCAATGATATTCATGAAGATGTACCAAATAATGTTGCTAATCTTGGTTCAACAACAAATAGATTTATTGCAACAACTACAGGTTTAGAACCAATTAATACTGAAAGTTTTGTTAATAATATTGATGGTAATTTAAATTATGCTTTTATGTATAAATATAATCTTAACTCAACAAAAATTGCTAAAATGTTAACACCTGTAACATTCCAAAAACGTGATGGATGTTTATATAAAACAGTTTCACAAACATTTACTTGCCCAGATAAAGATTCAAATATTTTATCACATGAATATTTTGTTAAATTTTCTGGTATTGATCAATTTGGTAATTTATTTGAACGTCTTTCTACTTCAATTTGCACAAAATCTATTAATAAATGCTTGAATGGTGGTTATCTTTATAATGGTCAATGTATCTGTCCACCAAATTATACTGGATCAAGATGTGGTACAGTATTATGTTTTAATGGTGGAGAAATTAATGAAAATGGAACATGTACATGTCAACAAGAATTTACTGGAGTGTCATGTGAAACACCAATGTGTGAATTAAAAAGCCAACCAAATTTTTCTAATGATTATAAAACATTAGCTATTGTTATTGAACAATCGTATGGATCAACATCAATGATAAAATATTTAATAGCTACATTAAAAAGCACAATTCAAAAAATGACACAAGGAAAACAAGCGCTTTGGTTTAATAATTATATTTTAGTTCCATTTGATCAAACAAAAAACAGTGGTGTATGGACTCCAGTAGTTGCTTCATCAAATATTAATGATATTATACAAGGATTAAAAAATATTCCAAGTGGACAGTGTGCTGATGGCATGCCATGCCCAAGTGGAAATAGTTGTAATAGACCAATATATAGATTATTAAATTATCTTTTTTCAAGAGATGATTTTAAAACACCGAATTCCCAAGTTCTTCTTTTTACACGTTCAGGTGTTGAAGATTATGAATATTATGATTTATTTACACAAATACAACAAGTTAAACCAGTAATAAATGTTATTTTAGCTGATGCTGCTTCACCATGTGGATTAGGATATGAAACTATGGAAGCTCGTGCTTTAATGAGACTTGCTGGTGCTAGTGAAGGAAACTTATATGTTATGACATCACGACAAGTAGCAACAAATCTTCTTCCATTATATTTCCCAACTTTATACACAACTAATTTAATTGAAACTCAAAATTTAGTAAGAAATTGTTCAAATGATGAAGCAATATTTCAAATTGATTCAGATGCATCTGAATTTACAATTTCTTATGTTGGTGGATTAGATTCTAAATTAAAATTATATGGACCTGATCAAGTAGCAATAACCCTTCCTACACCTGTTGTTTTATCTGATACAAATAGAATTTATGTTATCAAAACTAATAGTTCCTCAAAAGTTAAAACTGGTACATATAGATTATATTCTCAAACATCTACAAGATTTTGTAATATTCATATTCATGCTAATTCTCCACTTGAAATTTTTACAGGTTATGCTGTTGTAACAGATCATTTAAATGGAGTAACTCAAGATGATGGATATTTTGCCCCTGTTGCTAAAATTGGTGCTAAAAATATTATGATGTTCCATGCAAATAATTTAGATAATGGTTATTTAACATTTGTTCAACTTTACAGTGAAAGAGGTTTATTCTTTACATCAGAAATTAAAAAACGTGATTCTTGTTCATACGAATATTATTCAACTCAAACATTTGAATGTGTATTTGAAAACTTTGAAGTTGCAGTTTATGGTATTGATAACAATGGAAATAACTTTAGACGTGTTACAACAGGAAGTTGTATTAATGAAATGCCTGAAAGAGACCCTTCACCAGCATTTTGTGATTTAGGTCTTGTCAAACAAGATTTCTTATTTGTTATGGATACATCAGTTAATCAATATTTTTCAAATCTTAAAAGTACAGCTATTGGAATTGTTGGAAAATATTATGTACAAGGATTAAATAATACACGCGTTGGTGGTATATCTGTTGCTGATCAAGCTGTGTTAAACTTTAATTTATCTCAAACAATTACTTCAAATGGTTTATTTGGATATTTCAATACTTTCCAACAAAATAATTCAACAAAACAAAATTTAGCAGCAGCATTTACTATTGCTAGTTCTATTGCTACTGATTCAACATCAGGATATCGTACAGATCATGGCATTCGCCATACAATTGTTTATCTTACATCAAATGTTAAATATACTGGAGATGATGCATTACAAGTTTATAATAGTTTGAAAAGATCAGGAAGTTGGGGTTTATTGACAGTTGGTTTAAATATTCCATATACTGCACCTATTGAAGTTCTCAACGGAAATAGATGTATGTATGTTTCAAATGATCCAAATAAATTCCAGACAAATGCAGTTAATTTTGTTCAATCTCATTCTTGTAGAAGATTTTCAAGATGTGGTGAATAAAAACAAAAAATTATTTAAATGAAGTTTTTTTTATTATTTTAATATTAAAATTTCTATTGAAAATAGTTTTATTAGATATAATTTTACCAGATTGAATTTAAAAAAATATTTTTAAAGTACTTAATATTAAAAAATAAAATTTATTAATGTAAAAATATCATTTACTGTAGTTATAAGTTGTTATTTAAAAATTATCATAATTATTGATATTTTAGTAAAAATTAATAAAAAAAATAAAACCATTTTCAATAGATATCTTACTGATATAAGATATTTTATAAAAAAATATATATCACATTTTATTTTGTCATTACAATTTATTTACCTAAAGAATCCCAAGTGAACTTCAAAATTAATTTTTTTATGTATATTTTTGTTATAGATTTTTTTCATCAAACGATTAATATCTTAATTTTATTAACAAATGTGATAATCTATTAAATAGAATTTCATTATGCTTCGTAAAGATGCCTGATAGTCAAACCTTGGTAAACTAAATACAGATTTTGAATATATAAATAAGAAAATTTAACCAAGAAAAGATCATTTTAAAGTATTGTTAAATAAAAGTATCTACAAACAAAGAAAAAACGATCATTTTCCGGCCTCTCAAGAATGGGAATCGTCCTAAAAAGATCATTTTCTGTTCTGTCATTTTTAATATTCAAAATTGAATAAAAAAGACTACACTAAAGTATTACTGTATTTTTTAAAACTTCAATAACTTTTTTCTACTCGATATTTTTTATGATTTTTGTTATCCGATAGCGAATCACCTAAAAAATTATATTAATATCATTAAAAAATTGTTTTTCACATAAACAAGTGAGAAAAATTAAACATTTAAAATTTTACTATGATTATAAAAAATGTAATAAAAATATTTTTTAATTGTTTTAAAATTGTTAATATATACAAAATATTAAATTTTAAATGATATGATAAATAAATATAAAAGATTAATATTGCATTTATACTATTTTTATAAATTTTTTAAATTTTATTATTTCTAAGAGTTAAAAATTAATATTAATATGATACTTAGTTTAAATATTGTAAAAATTTTAAAATAACATTTAAATATTTCATTTATTTTAACTTTTTTAGTAAAATAAAAAAATATATTTTCTTATAAAAGTTAATTTGGCTAATTTTATAATTTTAAAACTACAATTTATCTATATTGTTAAAAAACTAATGCATTGTTTAAAAGAAATTTACTGATAATAATTATTATATATTTTTCCAATTGATGATTTTTGTATTTATTATTCTAATAAACTTAGTTATTTATTTTTTTTTTTATTAATTACATAGTTTTTCATTAGTTTCGTTATGGTGTCCATGGTATTAACATAGTGGTAAATTATAAAATACATAAAATTGTGTTGATAATATACATCGATTAGAGAAAGATTATATAAAAATAATTTATTATTAGTAAGGTAATCGTATAAAATAGTAAAGATAAAACTTAATAATATAATCCTTGGTATTCAGTTACAGTATCTTCTGTAAATGGGATTTGAGAAGGCTTTTGCATCTACTAGAAAGACTTGGAGAAGCCTTCGAAACTTCTACTTAGGTATTGTCGCTTAGTATATTTCAAAAAGTAAATGTCAAATAAAAAAGTGATTTTATCACCAGAAGTTGTCTATTTATAATATACTTGTCTCCTCCTTTGTATTAATCTCGCAGGTATTAATGCCGTAATTATGCTTGCCATTACAGTTTGTAAAACCTTTTTCTAAAATATCAAAATTAACAAATTTTATATTTTTACTGTATTAATTAAGAATGAAGATAATAAAAATTATAGGTTTACATTTATTAGTTAAAAAGTAAAATAAAAAAGTAAATAGAAAAAAAATTATCTTTTCAATTGTTTTATATTATTTTTATTATAAATTTTTTCTTACTTTTTGTACTTTTAATAGTATGTTTTAGGATAATTTTTTTAAAACAACACTTTTTTAAATGAATTATTATGTTTATAAAAGAAAACTTTAATTTAATAAGTGAAAAAAATGTATTTTTTTAGTGTATTAAAAATTAAAAATAACAAAATATTAGAAAAAAATATTTAAAATGTTTTGTTATAAAAAAAAGTTGTTTTTTTTAATTTAAGATTAAATAAAAATTTTTATTTAAAAGTAATTTTTTCATTTGGATATTATTATCCAAGTGGATTTTTTGGAAAGACGGAAAAGGCTTTTAGTTAAATATAAATATAAACTTAAGTTTTATTAAAAGTTTTACTTATTACAAAAAAAGAATAATATTACAATAATGAATGAAGTGGTACATTTAATATTTAATACGTTACATTATTTAACAAGTTATCAAAAAGTTAAAAAAAGAATTTTTATTGTCATGGTCATTCTTATATAATCGTCAATTCTCCATCTCTGACATATGAATAGGCGTGTTTACAATGCTACGAAAGTTAAAATGATAAAATTTTACTTAAATTTAACTTTTTTTTGTTTTTTTTAAATAGAAAATATTTATATTTAAAATAAACCACAATAAAAAATAAACATTAAAAATTTTTATTCAAAAAATAGACATTAAGCTAGTATTACTAAAAAAATATTCTTAATTTACTTTAAATAAGGGAAAAAAAATTACTTTTATTGTAAAATTGAAGTATTAATAAGATAAAGATTATAAATTAACAAAATAAATACAAAAATTAAGCATTATACACTCGTTATGGTGAGTACCACCATATGGTATAGCGGATAAATTTATTATGTAGTGATATAAAAGAGATATAAATATAAACTCAATGGTTAAGTTCAAATTAACTTTATTATTTTAAACAGAGTGACAATGATTATGTGATTTATAATTATTAGATTTATTCTTCAGTGATTATTTGAAATTTTCCAGAAATAGAAGGTTAATATGCTTGACCCACAGCATATCAAAGGTGTTCTTCATTAGGAATATTAGACTAACTACAACAATTTTCTAGTTTTTAATACTACTCCTAGTACATCTCTCTATCAGTACATTTTCACAACTAACTTATTATTTCTCTTTTGCTGTTGATGTCTATTTCCTATCTCCTCCTAAATTTTAAATTTGGGTTCTTCATAATGCCTATTTTCAGACTGGCATTACACACTATAAACATTAAATTTATTATTATTTTTATGAAAAAATGTAACATAAATTTAAACAAATTACACGTCAGATAAAAAATTTTATACATTTTAAATTTAATAAAATTATATAAAATCTATAAAGTGATTGTAAAATATTTAAAGTTAGTTAACATTGCTCTTTATAAAATCAATTTGTTTTCCTAATATTTTTAAATAAAAAATAAAAAAAAAGATAAATAATTTTAATTTTTAATAATAAACTTGTCTTAAAGATTTACATTTTTTTTTTGAAAAATACTTTTAAATAAATAATTTATAATATTGAAAAGTAATTAGACTAAGCATTTTTTTTCATTAAATAAAATATTATAAAAAACACTTATTAACCCTTTTACAAGTAACGGAACATATATGTTTCATACAATTTTCAAAAATTACTAACAAAAATTCTGTGTATATAATTTTAATAATTACATATCTCACTAATATTTCATGGTTTTCATAAATTTTTTGTGTGTTTTCTATTACACAGTGTTTAGTGTTTTAAACTAAAACACTAAGTTACTCAAAAAATTATTTAACAAAACAGAAGTTTAAAAAGTAAAAATATTCAATCCTTGGTGAAAAGATTAAACAATAACAAAGTTAAACGAACCAACTTTTTAGATCTTAAAAATTGTAATTCAATTGTGTTTTATTTTTACAAGAAAGTATATAAAAAGTATAAAATAAAACTTTTTATTTTTCTATTTAATTAAAATATCACTTTTTAACATGATTTTTAAATTTAATTTTAATATTAATAATGTATTACAAATATTTTATTTAAAAATTTTAATAAATTTTTAATATACTTTATGTATAAAATGTTGAATCTTAATTTTTAATTATAAAATTACCTTTATAGATATTTCAATTACATTTAATAACAAAAAAAATTTTTCATAATATAAAATATTAGATATTATACAAAATTAAAAATTTTATTTTATCTTAATAATGTTTATATAAGTTTTTGTTAAAATGTAAATTTAAATTAAGAAAAATAGATACTATGAGTCAATAAGAAATATAACAAACATTTTTATACTTTATTAAAAAATTTATTACTTGATAATTTTATATATGTATTAAAACATATCTTTATATAATTTTTACCATTTGTTTATTGAAGTGTCATAAATTTATAAGTTTAGAAATTATTTTTTTTTGTTTATTATATTTATAAAATAACAATTGTTTAAAACAAATTATTAATATATTAAAAAAAACTCTTTTGATAATTTTGTAAGTTATGGCAAATTATATTTTAACAAAAATTATCACTGCAAATGTTTTTTTTAATCTTTGTTTTAATTAATATAAAATTAAAAAAAAATTTTTTATGTTAATTTTCAATATTTAACAACAAACTAAAATTATAAAAAAAGTAAATAACTATATATTATAAAAATAATGATTCTGATAACAATCGTTTATTTTTAAAATGTTATATTTTAATATATTTTTATTTCTCATAATTTTTCAATTACTTCAAGCGGTAAGTATTTAATTAATTTGTAAATAATATAATTTTTAGAATGACAATGAAGAAAAGCTTGATAATAATAGATATAAACGTGGAATAGTTTCAACTATAAATTCTACATTTTCATTGCCAATTTTATATTTTATAAAGTTTAATATAACTACTGAACCTTTGAAATTAGCATTAACACATATATCAAAAAAAACTTGTATTAAATTTAGAGAAGCAAAAAAACCATTTAAAAAAGTAGGCCTACATATTCAATGGGGTACCTATAATAATATTATTTATGGGAATAAATATGGAAATCGAACATTAGTCAATTTGGATAAATACTGTATTAATGATATTGGTTGTATTAAACATATTCTTGGCCTTGCTTTAGGGTTAATCCCACATCATAATCGTTGGGACAGAGATCAATACGTTAAAATTCATTATAATGCTATTAATAAAATTATGATAAATAAATTTAAAAAAGTTAATTGGGATGAGACAAAAATTTTTAACACACCATTTGATTATGGATCAATTTCAAATTATGATGTATATTATTATAGCAAAAAATATCATCGAACATATTCTCCAATACAAGAAAGTTTATATATGCCTATGTTAGGACAAAGAGACGACTTTACACATAATGATATTAAGTTACTAAATGATTTATATTGTGGAAATGTTTGTTCAACAAAAATAAAAGGATGTAAAAACGGTGGATATCCAGATCCAAAAAATTGTTCTCAATGTAGATGTCCACCGGGTTTTACTTCTACTTTATGTGATAAGGTAGAAGATTCAACTGGAGTTTGTGATAAAAAAATACTTTTTGCTACAAAAAAAGAAAAAACATTACAATTACGAACATCAGGAAGATGTACTCATCTTATTATTTCACCAGCTAAAACAAGAGTACAAATATTAATCGATGATTCTGTTACAAAGTATGACAAAATATGTACTACGAAAGGTTCACTTGAAATTAGATATAGACACAACAAAGGATTAACTGGACTTTGTCTTTGTAGAACTGTAAAAAACCATACTTTAGAAGCAGTTTCAGGTCAAGTTCTTATAAGATACATGGGAACTAAATCACACAAGTATTATTCCATCTTAAAATATAAAGCAATTCAATAAAAATTGATTATGTTTTATTTAATTTGCTATTTATTTTTTCTATTAAAAAATAAATTTTATTTTAGAAATTACTATTTCCACTTTTATTAACTTAAAAAACGTTTCTTACTACAACATTTGAAAATTTTTATTTATAATATTAAAAAATTTATGTATATTTATTTTAATTTGATAAAATTATTATTGACTTATTAATTTTAAGTTGTTAATGAAATATTTATAAAATCAATAATAATTACATTGTAACTATTTAACAATAACTCAGGAATTTAATTTTAATCATTAAAATTATGAACTTTAATGATACAATATATAAATATTTATAAAAAAATAATTTATTAATAACATATTTAAAAAGAGTTTATTGATGTATGATTTATTAACTTCATAGTTTTCTCATTATATTTTTTTTATGCTTTATCATTGTTTTTAATTATTAAATTAGTAATTTTATAAAAGGATATTTATATATTGAATTAACTTTAGCTGGTCACTTAAACAATAGTTAAATAAATTATAATTTTAATCTACGTTATAAATTATATAAATATATCTATATAAACTATTAAAATTAGGATATCAAACATTTATAAATAATTACAAATAATAAATATATAAAAAAATACATTAAAAAAATTATAAATTAAATAAAAAAATATTAACATATGTTATTATTTATACAGGATGTATAAAAATAAGCCCGGCAGTTTTTAAAACTTTTATAACTTTTTTTCTACTGAATATTTTCTTATGATTTTTTTTATTTGATATAAAATTATTTAAAGTATAATATATTACAAGAACGTTCTTAAGAAACAACTTTAAACTAAACTAATTATACAGCTATATTATGATATTTATATTAATTTTTATAGTATAGACATATCTATTTTTAAATTTTATTATATTAGATATGAACAATAACTTTATCTTAATGTTGTTCACGTAATTGAAAACATTTTTGTGCCTTTAAAGAAATACTTTTTACAACTTTTTTTTAGAGTATCTTGTTTCATGTATGCGCAATTTCTTTTTTAACATTATTTTTTATATTATTTAAAGTTTTTGAGTAATTTATAAAAAATCAAATGCAGATATTTAACAATCGCAATGATTGGTTAATATCTCTTTTTTTAGATATTAGTTTGTTATCAAAAATTAATTTTTATAAAAAAAAAGTTCCTTTAGCTATATGTAAAACTATTTACTGTAACTGTTTTACCATTTTAATCTTCAAAAATATTGACCAGCAATTCGTTTTGATGTAGTGCTACGCCATACAGTTACTTACCAATTTATAAGTATTAAAATTAAGAGATAGAAGAAACAATATAAAAAATTATAATTTTAAAACTAGTAAAATTAACCATTTTTATTTTAAAATATTCTTTTAAAAAATTTTTTAAATACAGTCATTTTTTACATAAAAAAATGTTTTTAAACTATTAGAAGATAAGAATTAGAAACATTTTAATAGTTTAAAAAATGTATTTTTTAAAATACTTTTAAAAAAAATTGAAAAAATTTTAAATGTTTCATTTTTCATCGATTGTTTATATTAAAAAAAATCTTAAAAATTGTTTATATAATTTTATAGATGATTCTCTATAAGATAAAAAAAAATAATTAAAAAATGTTAAGTAGAAAAAAAGTTATGAAAGTTTAAAAAAGTGTCGGGTTGATTTTTATACACTTTGTAGTTTCCAATAACATTTCTAGACATCCATATTAATAAGTTCTTCATATAAATCGTATGCTACATTACGATTGCCTTCATTAGGATCCACGTCAGCTTTATTAACTTCCACCCTAAAATTACCTTATACTTATTTTTATTTTATATCATTGCTGACAAAACCAACTACTAACTTGGTCTACGATAAAGCGCAATATCGTAGAAGGAGTACTAATGCGTGGTACTGATGTTCGGCACATCAGAAGTGCTACCACGTTCTTAGGATAGGAATGTAGTTAGGTACCACCTAGAAGCCGGCACTATTTCATGCGGAAAGGAATTGTCATTATTTTTAATTACTCTTAGAAACATCATTTTTTATCAGACATTCCATAACCAGTACATTAATAGGTAGAATTATTACATTAAAAAGTTCTATTTAATTTTCGAAAGCACCGCATCATCATTATTTTTTCTAGGTAACAATTATAATCATTATATCAATTATTTTTTTTGCACTGTAAATAACCTTTTTAATTTCGTTGATCATACAATTTTTTATTTCATAACATTACATAGTTGACTGGTTACTTATTCATTTGTGTATTTTACATTAGGTTACAATGCAACTTTTATCACAATTAAATTCGTTGATGGAGCGACAACAATAGATGAATACCAATTATTTCTCTACGCATAGACATTTTTTTATTCAATTGCTCCGATATTCATTAATGCGTACCAGAAAGACATTTAAAAGCAATTACTTTGGGAACAATAGGCACATAACAATACAGTCTAAAACATTTAATGTAGCAATTGAGAAATTTCGTCAATTATAATATCACGTATTGCATCATACCCTTTGATAATGGTCCTTTGTTCATTGCCAACATATGTACTTAGATACCACCTTTTATCGTTACCATTTATTTTTTGTATTTGTCACCACTTTACTATTGTTTACTATGCTCCGTAAGCTATTCAAGCGTGCTGATACCTACAAGACAGGCAATCTTGCCAATCACACAGCTTTCGTAGCAGTCTACAACGCCGTTAAGCTTCAATGGCTTGAAGAGCAAAAAGCTGCCCAAAATTATTCTGCAGCTGACCAGCAACAGGTTACTTTAAATCAAAAATCCGCATTATCCCAGCTGATTCGCCAGCACAATCTGGAAGAATCCGTTTACATGCGCGAATTCCCCCTTCCCATCCTTCAAGATACCTCTGAAGATGTGGAATTACATCCATTCGAGCGTGAACTGGATGACATTTTTCCCTGAGAAATCGGAAAAATTGTCCCCGTTTTGAAGAACAGTACCATTGTAGGTGTCGAGACTTGCATACGGGATCTCGACACGGCCCTTCTTTCGCTAGTTAAAACTAACGCCCGCAATGACATCCTGAATCGCTTGACTGTTCATTATGTCTCAGCAATCATAGCTAACGACAAGGGGTAAATTAAGAATTACTACCAATTAAGTTTACAATACCGCGACGATAGCATCCCACCGACATTACTCAACACGTTTGAGCACATCATCTTCCTTATGGAACGCGATGGGCATAGCGCCATGCTTGGTGCGGAAGTTAAACCACTTTACCAGAACGGTATGGCTATCGGATCATACATTAGGAAATTTGAAAACTTCGTATTACGTGAAGACGGTATTCGCATGGACTCTGCTGATATGTCTACCAGCACGGTTGTCAATAATATCCGTAGACGCCAGTTCATTAGTTGACTCGATTCCCGACTTCGCCAACTTGTTACCCAACCAGAATACGATGCTACATGGCATGCTTTTACGCATGCATATATAGCAGGTTTCACTCGTCTATTCCCTCGTTGCTCCATTTATGAATCTTCCAACAACAACAATAACAACAACATCTTTAAAACTAAGAATGTACAACAATGTCCTCGACTTTCCTTACGACAAAACACATATAGAAATAATACACGTGATAAGCAACCCTCGCGTCCATACAAATCTTTTGGAAATACCAGTGATGCTCCATTCAAAACACCATCATTTTTATCTAAACGTACCACAATTGGACCACGGAAAACCTTTACAAAACCAATTCCACAGCGTCCTCAACATCAGAAAAATTACTCCAATCAGATATCAAATCGCACTAACCCTAAACGGCAAGTTAATTCAATTTAATCTGAATTAAAATCAACAACCAATGCCCTTTTATCGTTGATGCGAAAACTCAATTTATTTGATATTCCAAAATATGCTATAACAATCATTACATTAATAACATTAATATCTCCTTGCGTGGCATGGGAATGCCCGGAAATGCCTCCATTCTTTCCACATCTTTATACCCAGTCTTCTTACGCTTTCTCCGCTTTTAAGCAAGTCGAACTTAGTGATCATGGTGATCCTTGTGAATCTGAAATTTTTAGACCAATATACAAACTTCACGACGTCTTACTAGATACATCCTTTTCCCCTCCAATCGAAACTATCATCGAAGAAGATAGCACGACATGTAATAATGGTAAAGTATACGTCAACAAGACTGATGACACTATGCTTGCTATTCGTAACGAACCTTTAATAATTACTGATTTTGATTACAATCATTTACTTAACATCTATGTATATCATTGTAATTTCAATATGTAATGCCCTAAACCAGCCAATGCTGAAATTCAATTGAGTACCGGAAAAATAGTACCAACATCACCTCTTAACATACGTAAAAGACTCCATTATTCAATCACTAATAATGAATTAACATACAATAAAAGCAAGATACAACTGGATGAGGCTTCCGATATTATAAAGCAATTAAGATCTGAAAATCAAGCTCTAATGAATATTAAAACCTCTGATAATGATGACATCAAGAAATTAATGGAACGAACTAGAACACTAGAACAAAGTAATGGACGATTACAACACGACGCTAATAAACTTCAACATGTGTAAACCCACCCACATTTATGTCAGAAATGGAACATGAAGTCATATAAAAGCCAATCTCCCTCAAGGACAAAATCACTCTTTTTTACTTGTTTCCATACGTTGAAGTTGTTCTTTTAAATCATAAATTTCATCATTAAGGGAAGCGATAGTATTCGCATCTTGTTTAGCATTAGTTTGTAAAAGATTATGCTTTTGGAGAAGTTGTGTATCTTCATGTGTAATCCGTGAGGATCCTTTTGGAGTCCTTTAGGACTCCTTTTATTGGTGTTATAAATAAGGTGTAGCTTTTATTTAAAGTTTTTATTTAGAAGTAGAGTTACAATATAAAATAATAATTATACAATAATTGAGTTAAATTTAACAAGAGTTGATAAGAGTGATTTTATCCTTGAGGGAGATTGGCTTTTATATGACTTCATGTTCCATTTCTGACATAAATGTGGGCGGGTTTACATGATATAATAACTAATATTAACTTTAAAATATTAAAACTTGTTTTAAATTTTATTACTAACGCTTTTTTATCTTAAAATATATGTTATATTAAATCATAAATAATTTTGATCTACAAAATTTAATGTAAAAAATTAAATTTTTTATTAAAAAAACGAATGTTGAAAAGAATATTAAAAGCTGTGTGTTTTTATTCAAAAAGTTTAATTTATAATTTACTAACGTTTAGAGTTATGTTTTATTATTTCATAGATAAAAATATTTATAGTGCTAAATCCAAATATATAACATTGAAAAAAAAAATAAAAAATATGTACACACTCATTTTTTTAGTACAAAAATTTAGTTTTTAGTACTATAAATCTAAAATTATTGACAAATGTCAATTTTTTTAGTTTTTCCTTTATAAAAGGTAAAAAAATGTCAAACATTTAATGCAAGACTTTTCAGTTAAATTAAAAACTACTGTTTTTTAAATGCATTAATATCAGGTAAAAGATTATTGGATAACTTTGAACTATTGAATTGTAAATTATCGGAAAAGTAGTTTTTTTATCAGTAAATGTTAAAACTATCAATAACCTAAGGAATATTATAATTGGAAATGCGTTGTCAAAAAAATTATTTTATTATTAATATATTAATATGTTTTCCATCCATATATTTTAATCTAAATATTAATATAAATAATAATTTTTTTAAACTGTATATTTTATTTTAAATATATTTAATAAATTTTTTACTTTTTTTAACTGGATATTTTAATTTAACTATTATCAATAAAATTTATATATATATTTTTAGATCGAATTAAAAAAATATCTAAAATATGCCTATTTGTCCAATTTGTGCTGTTAAAAAAATAAACAATGTTCAATTAACACTTGATCATCTTAAAGAACATAAATATGAAAAGTTTGTTCCTGTAAAATGCTTATACCCAGGTTGTAATTCTAAGCGCTTTAATAAAATATTACTTTTTAAGAAACATTTACAAAAATATCATTATTTTAACCAAGATCTAGAAAGTAGTGAAATAATAAATGTTGATTTTGATATTGCTGATATAGAAATTAATGATGATTCAACTTTTGAAAATCTTGAAATATCACAAGCAAGTGATATTGAAGAAGAAGATGATGATAATTTATTTACTCAAGTTAATATAAATAAAATTATATCAGAAAAACAACTTTGTAAAAGTGGTAAATTCATGTCAGCATATTTTGAAAAAATATTCTCAGGTCTTGTTCTTGAAAATCCATCAGCTCCTTTTACTTTGATTGAATCATTTATTGATATTTATGGTGATTGTTTAAACATGTTTGCCTCAACTGAAATTGTTCAGGCATTTAATAAATCAACGTTAAAAAAAAAGTTGCTGAAGCGAAATGAAATGAACATTCAAAGTTTTGAAATAGAAGAGCCAGAAAAGGAATATGCTGATAACAAAGAATATCTCGATTCTTTTAACTGTAATTCAGATTTTCAAATTAATTCTGATGATAGTAATAGTGATGATGAATTAGATGACGAAAAAACAACAATGTTAATTGAAAAAAGAAAAAAAATTTCAAAAAAAAGAAGTAATGCTTATTGTTTACCAGTAGAAGATTTACTAAAATTAAATAAAGATTTAATTATAGAAAATAATGAACTTACATGTTTACTTTTTTTTGATGAATTTTGTTCAGGAAATCCACTAAACATTGGTATTGGAAACCGTTATTTTTTAAATATATCTATTTCATTTAAAAGATTAAATGGTAACTTTACTGATCCAATATTATTGTCAATAATACTGGCTAAATATACAAAAAAAGATCGCATTAATTTAGTTACACATAAAATAAGGGAATATTTGTCCCACACGTTTATGTATAGAGAAAAACAAGTCGGAATAATTATTAGCAAAATATTGTCTGATAATTTTGGTCTTAACCAACTATTGAATACTGCAAAATGTAGAATTTGTAATACTGAAAGAAAATATTTTTCAAATTTTCGTACAACTCAATCTGCAAATACTCGTGATAATGTTAGAACAATTTCATTTGATAGTGGTTTCACTAGTTTGCAAGGTATGGTAGTTGATATTTTCCATGATATAGATCTGGGTATTTGTCTTACTGCATTGTATGAAGTAATAGGTATTCTTCTTTATGAATGTCAATTAAAAAAATCACGTCTTTTAGAATTGCTATGTTATATAACCATTCAAAAAAAACGATCAAATATTACAGCAATTATTGACAAAAATGGATATATTGATAGGCAATTTAACGAATATATTAGTTATGAAAAATTTGTTAATTCCAAAAATAGAAAACGAAAAATACGAGCAAACGCTGCTCAAAGTATTTCTCTTTTGTATTCTATGATAGACTTGATCCATCTTCATAAAACAGAATTTAAACTTGTTACTAGACACTCTGGGAGAAAGATTAATGCTTGCTTCAATTTATTAAAATCTGTAAAAAAGATTAGAAAGTTGGCTAATAAAGAAAATTGTAATGAAAATGATTCAAAATTAATGAACCTTTTTGTCAACGAATATTACAAGTACAAAAATTGTATTTTAAAAAATTTTGTACCAACTACTAAAGAACATAACTTACTTCATTATGGTTATCTTATCAATGAGTATCAAGGTACGAAATTTATGTCTACAGCACGGTTTGAGAAGTTCAATGGTCAATTAAAAAGACTGGTATACAACAGTTACAATTCAGTAAATCCAGCGTACTCTATCGCAAATAGGTACTCTATTTTACTTCAGAATAAAAAAACTCATCAGCTTTCTCAGGAAAAAATTGATAACCAACTGCTCCATTAACTAAAAAAATTTGTCATTTGTTCTTTTTTTTTATTATAAATAAAAAATCTTTAATTTTCCATTTTTTAAATCTTTCTTTAAATTTCGTTAAATATAGTCAATTTTTTTTAAATGTTAAAAAAACATAAATAATATTTATTTTATAATTTTAGTATTTTCAAGTATGAACACAGCAATTATATATATTAGCAATATATTAAATTCTGATTCTTTTTTGGATGAGGAAATATCAGAAATTATGAATAATATTAATATGTCAACACCCAACTGCCGTCAACAAAAATTGTTGATTTATTTTTTTAAAAAATCCGTAGAAAAACAAACAGAGAAAGAGTTTTTAAATGCACTAAAAAATATTATTATTTTAAAAAATATTACACTTACAGAACAAGGTAAAAAAAATATTTCTTTAGTAGCAAAAAAGGCATATAATTCTGTTAAAAAATCCCAATCTGAAGAAAGGTCTGGTATAACTCCAAAAAAATATAATAATGTTTTTTTGTATCAAAAATTATACCAATTATTAAAAAAACTTGATGTGGTTGCTATTGAAAAATCTAGTTTTATAAGGAAATTTACATTTTTCACTTTAATAGAAAGTTTTGCTAGAAGTCCAAATCTTTTTCATTTTCTTGATGAAAATTCTAGTAATTTTAAAGAATGTAATTGTATTTGTAATAAAATACAACCAAAAATAATCAATTTTTTTAATACTTGTTTTCAATTTGAAATTGTCAGTGAAGAAAATTTATCAAGTATTAAAATTGAGGAATTATTGACAGTACCTGAAGAAGAATTGGTTTCATGTACAATACAAGTAACTGATTACTTACAAATAATTTCTTTTTTTTTAATTTTGTTAAAAAAATATTTTTTAAAGAAAGGAAGAGTTGGAGAATATAATGGGCAATACAATTTTTTAAATGTTTGTTTATTACTTGTTGGTGAAAAAGGTGCTTTGTATGGAAATTATGTTGTTTCTAATGAAGTCAAAGCAATAGCTAATGAATTAAAATTAAGTAACATAGCATAATTTTTTTTTTGGCGAAAGTAAACAACTAAGGAGGGGCCTGTTTTTTTTTTTGAAAACTTTAAATTAATTTTTTTAAAAAAAATTTTTCTTTATTTTTTTAATTATTTAAAAAAATTTTTTTATTTTATTACTTAAAAAAATTTAATTAATATATTTTTTACTTCTTGTTTTTATTATATTTTATTTTTAATAAAAAAAAAATTAAAAAATTCTAACTAAAATTATAAAAAATTTAAAAGAGAGAGGAAGTTTTTAAATATATAGTTTGGTTCATATTACAATTTATATTTTATAATTTTATAATTAAAAATAAAAATATTATACATAAACTAAATATACTTCAGCTTTACCAATGATGGTAAGTAATGTCAATATAATTTCACTAACTTCTTTATTTCAGTTATACAAGTTCGGATAGTAGCGCTAGCAGGATGGAGGGATAAATAAAAAAAATCAAAAAAAAATGGATGGTTTCAAAGTTTGAAAGAAAGTGAACGTGCTGGAGATTCATCATGAAAATTAATATCAAAAAAATTAATTAAAAAAATTATTAAATTTTGTTTTTTTTTAAATGTCAATTTTTTAGATTTTATTACCTTTTGAGAAATGTCAATAATTTAGATTTTACAAAATTTTGAAAAAAGTCAATAATTTAGTTTGGTGACTATAATTGAGAAATGTCAATAATTTGATTTTTTCCAAAATAAACTAACTAAATGTCAAGGTTTTAATGAGTGTGTATTGAACAATGTTACTTGTATATTTTATTAAATACACATAAAGAAGAAATTTGATCAATTTTTTAATTTTGCACAATATATAGTTTTAATTTATCATTTTTACTAAAAATAATTATATTGTTTAACAAAACTTTTATAATACTAAAAAAAATAAGTAAATAATTTTTTGTGATTATCATATTTTAAACTTTTTTAGATAATTTATTTTTCTATTCTATTTCTGAATTTATATTTTTTTTGTTGAGTTAAATCTAGTGAAAAATTTCTTGGACAATTATTATGCTTACTATTTGTATATAAACTTTGATTATTTACTTCATCGTTCTCATATTTTGATATATGACTTGACAAATACATTAATGGAAGCCACGAAATAGAAGGTGATAAAGATATATTAATATTTACAAGTTCATCAAATAACCATATTAAATATTCAGCAATATCATCACCAATTATGTCCTATAATATTAAAAAAATGTATATATATATATTTGTTAAAATTTTCTTATTTTTTAATTGTAAAACTTACATAGCCATACATTTTTAATAAAAGCACACACCAATGAGGAATGAATATATAAAATGATAAAGTTAAAAATATAAAAATGGATTTAATAACAGATATATATTTTAAACTAATATTATTTTCATTAGGTTCTCTTTTAATACATATTAGCCATTTTATAATTATAATAAGACAAAGAAGTCCTGGAATAAAAAATTCCATTATAAATGAGTATCCATAGACAATTGAAAAATATAAATCAGATACTGAAATTCCACATTTTATTTGTTTTATGTCCACCTTTAGTGTATCAATGTAAAATGTTTGAAGAGTTATTTTGAATGCACCACAATTTGGTAACATTATAATAATAAGTGAACCACTGACTATAATTATAATAAATAATGATATTTTTAAAGAAAATTTTGTAAAAAAATCATTTTTTATTGTACCATTATGTAATAAACTTTTAATTTGTAAATATTCTTTATATTGAAAAAGTGTAATAAACATTATAAACCATAATTTTGTTGATCTTTCAAGCATTATTAATATTCTATTAAAAATACAAGTTTCATTTCCTAATATCCACGATTCTTGAATTCTTTCTAATACTAAATATGGTATTGCGAGTGTTAAAAGTAAATAAATAACGTGTAGTAAATTTAATAAAATCTAAAAAAAATATAAATATAATATTTTTTAAACTTGCTTTTGTATTGTTATTAAAAACACTATCATTAACAGGGAAAAACTTTTTTTTGCAGTAATGTGATACTAATTGATTAACATTTCCAACAATTGAAAAGGTGCCACATAAAATCATTAATAATACAAGATAAAAAATACTACTAGATGGCATTTGGGACGATTGTACTAATTCAATTTTATCAATATTATCTTCCAAATCAACATTTAACAATTTATTTATATATTCTTTTTCAGAAATTTCTTTATTACTATCAAATAATCTTTTTTTTATTGAAAAAAACAGGTATATTGAAAATAATAGAAATTTAATTAATAATATAAATATTAATCCTGTCATTCCAAAATAATTCACCATATTTTAGAATAAAAGAATTTTATTAAAAAGTATAACTATTGAAAAATCTTGCTATATATCTTAAAATAAAAAAAAAATGTAAAAAATATTAGCATATTTATACATTATTCTAATAAAAAAAAATTGCAATATGAAAAAGCTAAATAACTTTAAACATGTGATAATCTTATATTAAAATTGATATTTATTATTAAATATACTTTTAATAATTAAATTTTTTTTATAATATTTTAATAAATGTAATGTATATTTTATATTTTAAACGTAAAATTTTGAAAGAAAATGATAGAAATAAATAAATAAAAATAAATAAATTTTTTTTAAAAATTAATTATTAAACGTTTAATTATGATACAAAAAAATATTAAAATTAATATATCAAAATATTTAGATGGAAAAATATTTTATTTGCATATATTTATTAATATAAGGAAAATTTTAACTCAATACAAAAATATTCAAATTTTATTTAAAAATTATAAAAGTATATATATTAATATAAATATAAATATCTTATGTTATAATAATAATTACTACATGAAAAATTTTAATAAAATTTATAATTTTTCAAAATTATTATACATTCTCATGTATAACATATTGATAAGATAGATTTAGCTTTTTTTAAATGTTATTTTTAATTATTTACAACAACATTTTATAAATTTTATAATAAGACGAGTATGCTAAAAAATATTATTTTTAATTACAATATTTTTTATACTAATAAATAAAATTTAAAATATTTTATTGTAAATCAAATGTATTAAAATTTATAAAAGAAAAAAATATAAGAAAAATAAAAGAAAAATATTTTCTTTAACAACATTGCATAATTTTTTACTAAGTTGATTTATAAATATATATATTTATTTATTAATAAGGAATTAAATTATTGAGATTCTTTTTAATTAAAGGTTACACGATATATATAAATATGCATGCATCATCTTTTCTATTTCTATATTTTAAATTACAGGAAGAAGTTAAAAATTATTTTTTAATAAATAATATTGTTTAAATTAATAATAAAATAAATGCAGTAATACATTAATAATTTTTTATATTTATATTTTTTACTTAATTTATATTATTATATGAAAGAAAATTTTTTTTTAACGACAACTTTTTTATAAAAAGTATTTTAGATAAAAATTTATAATTACAATGCTAATTTTTTTAAAAAAATGTTAAAAAAAGTTATATCGTTAATGATAAATATACTTTATATATTTTTTTAATAAAATAAATGTGTTATTTATAAAAAAAAAATGCTTAAGTATAAATACAAGAACTAATTAAAAAAAGTAACATAATAAATTTTTAATAATATCTTTTTAATTTGCAATTTTTTTATATATAAAATTTATTTGGCTAAGTATCAAATAAGTAAAATAGTTTACTTTGTAAGAGCTTCTAATCTTTGTGGTTTTTTTATTATTAAATTATTGCTATCATAAATATCATCGGTATATATTATTCCTTTTGATAAACTTTCATTTAAAAGAAATGAATTCATAGAATCAAAACGTTGTCTATCGGCTTTTATTCTTTCAGCTACATTTCTCGTTAATTTATTTTTAAAATATGTTTCTGAAATATTTTCAGACGTACTATTATCTAATTTCTGTAAATAAAAAATTATTTTTTAATAATATATTAATTTATTATTTATAAACATACTTTTTTTAGCTTAACTAAATCATTGCTTTCTTTTAATAATAATGAATTTTCTATTTGAATTTTATTATTTCCTTTATATGCACTTGGAAGACTTGTTGTAACACCATTATTACTTTCTGGTAGTATCCAACAATCATTATTATCATCCCATATGGCATTTTTTTTTAGTTTATCTAAATTATTTAATAATGGATCTTTTTTAAAATAATTTTGTGCTTTATCAATTATTTGATTTAATAATTTTAATTGTCTATCTTGTTTTCTAATTGTATCTAAATAATCTAAACGGTCTATTTCAAATTCACTTTGAATATCTTTAATTTCTTTTTCGTACATTTTCATTTTCTGACATTGTTGTTTATATTGTTTTGTTAAAGCTTCTAATTTTTCATGAGTGTTATTATATACATGTAAAAGTGGATCATCTGCTCTTATATCTAATGCATCCATAAGTCTTTGCATTTTTGTTTCAGCATCTTTTAACCTTTTCTTTCTCGCTGCTTTTAATGATTCATTATTAGCTTGTTCACCACCAACCATTTGTTTTTCTAACATTTCTATTTTTTTCTTTGTTTCAGCAACAGTATCTGTATTACCGTTAGATCTCTCTTCATTATTAATAGCGACAGAAGCTTTTTCATATTGTTTTTTAAGATTATCTAATTCTTGTTGTAATGCTGCTTTACTTTTCTGTTCATTCTCATATTCTTGACGTATCTTTTTCATTGACTCTTCATATTCTTTTCGAAGTTTTTGTCTTTCTGTTTCAATATCAACAATCGACTTTCTTCTACTATTACCATTTTTAACAAAAGCTTTAAGACGTTCAATTTCTTCTTGATATTCACGTAACAATGCATCTTTAGGATCTTCATTAATTTTTGGTTTATTTTTAATATTTTTTGCTCTATTTGCATATCTTAATGTTGATAGAGTTTCATCATAATTATTATCTGATGGTGATATACATGCAATCATAATTGTTTTAGTATTTCCACCAAGAGAATCCTAAAAAATAGAATGGTTTAAATATATATATATACATATATTTTATAATATATTACTTGTAATAATCTTGTTAATTTTGAATCTCTATAAGGAATATGTTTGCACTTTCCATCAACTAATGCTGATATTACATTTCCTAAAGCTGATAATGAAAGATTAATTTTTGTTGCTTCTTTAAATCTATCTCCTGTAGCACCAGTTTTTGACTGTCTTTCACTACCTGCTAAATCTACTAAATTAAGTTTACCCATTCTTAAAGATCCTGTTTTTGAATTGATTCCTTCAACATAAAGTGTGAAAATTGAATGTGATCGACTAGAATCGGTATTCATTAAAGTTGCTCCAACATGTCTATTTGCTAATCCATGTTGTATTAATTTTTGACAATCATTTATATTATGTACAATATGCATTGATAAACCTGATACATAAACTCCATTTTCTGGATTTTCTTTTATTTCAAGTTTTAAATTTTTTTCATTATTTAAAAGATCATTCAACTCTTCATTATATATCTAAAAAAATATTTTTTTATTGTTAATTTATTTAAATTTTAAAAAACCTACTTCAACATAAGAAACTTTAACGATAAATTTAGAATCTGTTGTAGTTGCGACAGCATCAAAAATATGTTCAAATGACCTAGGAACAATTCCTATTTGTTCTGGTATTTTTTCATTTCCTTGCATTGAAAATGTTTTTCCTGACCCTGTTTGACCATATGCAAATACAGTACCATTATATCCTTCAACAACATTCTAAGTTTATTATAATTATATATTAAAAATAATTAAAAAAAATATTACCTCAACAAGTGGATAAACAATATCATTATAAACTTGTTCAGCCGTTGATTCAATAAAATAGACTCCATCAAATGTAAATGTTTTAACAGAATCATCAGATCCATATATTGATACTTCACCTAGTGTTGAATCCATCTTTACACACATTGATGAATTTAGATCAATTTCTCTTTGATTTAACGGTCTACACCTACATACTACTCTAACAGACTCAGCCATATTAGAATGTTTAAAAAATGTTCTATAAATAAATTTTAATAATTATTTTAATAACAAAATAATAATGTTTATTTTTTAGTAATATAATTATAAATTATTTTTATAAAAATATTATTTCATATATAAAAAATTGTAATAAAATAATGACATATAAAATAAAAAAAAATTTTATTTGTAAAAATGTTTTGAAAGATTATCAATGTATTATTGTTTTATTAAAACAAAAAAAAAATTTTTTTCTACCATAAATAATAAGTAAAAAAATATTCTATAAAAATTAAACATAATGCTTTAAATTATTAATTTAATTAGTACATTATTGTATTATTATTAAATATTTTTAAAAAAAAAATTTTTTTTTTAATAATAATAAAATTTATTTTCTTATAATAATAATATATAAAGAAGATGAAAATAGGTACAATAAAGATAAAAATATCATTTTCAATTAGTAATTATATATTAAAAACGAAAAAATTTGAATTTTTTTATTTAAGTATAATAAAATTATGAGAAATTAATATATTCGTCAAACAATTTTTAAGCAAATGTTTTTATAAATTAATTTTTTTTACCATATAAAATGTATAAAAATATATATATATTTAAAAAATTTTTTACCTATATAATTTTTTATATGTTTATATAAAACAGTAAAATTTTTTAATATGAAAATACGCTGTTTCTTGATTACATCACTTAGCAACATATGAAAAAGAAATAATAAATATAAAAGT
Organism: Strongyloides stercoralis; assembly: GCA_029582065.1. NCBI lineage: Eukaryota > Metazoa > Nematoda > Chromadorea > Rhabditida > Strongyloididae > Strongyloides > Strongyloides stercoralis. Next base: position 818,294 of record JARPTA010000003.1, read on the forward strand.
GATAATTAAATATAACTTACACTGTTTAAATTAAAATATTTTAATTTATGTATTCAATATTTAATATAAAGTGTTTAAGCAATTATATATAAAAACAAAAAATAATAAAATTTTTTATTTAAAAAAATTACTATAGTATTATACTTTAAAAAAAATGTTTATAGACATTTTTTTTGAAATCATTTTTTTAAATATTAAAATAATATTTTGTTTATAAGAAATAATTATTTATTAATAAAATTTTCAAAAGTTTTTTTATATTATTTTTTAATAAAATATTGTTGAAAAAAGCATTTAAATTCTTAAATGGAACGACTACAATTTGATAGTATAAAACATAAGTACAAAATAATTAAAAAAAAACTTTTTTTAAAATTTGTATAAACTATTTATTTTAATTTCATTTAATATACAATTTATTATCAATTATATCTATATACTTTTATATTTAAAAGGTATGTATTAAGTTATTAGTAAAAATTATAATGGAATAATTTATTTACTAATAATAGTAGAGATTTGTGTATAATTGAGTATACATTGCTTAGAAACAATTTTTTACTCATAATATAGCTTTATAATTTTCTATTAAAGTTATGTTGACATATTTTATATATACTATATGTGGATAGATTTTTTAATAAATTTATTATTTTTACATCATATATCACAATATCTTGTGAAAAGCACAAAATTATAACATTTCATTTTTACCTCTTATTTTAAATTTATTTTTATTTATTATTTTTATACATTTTTAATGTAATTTTTTTTAATTAATAAAAATATACATATATATAAATTATATTAAAATATCAAATAATATTTTTATTTAAAAAAAAAATTAATATAAAATGATATTTAGAGAAAAATTATAATTATACATTTACTATTTGTGTATCTAAATTAAATATAATAAGTATCTTTTTTTGATATTATAAATTATTATTTTTAATATTATTTCAAATGAAATAATATATTTTTTTTCTTTTTTTTATTTTATATTTCTTCAGTATCAAAAATTTCAATATAAGTGTATTTTTTGACAAAAGATCTTTGATATTTATTAATTATAGCCAATGTATTTGATAAAATAAGAATTGACATTAAAATTGTAGCAATTGAATCAGTAAAAATAAAATATTTATCAATAAATATTAATAATACTGAGATAAAAACAATAAATCCAAGTCCATGATTAATCAAAATATGACATGATTGTTGAAATCTAATACTAATATAATCTGATAACAATGTATATCTTCTTGGTTTAAAAATGTCTGATGCATGAATTATACACATTCCAATATTTGCTATCATTGCTAGGAAACCTCCAACTAACATAATTTTTGCATCAATTTTAATGTAATTTAAATATAATCTTTTTACTGAAAGTATTACATATAATATTGCTAAAATTATTCCTAATAAAACAATGATTGATATAAAAAATAATTCTATAAAAAAATTATTATATTATTAATTTGAGAAAAATGTAATAAAATTATAATAATTTTTATTTAATATACTTGCCTAGGATTTTTTTTTTCTTTGAAGCATTTTTAGATAAATTAAAATACATAAAAAAATCAATAAATAATCGACATGAATCAGCTAATAAGGATATACTATTTGATAAAGCTCCAGTTATTGCTTCAATAACTACAATTATTATTAAAACTCCTGAAAATTTTCCAAATATATCTTTTTCTATTAAATTATTCTTATTATTATTGCTTTCATTTATTTGATTGCTTTCAATTACATTTGACTCAACAATTCTTTCAACCTCAGACATAATTAAAATATTAAAAAATTAATATATACATATATAATTAATCCACAAAAAATAAATGAAAGATAATGGAATGTTATTGAAAAACACACATATGATTATAATGAATGACATTATATCTCTGTTTATCTAATAAATTTATTTTTATACTTTAAATGATAAAAATAAAAATTATTGATAAGATAATAATTTTTTATATTTTCTTTTTTACAAACTATTCTACCGTATCAAATGATAAAAGATTTAAAATAGAATATGAAATTTATTTACCTTACTATTTTTAAATAATAACAAAATCAATAATAACATAAAGCAAACTTTTATAAATCTTGGATTTTTATAACATTTGAAAAATGTTTTGATTATACAAATAAGACGGAGATTATATTTCATTATTAATTTTATTTCGGCATACTTTAAAAAAACTTTCATTTATTTGTTTATTTATTATTCAAATATATAATTATTCTTTTTTATTTTCCTCATAAAACAGTTGATATAAACTACAACATCTTTCACTCACTCATATTAAAACAGTTAAAAGTTAAACACATTATCTTTAATGTAAATAAATTTTACCTTTTATTAATTTGAATTATATGACTAATCAATTGAATATCTTTTATCCATGATTTAAATATTAATTACAAATTTTTTTTTACTAAAATACAACATTTTTACTTTCTTTTTATGATTCATTTTCTAAAAAAAAAAAACTATTCTTACTTTGATTAACATATCAAAAAAATGATCACTTTCTTATTCTTTAGATTACCATTCATTTTTTTTTCATTTTTCAATAAAAGTAGATAAATATATGTATATATATTTTTAAACATTTTATATATTGCTCATTTATAATTTTTAAAAATCAGTTTACATTAATGTTTTTTTAATGTGCATATATTTATAAATCAAACAAAATAGATATATCATTTATATATTATTTGTTTATATATATGTTAAATATCTTTCTCTTTTTTTTTTATCTATAACAAAAAATATCTGATTAGAAAGATTGGAAAAGATAGTAATATACATGTATATATATTTATAAAATAATATTCTCAATTTTAAAAAATATAAATCATCATTATTTTTATTAAAAGATTTATAGAAAACAATTAACATTATAATTTGAAAAATTAAATAATTTTTTTTCTTATCAATGTATATTTACATTTTTAAAATTTTTAGATAGAAAAATTTTAGTTTTTTTAAAAATTTATATTTGATTAAAAAAAAAACTAATTTTTAATATTTAATTGTATAAAATAAAAAAAAAATTAATGAAAAAAAGTTTATTTCATATATATATGTATATCTATTTGTCATTGAAAAAGATTTTTCATTAGAATGTCAATAAAAGTTTTTAAGATAACCTTCTTTTTTATAAAATTCATAAAAATTAAATGTTAAAAAGTAATTAATTTTCTTAAAAAAAACTTCAATATTAATTAAAAATGATTGATTGTCAGAGTATAAAAGAATGTTCTTTCCCTGTTTTTAATAATTAAGTTCAATGTGTAATAAAATTTAACCTTGTAATTTTAAAAGAATCCTTAATATTTTTTTTTGATAATTATTTATACGTTCTTTGATATAACTTGTGATTAATATCATTTTATTTTCAACATGTAATAATGATAAATAAATAAATTTTTGTACAGTGTAATAAAATAATTAAAATTTATACTATTCGATTTTTTTCTTTTTTTATTATTAAACAATATAATTTTATATTAATTACTTATTACTTTTATCTTATTAAAACTCAAAATTTGTTACGTTTAACAATTTCTGATCTTATCAAGAAAATATTAATTTGATTTTACAAAAATTTATATGTCAAATAAAAAGGTTAAGAAAAATCATATATATTGTATTAGCAGCCTCCACGTCAGCTACTTTTTTTTTATTTATATACTTTGAAATTTCAAAATGATATTATTTATATATTATGTATGTATGTCACAGATTATATTTTTATACACTAAATATATTTCAAGATACATCAAAATTTTTGTGGTAGCAATCAGTATAACTATTATATAGAGTGTTGGCGTATTGGTTAAGGATTGATTTTAAAGTATATATGTGAACAAGAAGGTTATTGAGGCTTTTAATAAAAATTTAAGCATATAGGTGTGTATATACATATATATATGTATAAATTTATTAGTAAATAATTGTGTATTTTGTAGCCGAAACTTCCTATATATCAATCCATTAATTCTTCTTTTAGAACCACGCATTAATATATATATATATAACTTTGTAATAAAAATGTATACATTATATATATGCACATAACATATAGATTCATAGACATTAATTTGATGTCTGCAAAACAATTGTTATAGTTCAACAATACATACATACATATTTATATGTATATATTATCTACCACATCTAGAACATTTTAGATTTTTCTTATATACATATTATAATGTTGGTGAAGAAAATTATACACAGCAACATTTTTATTTATAAAGCACGCCTTTTTCTATATGTCTGTTGATCAAATGAAAGCCATCATTCCCTATATATATAGAAATATTTTTCTATAAAGTTCAAATAGACAAATGGCCAACACATCATTTATTCGTTTGGTGATCTTATACTATTTTATAGAAAAATAACTTTAGCTCTTATATATATTATATTTAATTAAGTAGTTCTTTTATAAAAATTTATTTTGTCTTAAAATTTAGAATAGATATTGTATAATTTTTCTATTTATCTTTTTCAATTTTATTGTGTAATATTTTTATCACATTAGTTATTTTAAACTATAATAAATTGTCTTTTAAAATAGATTGTATATATAAGTTTTTTTTTTAATATTACTATCATTATAATCATTTAAATTATATATAATAATAAAATAAACTGAAAAATTGAAAAATAGATTTTTTTTTTGAAACAAAAATAATTTTATATAATTCTTGCTCAATATAGCTTTTTTTTTTGAATTACCTATTTATATAAGAATGGATATATATATTGTACTATTCATTAAACATGTTGTTTTTTTTTTATAAAAATGTATAGTTTTGTATAACGATTTATGTGTTGATAAACATTATACACTTCTGGTAGAACAAATTTTTAGTTATATTTAAAAGAGGCTGTCTCCAAAATGTATACGTGTAATTGATATTATACATCATAGTGTTAATGTATTCGCTTCCAACACATCTCTTTTGTAATGGTATAAATAACTATAGTTTTAAAGCAAGCATATCATTTTAAATGTTTTAGTGGTTGCCGAATACATATATATATATATATAATATATAATATATATATATTGTATATATATCATTCATTGAGGTCAGTTTATAGATTATAAAAACTAATTTAAATTATGCTTCCTTTATTATGTTATTTAATTATAATAATCCAAAAGTTAAATTAATTATGATAGAAAACTTCTTTTAAATATTTCTATAATGAATAGAAGGTAAAGTTTTCGTTGTTACAATGGTTTATTCTATGAGAGATAAGCCCTTTGATTATATTACTTATGCTTTTTGAAGTATCCTTTTGAATAAAAATATTTAATCTTAATACCCTGTTCTTGAGTTTAAAGTATCTGTACTACAAATTATATACCTCGATATAATTTTAAAATAGGTTAGTTTAATTCTAATAATACATATTGATTTATTTACTTATCGAAAAATTATAGAATAAAATTTTTAGTTTTTTTTTTTTAAACTTTTAAGAAACATTCTAATGTCATTATTTAAAAATATCATGTAAAAATGATATATAATTTGAAAAAAAAAATTCATTACATTTAGAAAGAATATATATATATATATTTATATATATCCGTAATGAAATAAAAGCGCAATTATTAAAATATATGATATTTGTAGTATTATTTAATTTTAAAACTAATGACGATAAAAAAAATATATATAAATACATTCATCTTAACTATCATCATACTTGTTCTTTTTAAAATTGTGTAATTATATATATATGTGTATATAATTCTTTAAATTTTTGATGGTAGAAAAGTTTAACTATCTTAGTACAAATTTTCTAATTGGCTGATTTTATAATTTAAACAATAATAATAAAATCAAATGAATGATTGATAGACAGACATAATCACTAACTAGCTTCAATTTATGTAGATATGATATGTATATAAAAGACATTATAAAATAGTTAACAGTTTATTTAAAAATTTTTAGTGATTCTGATATATGAAAATTGCATTCCCATCATAGGTCTATTTGCTTTCTCATGTTGATTATAATTTCATGAGATCAAATTAGACTTATCGTGGAATTGCAAAGATTCCTTATCAGATTATTATTCTTTTGTCAAAGAGACGAAAAATCATTTTAATATGAATGTATATATTTTTATCAATGAAAAGAAAATATATTTACAGTTGTCAAAGGGAATTTCCATAATGAGCCTATTTGTGTCTCGTGTGCATTAAGAACTCATGAGATCAAACTAGACTCATTATGGATTTTTCTTTTGTTTATAACAACTTAAAACATTTGAAAAAGATATGCAAATATTACTATGAAAAGAAAATAAATGACACATCATCGATATATTTAAAACCTAAATTTCAACAATGGTAATACTTTTTTTTTATTGTAAGATGTATTTCTAACATGGGTCTATATGATTCTCATGTTAAATGATAATATCATGAGATCATGTTAGACTCATATTAGGATTCTATCTTTGTTAAACAATAAGAAAAAATATTATACACATGTATATATATGTATGAAAATTTAATTAAAATATAATATTATCTTTTTAAAGATTGAAAAAATATTTAGTATGAAATTTTTATAAAAGGTTTGATATTAATTATTATTTTTTTTTTAGATTATAAATAACAAACATAATGGGAATGTAATTATTAAAATATATAAATTATAAAAAAGGTGATATATAACATTAAAACAATTTTAAGAAATTTAATATATCAAGATATAATATAAATTTAAAAAGAATTTTATAATATAATTTATTTCCTTTTTTATTAAAATTTTTTATTAATAAAACGTTTTAATAAAAATGTTCTGTAAATTATTTTTTATTAATTTAAATGATAATATTAAAAATGGTATAATATTTTTCTGTATAAAATTAATAACTACAATTTTTAAATACTTAAAATAATTACCTTTATAAATGTTTATATTTATAATAAAAATATATTTTATTAGCTTGAATTGGTATATTAATAATAAACTACTTTAATTCATAAATTGTATAAAATATTTTAATATTAATTTCATTTATAATCAAATTATTTAAAAAAATTTTTTTTTATAATAAAATATTGCAACCTGTTTAATAAATTATAAAAACATATTTTGTTTAAATTACTTTTTTTTTTCTTTTGTAATTTTAAAATATTAAAATTTCTGCTTCATTAATAATATTATGTATTGTGTAATATATTTTAAAAACAAAGCCAATCTATATTTAAAAATTAATCAACATATATAATAAATAAGAGGAAACAGTTTTTATTTCTTGAATGATCATTGACATAAACATTTTTAAATTGTTTATTAGTCTAGTCACTTCTCGTTCAAGTTATTGAATATAATAGTTTATGATGATACTACAATTTTATAAAACAGATAACTTATGTTAATTTAAACTATTAAATATATAAAATTTAATATAAGAGTAGTGAATTATATGTAATATGATAACTTCAACAAAGTATTAAAAGATTAGAGATATTATTATTTTATTTAAAATTTAAAGAAATAAAAAAATAAAATTATTTAAACATTTTGAGAAATTGCATTACTATTGTAATTTTTTTGTTTTAAATTAATAGAAACATCAGAAACAATATTAATGGTATTTGTTGAACCATATGATTGACTGTTCCTTATCATTTCATTGACAATTTGATATATTTCTTTACCCCTTGTTTCAGGGAGATTTTTTGACAAATAAATGGCAGCAAATATTGATGGAATGATAAATAAGGGTATAAAACAGTAGACCTCTATTAATTTATATAAAGGGTATGTTATCTCACTAAAAATACAATTTAAGATAGTATTTGTTGAAAATACCATTGATTGAACAACTGCTCTTGATCTTTGTGGAACCATTTCACTTGTTATAAAATATGCAATAGGTCCTAAAGCAATACCATAACTTATACCAAATGTAAATAAAGATCCCACACACCCATATTTCATATATGAATAACCGTTTAGTGATAATCTATCTGAGATAATATAAATAATTAAACTAATTATATTTATTACGGCTGTTATTAAAAATAATGGACGTCTTCCAAAACGATCTATAATTAATAATCCAGGTAAATTTGCAAAAAAACATGCTAATGTTAACCCAAAAGAATAATACTAAAAAAAAAATATTTAAAAAAAAAAAAATCTTTTTATTACCTGAGCTGTTAAATTATCAAAATGTACTGAAAAAAAATCTGTTGACAAATATATAATTGGCCAAATTCCAACAATAATCTAAGGTAAAAAATTTTATTTAAAATATTTTTTATTAAAAAATTACCTGAAGAGCCAATACTCCAATAATATATGCTTTTAAAAGATTTGGAGTTTTAAAAACTTCTTTAATTAATGGAATAACTTTTTTAGTTTCAACTTCATCTGATTCTTTCATAATTAAATTCATAGTATCAATATGATCATATTTATTACCAAAATAAAAGCTTAAACTTTCACTACATTTAACTTTACTATTTTTATTAATAAGTAAAAATTTTGGTGTTTCTTTTAATGGAATCATTAAAATAAATCCAAGAAATGCTGGAATTGCTCCAATACCAATAAGGACAATTAAATTATTTCCAAAAACATCATCTAAACCAAAACCCATTCCAACAACAGTCATAAAAATAAAAGATGTTTCACTTAAAAAACTTGTAACTCCTCTCATATGTGTTGGTGTTGATTCTTGAATCCATAAAATTAATGCACCAAATGATGTTCCACTTGAAATTGAAGCAATTAGACGAGCAAAAAATAATAACTCTGGAATAGGTAAAGATACTGCACCTGTTGATATTATTGTACCAATAAATGAGGCAAAATTTGCATACATAAGTGTTGCTAAATATTATATTTTTATTTAGTATTATTAATTTTATTTAACTTACTTCTTCGTCCATAATTATCTGTAAAATATGGAGTAACAAATGTACCAATAAGATATCCTATAAACCATACATTTAAAATAGAGCTCCATATCCATGAATAAGCAATTTCTGAAAGACCATCAGGATTACCTCTATCAACATAAGAATTATTAATATAATTTTTGAAAGTTGCAATTGCTGTATTTGGATATGAATTAGAATATCCTTCCATAAAATTACTACAAACAGCAACACAAAAACACAATCCAAATATTTTGTAATCTTTTCCTTCTGGTGCTAACATTTTTTTGTTTATACTTTTCGTTAAATTTTTTTTGAATAAAAATATAGTAATATTTTTTAAAAAATAGTTTAAAAAATTTTTTATAATTGGAACCTATAAAAACTTTCTTTATACTTACAATCTGAGATCTTGAGATCTAAAATAATTAAATAGCTATGATTTTTTAACTTTTTATACTTTCTTGTCAAGTGTGTTTTAACATCACTTTAATTCACAGATACATTTTTATTTAAAATAAAAGTAATAAAAAATAAATGGGATGAAAAATGAAAATGAATTCGGAGTGCAAAGGGTTAAAATCATGACATATAACATTTTTTCAATAGAAAAATATATATATGATTTATATGATCTTATGATAAGTATAGTTTTAGTATAATTTTAATATTGTGACCATAAAATATAGGAATATTAAAATGAGAGAGAAGTATAATAAAATAAAAGATACGGACAAAATAAAAAATTTTAAGTAAAAGAATAACTATAATATATTTAAATAAATTATTTTAATCTGTAAATGTTAATTTTATTAATTTTTTTTATATGTTAAATTATATTTAATTGGTTAATAGCGGATAATATTATTATAAAAAATATTTTTAAAAATTAAACGTAGATTTATTTACTTTAAATTATAAAGATTATTTATCTATTTACTTGATAATTTAAATATTAATATAACGTTATAGAAAATTATATTTAACAAAGTAGTTATTAAAAAAAGTGTGTTAATTAATTGGAACTGATGCTTTTACATTGTTTTTTTTTAATAATATACAAGGATTAGACAATAATTAAATAATATATTAATATGTAATTAATCAAAAAAAAACATATAATTTTAATAACATATTAACTTATAAAACTGTATTAAAATAGTAAAATTTAAAATTATAAATTTAAAAAAAATATAAATAAATTATTATAAAATTGAAGTGGTAAAAAATTTGCAATGCTACTATATAATAGTAATTGAATAAAACATGCTACAAAAAGATAATTTTTAATATCTCAATTCATAATTATGTGTACGTATTATAAATAAAGATAATCATTATCAATAAATTTTGCTTATTATAAGAATAATTTTAATAAAAAATTAAAACTATAAGAAAAATGGTTCATAAGATTAACAAGTTAATTTTACAATCTAACTTTCCGTCAAATATTTTATTTACAGAAAGAAATTAAAATACAAAAAGCACATTATGAAAAAACAATAAAATATTTTTAGATAAAATAAAAGTATTTATATTAATTTTATCAATAAAAGTAATATTTTGTTTTTTCTGAAATATATTTTTTTTTCTTTTTTTTTTACTATTCCTTTGTATATCGTATTTTATATTTTTTGCAGTTTTTTAAATTAAAACAGCTGTATTACAATTAATTTTAAATGTATGTGTATTAATTACTTATTGTTTGACGGAAATTGGTAGTTTATTGAAATGAAAAATTGGCATTTTCTTAAAAATTAATACCAAAAAAAATGTTTAATTGTAAATGTTTATACTTTTTTTTTATTAGGATCCATATACACTTTCATCGTTGTAGGCAATGTACAAAAACAAATCTTCCTCAAAGTGATCACGATAAAGTTGACCCATAGTAGTCATGGTTTGCGGTATTACATTGTTAACAAAGAAGAATAATGATTCTTCAGGTCGAAGTTGGATTCTTTTTCTAATTAAAAAGTAAAATTGTCCAACAGTAAGATCTGAAGGAACAAGATACTTTTTTTTATCCAAATCTTTTAATCTAGATGTTGGATGTTTTTCGACAATAACAGGAATACGATCTGGATACTTATTACGAATTTTTTTACCTTCAGCAAGTCTTCTTTCAAATGGATTCTCGTCTTTATATGCCCACTTCATTTTTAGAATAATGTCTTTTGTTATCTCTAGTTTTTCTAAAAATAAAATAAAAGAAATATTATTACATGATAGATTACTTTGATAAAAGATTAAAAAAAATGATCGATTATAAATTTTATCTTATTTTTATAATATATGATGAATGTTGATAATAATTTTAAAATTAAATAAATATTTAAAAATAATAAAATAATAAACTAAGTATAAAAATCAATAACACGTGATAATTTCCTCATACACTTCAGCATTAACTTATGAGAAAATTATCTCAATTGAAAAAAAATTTAAGCAATTCTAACAAAAGCAATAGTTAATTATTTGCATTAAATATAAAAAAAAATTAATTTTTAAAAAGTTCCATAATTATACTTGTTAAAAAATTATTAAAAATTTTTCTTAATAAAAAAAATATCTCATTTTAACTGTAATACTATTAAATAATGTCGTTGACATTTATTAAACTTTAAAAAAAATAAAGAATTTAAAAAGTTAATTAATAAAATCAATGTTAAAGACAAATAATAAATATATTTAGTTATATTAATTTAGGTAAGTAATAAAAAGCAGTTATTTAATCATATGTTGCGTATAAAATTTTTGTAGAGTTTTATAAAATAATATTTCGGGTGTGTCAATTTGTTGTTCTAGGCTTTTTAGTATTAAAATGTATGTATGAAGATAATATGTAAAAAAAAGTTCTCATATGACAATATTTTATTTAAAAATATATATTTATTTTCTTCTATGTAGCAACACCCTAAGAAAGCAGTCACAAGATGTAAACCCTGAGACTAAAAATAACATGATTCAAAGAGCGAGTAAAATATATATTTAATATAGAAACAAAAAAAATTTTTTTCCATGCTGTAATCATTATAAATTATGAAAAATAATTAGATGACGTTGAAAAACAACGTTATATTTAACTATATTTTTCAAAAAGTTGTTAGATAAAATTATACCTACTTATTATATTATTACCTAAAATAGTCATAGTTATTAAACATATTTTGATCATCAAATAATACAAAAAAATGAAGAAATTGTCTATATTAATATTCTATATATGACTTTTTTTTTATATAAAGTAAGCACAAAAAAAAAGTAAACGAACGGTAGATGTATTGTTTATACATTTAGTTAAATTTATTTGAAAAGTTATTTTTTTTAATAAATAATAAAAATTTTATTAGTAGAAGTTAGATAAATCTATTTTAACACTAACTATAAACCAGAAATGTTATCATATGTTTAATTTACCATTTTTAAACATAATCGTAAAGATAAATAATAAAAAAAAAACGCAGTTTATTTTTTAATAACAACTTTTTATTGTCATAATCAAAATAAAGGTATACTAACCAGTGTTATAATGTGTAACAAGAAAGAAAACCCTTAATTCAGAAGAAACAAAATTAAAAATAAATGATTTAAAATATTAAACTCAGATATAATATAACAACTTTTATATACTTTTTTTTTAAATATAATACCACGTGTTTGATATACGTTTATAAAAGTCATCCTCCAAAAAATATATCATTGAAATGCGTGTGATTACTGAGAACAAAGTATACATTAATAAAAAAAAAATAAGTGAAGCTTATTTTATAAAGAAAATAAAATAATATACTATAAACAACTTTTTTAGCAAATTTTAAAATATATATAAATATAATAATCAGTCTTATCTTTATTACTTTATTAAAAGGTTTACATTTTTAATTAAAAATGAACAATAAATTCAACTAATCTTTCCTAGGACAACATACTTTTGGTAAACATTTTAAAATATTTTTAAAAGAAAAAACAAAAAACGAAGTGAATTCTATATATCTATCTTTATTGATTTGTAGTCACGAGGCAAAAAAAAATATTGTTTTACATTAATATAATCTCTGGATTCAACCAATGTATGGGTTATTAAATTTACTAAATATTTTTAACATTAAAAAAGTTTTTTTTTAATAAATATAAAGAATAATTAATAAAACAAAACATGATTACATATACATATATTTTAAAGAAAAATAAACTAATGTTATAATAGTAATTTTGAAAAAGATATACAATTAAAAGTGAACAAAAAAAAGTTTATGATGTTCATTTTATAATTGTAATAAAAAAAAAAAGCTTAACTATATATACAAAGGAGTATTATTTAACTTAATGTCAGCTGATGTTAAGGATGTATCATTTAATAATAACACAAAGAAATTATTTTAAAACAATAGTGAATATAAAAATAATTTATAGATAAAGTAAATTTAAAATATAAAACAACAAGAAAAAAAAATCAATTGTTGGATAAACAATACTTTAAATAATGATTTTTGTTTTAATTGTTATACAGAAAAAAAAATTTTTTTCAAAATAATTAAAGATAAAAAGAAATTTTTTAACTATTATACAAAAAAAAGTATACAATTTTATTATATTTTTTTTAATTTTAGAAAAATTATTCTTGCATATCTTTTAAAATTTTAATTATTTACAAACAATAATCACGTGGTGATACTTATAATATTGATGGGTTATAGATATATATTAGATGTAGATGAAAACGTATAAACTAGTCATGGAAAATTGATAATTGTAAATATTATCAATAAATCTATTTTAAAATACAAAATTTTATAATCAATGAATATATAATAAAGAAAATAGTAAAAATAAGGTAAACAAAAGTGAAAATATTATATGTTGGTTAAAATACAACACAGAATAAATTTATTCTATTTTATATTTAAAGTTAATGGAACAGGCTGGTGTTAGGAGTCTTTTTGTATGCTTAATACAAATAAATATAGGTCATTAATTATATACTTTTATAGACGGAAAAAGGTTTCCTATTTAAGATAAACCAGAGACATCAGGCTTTTTAAATAAAAATATGCCTAACTATACTAGTAATAGTATAATAGTAACATCAAGACATGTATTATTAGCATAATATAAGAATATATCAAGTTTTATAAATATAAATACAATAAATATCGTTGTGTATGTTAAAAGGTCATAACTATTATTATTAATTATGTAAAAAGTCTTATAATTGTATATATATTTATAATTAATAGAAATTTTAATTAGAAAGTGTACTTCATACACCAGGTGTTACTTTTTATTACACATGTCGTGACAAAATTTTTAAAGATTAAAAATAAAATAAAAAATTTTAAAGATTGCATGATTCGATGGTATAAAGAAATTGTTATATATAATAAAATAACAAAAAAAATTTTATATATAAAGGAAATAGTCAGTTTTAGTTAATATATAAAAAATCAAAAATATATTTATACTAAATAGTTATATTATTATAATAAAAAAAAAATTATTTTTAAGTTTTAAACTATTTTATATTTATAATAAAAGAAAAATGAAAACTTATACTGCTTCTGATGTTTTAAAAAATAATACAACTGATTGTTTATGGATAATTTATAATAAAAATGTAAGTAAATAAAATAAAAAATTTTATTTTTAATTTAAATAACAACTTTTTTTTTTCTATAAAAACAAATTAAGGTTTATGATATAACTAATTTTTATCCTCATCATCCTGGTGGTAAAGCTCTTTTAAAATATGCTGGAAAGGTAAGCTTTTTACCATTAAATAATAATAAATTTTTCAATCTAAAAGACAATAATAAAATGTATGTACATACTTTTCAAATATAACTAACATTATTTCAAATTGCAGGACGTTACATTTATTTTATCAAATATTCCATCACATAATATTGCGATCCAAAAAATTAATAAAATATTGGAAGAAAGTTTAATTGGTAAATTAAATAATTCAAAATATTAAATATATGTAAATTCAAAAAATTTTTCATCAATCATTTCATAAAAATTATTATATTCTTCTTCAATATTTTCAAGGAAACTATTTTTTATTATATAATTTGATAATTGTACAAAAAAAAATCCACTATATTGTGTTATAATAACAAGATAAATATAAAGTGCAAGCATTTGTAATAATGAACTTTGAAAAATATTTTAAAATAATTTTTTATTATAAATTTTACTTTGTAATATTTTAAACTTTTGATCAAATAATATAATGTATAGAAAAAAAAATGTATTATTAAGGTAAAATGATGTTTAGAAATTTAAAAGTGATAATATTATTAAAGTAGAATTTTAAAGTTTAAATAAAAGTTTGTAGTCTACCTTTTCAATCTTCTTTTCATTATTGTTGCACTGATTTGTGATGGAAAAATTTATATATTGTTGATGGTAGATAAAGTTTACATATTTTACTAAACAATATTACTTTTCGTTAATTATTAAATATGTTTCAATTCTAAACATTCAATGTTAGTAAATAAAATTTTCTTAAAAGATGTTTAAAAATTTTAAGAGTATAAAATGACTGTCATTTCATATATGTCAATAAAATAAAAATATTCAAATTATAAATTAAATTGATATTTGTAAAGTAAATAATAAAAAACAAATGATCAGTTATTAAATAAATTTTTTTTAACCACAATATTTATTTTAAAATATTATATAATTTTGTTTTTTTTAATTTTAAATCAAAGTTTTATTAATGCTTTAAAGTTAATAAATGTTAAAAGGTTTCAGTTGCCATGGTGATATAAAATTATTTGTAAAAATATAGTAAAAGATTAATTTAAACATCATTGTTTTATTTTAAAATAAAGATTACTTCAATATTTTTTGTAGACTAGAAAAATGATTTTGTCTCAAATGGTATGTTTATTTTCATTAAATTAATTAAAGTAATAAAAAATTATTCTAGAAATCAAGTTTAGCTTTACAAATTACTTTAAAGGTAACATTTACCTATTCATTAATTTATTTTATAATGATGTTGTTAATTTTTATGTATAAAGGTAAAGTAAAATTAAAAACTAGTAATATAATATCTTTATTTAAAGTTTCAACTTTTACATATCCAATGTATATAAAAATAATAGAAGGATTATTAATTTTTGAAATTTTACCACTTGAAATATTAAAAAATTCATGGGCCAAAAGAGGAAATTTAACAGAGACATGGGCATACTTATTATTATCAATATTATTAAACATTTTGATGGGTCTTATCTGTGTATATATTGTATTTTTTCAAGCTTTTATGGTTGTCCTTGAATTATACTTGACTATCATTCAAAGTTTTTTTGTAATAATATTATTAATCTTCCTACTGATATCTATTATTTTTTTTGTCAAATAAAGAGACTATAAAATGTAAATAAGACGATGAAAATTTTAGTTATCACATAGTCTTACCATTTTTTACTTTTCTTATATTATTAGAAATAATAAAATAATTTTTGTTACACCAAAGTATTTTCTTTTTTTATTCTTCTAATTTTAGTTTAAATACATTATTTTTAGGTTTAGTGTCCTTGACCAGACATCATATTTTTATTCAGGTAATACTGTTTACAATTCTCAAAACAACTATATATAATTTTTAAAACTTATTTTGTTTTAAAGTTTATAGATATATAAAATAATATAAGAGATATTATTTTATTGCTATAATTTGATAAAGAAAAATGTCATCAGAGATAGTTGAAGATGTCTTACAAATTCTTGATTGTAAAATAGGTTTTTGTAAATATGGATCGGGACCAACTAATATTTTAATGATTCCTGGTGGTGTTGGTAATAAAATAAAATTTTTTATTATATTAATTATTATTTTCTTTGTAGGATGTTATAAAAAAGATTTTCCTGAAAGTGTTCTAAGTCAATTTGATCCAAACCTTGTAACAATTGTTTGCATTGATCCACCAGGTTATGGAACAAGTAGACCACCAGATAGAAAACAATCAATCAATAGATGTCAATTAGATGCAAAATATTGTCTGGAATTAATGAAAATTCTTAAATTAGAACCATTTAATGCTGTCGGATGGAGTGAAGGTGCAAGAACAGCTATTCATGTTGGTGGTCAAGGAAAAGATTTAGTTAAACATATAGTTCTTATTGCTGCAAGTACTAAGGTAGATCAAAGAGGTGCTATTGTTTTTAAAGGAATGCGTAATACAAATCAATGGCTTCCAAATGCAAGAGAAGCATATTTACAACATTATTCAGAAGAATTTCTTAGAGAACAATGGGGAGCTTTATGTGATTTAGTTTCAGAAGTTTACGATATGCTTGGTGGTGTTTTCTTATCCCATAATATCCTTCCTCAATTACAATGCCCAGTATTATTAATAAATGGTGGACAGGATAGATTTATAATGGATCCAAAAATTATAACTGATAGATTAAAACATTATGAAGTATTAGTTCATGCTCAAGCTAATCATGATATTCATATCAAATACCCAAAATGGTTTGCTCAAAATGTATACAAATTTATAACAAATGAAAAAAATTGTCAAAAATAAATATCGTTGTAATTTTTCATATATCACGGAAAATTTTATACATTTTTTTTTATTGATAATAAATCTGTGAATTAAGAGTAACGAGTATTTTATATTACATCATTTCATTATCATTAGTTATATGGTGTGATTAAAATTAAAACATTTTAAAGTATTTTATAGTTATTTTCTTTTTCATTTTTGTATTATATTATATATATATATATATATATTATTTGGTCATACTTTTGTTGTCTGTAAATGTTTAAAAAAAATTTTTACTATAAAAATAAAAATAAAAATAAATAAATAAATATACCATAATAAATTATGTAAAATTTAATTGTATTACTAATAAAAATTCTTGTAAAAAAACAATTTGCTTGTTTAAAGTAGTATCCAGATAATAATTTAGATTTATAAATAGTAATAAAACAAAACATGATTTAAAAAAAAAATCTTTAAGTCCGGTTTAAAAAAAATGTTGAAAAGAGCATAGTTCATTAAAAAATGATTGTTAAGATAAAATATATGTTTTTTTTTTTAAGAACCAGTTAAAAAAAAATATGTTATATTTCATAAAAAACGTAATCTAAAAAATATATCTGATTTCAATGGGTATATAAGGTTTATTTAAATTAGTTTATATTTATACAAACGTTTACATCTTTTTTTTTTAAAAAAATGGATTTAGACGCAAGGATCAAAGCTTACAGATTTGTAGCTTATTCTGCTGTCGCTTTTTCAGTTGTTGCTATTGTTAGTGTTTGTATTACACTTCCAATGGTTAGCAATTATGTACATAATATTAAAAGAAGTATAAATTCAGAAATTGCATTTTGTAAAGTAAGTTTTTTTTAAATTTCATTTTCATTAATTATTATACTTCCAGACAACTGCAAAAGATATATGGTCTGAAGTTAATACTTTAAAAAATTACCAACCACAAAACAGAACTTCCCGTGCAGCAGGATATGGAGAAGGTGTACAATCTGGAGGGGGGTATGCTCAATCTGCTGGGGTTTCTTCAGAATCTCAAACATCATGTAATTCTTGTTGTAAACCAGGACCACCAGGACCTGGAGGAAAACCAGGAAAGCCAGGAAAACCAGGTAAACCAGGTGCACCAGGAGCTCCAGGTACACCAGGAAAAGCTGCAGCTGCTCCATGTGAACCAGCTACACCACCACCATGTCAACCATGCCCACCAGGACCACCAGGACCTCCAGGACCACCAGGACCAGCAGGAGATGGAGGTTCACCAGGAGAACCAGGAAGTCCAGGACCAGATGGTCAAGCAGGAACAGAAGGACCACCAGGACCTCCAGGGCCACCAGGAAATGATGGACAACCAGGAGCTCCAGGACAACCTGGACCTGATGGTGAATCACAATACCCTGAAGCCGGAGAACCTGGACCACCAGGTCCACCAGGACCTCCAGGAAATCCAGGTGGTCCAGGAAAACCAGGTAGTGATGGTATTCCAGGACCAGCCGGACCAAAAGGACCACCAGGACCACCAGGCCCACCAGGATCTGATGGTAATCCAGGATCTCCAGGACAACCAGGAGAAGCTGGAAGTCCAGGTGAAAAAGGAATTTGTCCAAAATATTGTGCAATTGATGGTGGAGTGTTCTTTGAAGATGGAACTAGAAGACGTTAAAAAAAAACCGCTTTTTTTTTTAATTTTTCTTTTGCCTCTATTAGGCTGTCACAATTATATAGAAATAAAATGATACATTTTAAAAATATTATTTTTGTTTATGTTAAATGAATATACTAAGTTACTTATTTAATTATTTTTAGTTTATTAGCTATACTTGTTATAAGAAATTTTTTTTTAGATATTATAACTGTCTTATAATACAGTTAATACATCTAATACATAGCATATTGAATTTATATAGTTTTTAAATAACTGTTTTAGAAGGGTAAATTTATGTCTTTCTTTTTTTTTTTAATTGATCAATTAGGAAACAAAAAAAAGTTTAAATGATGTGAAAATGAGTATAAATTTAATACGTATATAAATTTTACAAGTCAATGAAAATAATTTCTAATAAAGCTGTTAAGTTTATATAACTATTTCTTTATTATCTAATCAAATTTCCAGAACAATAATCATTTATTAAAAGTGTTTTATGCACATATTTAAATGTTGATTGAAGGATAATTAAAATACTCTTTTTATAATAAATTTAAAATTTTTCAACTCATTTATCTGCTCCATTTTATATAGTATTTAAATTTAAAAAATATTAAAGTAACTATGTTATTATAAAATTATTATAACTCTTTTTTAAAAACATTTTTATAAAAATCAATTTAATTATTATCATTTTATGGTTGAAAAAACGTTTAATATATAAATAGGTAAATTTAGATTTTTATGCATACTAAAATAAAAATATAGTATTTATCATTTTTTTTTAGCTTTTATAACTTAAACGATTTATAAAAATAACTAATTTAATATTCCAATTTTATTTTATATTCTATATTTTAATCATGCAATAAAATTTATAACAAAAACAATAAGATTAAATATTTCTACAAATTTCTAATATATTTTACTTTATTTAAAAATATTTAACCAAAATATTTTCTTTATTTTTACTATTTTTGATTAAAATATGAGTAAATTCAATTTTAATAATTTATTATAACATATAAAACAATACATTAACACATTAAAATATTTTATATACTGATTCTTAGATACATTTCAATAAAATCATCAAAAGATATTTTTATTTCAATGTAATGTATATCTCTCTTGAGATTAGAAATACCATATGCTTTTTGTTGTTTTTACTTGGAAATATATAATTTTTAAAAGTTCATGCAAATCATAAGGCTAACATTTACGAATTGAAAAAGCAACTTGTCACTAGTAATACTTAAAAATTCAATTTTAGTTATTCCTATATATTGATATATAAGAATTTTTAAACAAATTTTATAAATATTATTTTATTCTTTTATAGTTATTAAATTATAAAAAATAATCTATTTTTACATTTGCTATTTGTTAATTTTAAATATATTTATTAAATTTTTAATAATATTTAGAAAATAAGTGTTATTTAAAAAAATTTCAAATCAGATATATTTTTTTTTACATTATGATAGGATCTCCATTTGAGTGTGCTATTTTTTGCCTAATCTCTACAGCTGTTATTTTTCGTCCAAAATTAGAAAATAAGGTATGATTGATAATTATCTTTTATTTTATTTATAATAAAATATTTTTAAGAAATGTACTTATTGTTTGGATGTTCGACCAATAATTCCTGAATGTCAAGATAATACATATGAATGTCAAGATATTAATCCTGAAGGTATTATATATTGTTTAAATATTTTTGAATACAGTACAAAAGTTCAATCAGCGGTTAGATGCCTTTCAATTTGGGATATAGATTTAAAAAATGTTAGTAATATTGTTACAAATAAAAAAACTGTTGAAGTTTTGCGCCAAGTTCAATCTAATTATTGTACACAAAAACTAATGAAACAATGTAATTGTTCTTCCTGTACTATTGAACCTCCTCTAATGACAAATAAAATTTTGCTAGAAAATAAGATAAATGTTAGTAAAAAAGAAACAGGGCATAATTCATCTCATCTACTACCAACAAATATATATAATGGTAAGATAAATGAAAGTAAAGAAATATTAATAGAAGAGAAGTATAATAACAAAGATAAAATACCAAACTTTTTAATATTTAAATATGCTAAAAAGTTATTTAATAGCATTTTTAATAACAACAATTCTTCTTCAAATTATAAATGGAATATTTCTTTTTTTGCATTACAATATTCATTTTTATTTTTAATATTAGTTAACAAGATATTTTAAATTTGTTATGAATAGTTTTAAAATAATCAACGATAATTATGTGTAAGATAAAACAAAAGAACGAAGTCAAATAAGAATTTTTATGATTGGTAGACAGCAATCTTAAAATATTTTTAAGAGATTAAAAATTTTACTATGCAATATAAACATTAAAAAAAAAACTTAAATTGTCATTTGTGGTTCTGGAAATGGTTGACGATTTTTAAACCAATCTGTTTCTTTATATGTAAACCATATGTTTGAAAAAAATAAAATAGCACATCCCCATGCTGCAAGCTGAAAAAGAAAAATTACAAATAATAATACAAATAAAAATCGAATTTTAATCAAACGTTAATACTACTTAACATTACTTACCACAGAAATTGTTAACGTAGAACTATGAGAATATGATCCGCTTACACATTTAATATCACCACAAAAATGTTTTTCATTAAGTAGTTTAACAATATTTTCATTAGTTGTATCTTCTAAAACTTTTGAAGTTGCAGACCACCAGCTTATTGCGACGAGAACCCAACAAATTCCCAAAACACCTGTGATAATACAATCAGCATGTGGAAGGCGATTGTCAGTAGCATATAATTCAAGATTAAATAGATAAATAAAAAGTAGTAATGCAATAAATATTATTGAAAATAAAGAAACCAAACCAAAAAATAATGCTGTTCCACCAAATGAATGTTCCCAAAGATTAGTTTTTGTACCATTACACATTGGTAACATAATTGATGATAAAGAAAATCTATCAATAATAGCCTTTTGAATAGAAGTTTCATTACATTTATATTCTAATAAGAATCCCCATCCATCCATTGTTGTGAATGCTATTAATGCAAAAGGTAATTGTAAAACTTTTATAAAACCTAAAGGCATTTTTAACATTTCTGGATCAAATGTACCAAATAATGCCATTTTTTCTATAATAAATTTTATAAAATAGTTTTTTAATTAATTAAACAAATTAAAGTATTATTAACAAAAAATTATAGTAATAATTGATATTTTATTATAATAATTGTATATATTTGTTTTAAATGTTTTATTAAATAGAAAAAAATGATAATATTTTTATTACTCTATTTCTATAAAACATAAAGTTATTTTAAATAAAAAAAAATACATTTTAAAATTATTAAATATATAAAGGGTTACCAATAAGTAGTGTTCCACTTTTTAAAAGTTTAGTAACTTTTGTTTAAATATATATTTTTTAATAAATTTTTTTTAAATGATAGAGAACTGTTTAAAGTATAATATATTACAAAATCATTTTTAAGAAACAATTTTAAATTAAATTAAAGATATAAATATATTATGATATTTATATTAATTTTTTTAATATAAAAATCTTTATTTTTAAATTTTTTTATATTAGGTGTAAAAAATAGAGTCACATAAGTGTTTTCCACCTGGCTGAAAACATTTTTTCGTTTATTGAAAGAAAATTTTTTTATCACTTTTTATAAAGTATCTTGTTTTATGTACGAAATTTCTTTATTAATATTATTTTTAACGTTATCTAAAGTTTTTAATTAATTTCTATAAAACAGATGTCAATATTTAGCAATCATGATGATTGGGGAATATCTTTTTTTTAGATATTAGTTTGTTACTAACAATTGATTTTAATAAATTAATTGTTTCTTAAGCTGTATGTTATATCGTTTACTATAACAGTTTAAGCAAATTTACCCCCCAAAAAATATACATCAATCATTTGTTTTGATATAGTACCACATTATACAGTTATTTACTAATTTTAAGGTATTAAAATAATGAAATAAAAGAAATAATAGAAAAATAATAATTTTAAAACTCTTAACTTAATCATTTTTTAAATAAAACATCTTCTTTAAAATTTTCCTAAATACAGTTATTTTTTATAAAAAAAATACTTTTAAACTAGTAAAAAGTAAAAATTAGAAACATTTTTATCGTTTTAAAAGTGGACTTTTAAAAATATTTTTTAAAAATAAATTGGAAACATTATTAATGTTTCATTTTTCTTCATTTTTTTTATATAAAACACAATAATTTTTTAATATTGATATAATTCTTTAGGTGATTCTCTATCAGTTAAAAAAAAATTCATAAAAATATATAAATTTAAACAAAAGTTATTAAAGTTTAAAAAAGTGGAACACTACTTATTGGTAACCCTTTATATATTTCCAAGAAAAATAATGACAATGTTTTAATTTTTACCTCAATATATATAAATATAAATATATTTTATAGATTATTGCAAAAATATAAATTTGTACATATAATTTGTAACAATTGTATTATATTTTATATTTAAATAGGTAAATAATAAAAGTATTTACACTAAATTTGATATTTCATTTTAAAAACAACTAATTGGTTTGCAGTACATTGATAAATTAATAAATTTTTTTTAATAAAAGGTATATATTAGGTATCGAATAAAAGAACAAATAATGTAAATATATTCTTAATTAAAGTTATAATAAAAGATATATATAAACATTTATGAATAAAAAATTGTTTATTATTATTGAAAGAGTAAAAAACATTATATTAATATAAAGATATACAAAAAAAATGAATTTATAAAATATTAAAAATAAAAAAAAGCTGTAAAAAAAAGTTACATATAACAGTTTAGACACAACAGGTAAGTTTTGTAACAATGTTGATAATAAACATGTACAATACTGTACTGTATACTCCACAGGTTTTCGTTAAAAGAATATATTAATTAATAAAAATATAATTTGAGGAAGTGTTTTTTAATAAATAATTAAATTGTAATATAGTTTAAATTAAAGATACTATAATAAATAATGTTATTAAAAACAAGTAATAAACATTAATAAACTAGAAAAAAAAACTATTATATTAATATTAAAATATTAATTTTTAAACAAAAATAATAAATTGGTTAATTTTATATAAATATAAGATTATTAATGTAATATTAAAAAAATAACATGTTCAATTTACAAAACTTTTTTTGAATTAATAATTTTAATATGCATATACTCTTTATATTATATCAGAAAAACATATTTACTCTGGAAAATCATTAATCACTAACTTTCTTTCTTTTTATTTTTAACTATTTGACTTTTGATCGATTTTATTACTTTAATAATATCTTTAACTTTTTAAAATATAATATTTAACACGGCATTAGAAAATCTTATATATTATACTATTATTCTAATGATATGTTTCCTCATAATACATTTCAATTCTATTCATAATTTTTCTATATAACGCCAATATATATTTAAAAAGATTGAGAAGAAAACAAATAAATAATAATAAAATATATACATTTATATAAATATATATATTAAAAACATATTTTAAAGATGGTATTGGTAAGTATAAACAAATAAGTTTTTTTTTTTTATTTTATATAATTAAACTTATCATAAACACATTGATTAAATTATGTTTTTAATTATTTTTTCATTTTAGTTTTGATTATTTTTTCTATAAATCATCCTTTTACAGATGGGTGGAAAAAATAAAAGATCTGGTGGTGGTAATCCAGGATCAAGTGATAGAGTTAGAACTCACCTACTATTTGGACAAAAATCAGAACATCATACAATAAAAAGAAAGAGACGAACACATAGTAAGGTAAAAATTTCTAAAAATAAATTTTTTTTTAGATCGGTTAATGCAAAATATGCATAAAAAAGATGAAATGGTTCAAGCAGGACCAGATGAAATAGATCCATCATTATGGACAGGAAATCAAAGAGTTTTACATTTTGGACCAATGGCGCAAAGAGATCCATTTTTTTATTATTATCCAAAAGGATGGGATGTATTATATCCTGCTCAATTTGGTTTTTTTCCTTATCGTACAAATAAATTCAGAGGATCATCATATGTTGTTTGTTTGTGGTCTTTTGGAATTTTTTTTTTAATAGGCTCATTAATAATGATATATTTGGGCTATTTTGTTATGCATGATTCACCATTTTGGACATGGCCATCGGAAAAAGTTCAATTTCTTCCTCCTATTCAAATAGCTGGTCCTATATTATTTGTAATAAGTTGCTTACTAATATTAATAGGTTGTATAGCATCCTTAATAACATCAACATTTTTAAATGAGAAGTTTCGTCATTATTATCATAAAAATCAACCTGCAAATACCACTGTCTTAATAAAACATTTCCCACATCATAATGGTATATATGAGAAAAATCCTTATCAACCATTACCACCACCAGCTTATCCTGTTCTTGAAAATCGTTATGCACGATCATCATTTCTTAATGCAAGATCTGAATTAAAATTATTTCCACCAGTCATGCCAGGTTATTCAACATTATTTTTACATGGAAAACAAAATTCACCATTTTTAGCATCACCATATACAACATTACGCGCAATTTCATTAACAAGGTATTTATTTTTAACTATTTTTTATATTATAGATTTTATTTATTTATTTTAAAATAGATTTGCTGTTGGAAGTGATGAAGCTAGTCAAAGTAATTTATCAAATATTAGAACTCCATTGGTATCAAGAAAACGATCTAATTTGTCAACAGATTCTCAAAAAAGATCAAAAAGTATAGGTACTCCTTTTAGGGATAGTTATTCAGGAAGAAAAAATAAAGAAAAAGAATTTTGCCCACTTTAAATATATTTATACAATATTATTTTTTTGAATTTTATAAAAGTGATAAAAAAATAATTTATAAAATAAAAATATATATAAAAATTTAATATTTTAAACTCTATTAAACTGTATTATAATATGTAGAATGTGTATAATTTAAAATATTTTTTGTATATTTTAATAAACTATTTTAAAATAAAACGTTATTAACAATTTTATGAATAATGAAATAACTTACAATAAGATAAGTTTTTAAAACAATATAAGATATATTTTTATACTTTTTCAGCTTTTATTAAATTTTTAACATATTTCATATTATAATAACGCACTATAAATTTTTACTATTCATTAAATAAGTATATGTATTTTTATGTTATTAAATGAAAAATTAAATTTTTTTATTTTTTTTGTTTATTAAGAAAATTTTTTCTTATTTATTATAATAAAGATAAAAATAATTTACTGGATAAATAATTAAAATTTTATTTAGTAATCGATTGTCGATACTAATGAACATCTTTCAAACTGAAAAGCCTTAGTATATTATACATCTACGGTTATAATTTTTGACTAAGTTAATAATAAAATAAATTTTTTATTATAATTTTTGTTAATAATATTATTATAATAAAAAGAATTTTTTTAATAATTATTTATCTAATTCTATAAGTTAATTACTTATGTTTATTATACATAATAGTTAAAAATTATTATATTAAATATAATTAGAAAGTATTCATTCCCTTTTTACTTTACGTCTAGTCGTATTTATCATTAGGTTATTTCTATAGTATATACATATACATATAAATCTTTTACTTCTATTTTTCTAAATAAAAATGTTACAAAATAAAAGCTGTCATCATTATTTTATTATTTATTAAAGAATATTTTCATATTATTTAAAACCATAAAATAGTGCTAAATATATGACAAAAAAATAATTTTCTTGATAAGCATCATATCTTTATTTACTACATTATTTTATTCTTTCTTTTAAAACGTGTAATTAAAATGTTTATTGGAATTATAAAAAGTACATTAATAATAATCATTTTGTTTTTGATAATTATAATTTTTTATCTTTTATTTTTGAAATTAATTAACATTTTACTATATAGAGAAATTTTTTATTATTTCTATTTAAAAAATTCTTAGTTATTTTATTTTTTTTTTTAAATTCATTTTATATTTAAAATGACAGAATCTACAAATTTATTGAAGCCCGGTTATTACCAAACTGAATTAGGAAGAACCACTTGGAATATACCAAAAAATTATCAAAATTTAACATTAATAGGTACAGGTGCATATGGTTGTGTATGGTAAGTAATAAATTAAAATATAAATATTATATAATATTTTAGTTCTACTGAATGTACAATAACAAAAGAAAAATATGCAATTAAAAAAATTACAAGACCATTTGATAGTCCTATACATGCTAATAGAACACATAGAGAATTAAGATTATTAAGATTAATGAATCATGAAAATGTTATTAGTTTACATGATGTATTTACTTCAACACCAACCTTTAGTAAATTTAATGATATGTATGTAAATGTAGTATTATTTAATAATATATCCGTTTTTAGTTATCTAGTCACTTCACTTATGGGAGCAGATTTGTCAGACATATTAAAAATTCAAAAATTATCAGACGAGCATGTACAATTTTTAGTGTATCAAATTTTACGTGCACTAAAATATATACATTCAGCTGGTATTATACATAGAGATTTGAAACCATCAAATATAGCAGTAAATGAGGATTGTGAATTAAGAATTCTTGATTTTGGTTTAGCTAGACATACAGAATCAGAAATGACAGGATACGTCGCAACACGTTGGTATAGAGCACCAGAAATTATGCTTAATTGGATGCATTATTCACAAACGGTTGATATGTGGTCAGTTGGATGTATTATGGCAGAATTAATCACTGGTAAAACATTATTTCCTGGAAATGATCATATTGATCAATTACAACGTATAATGAGCGTTGTAGGAACACCAACAGAAGAATTTTTAGAAAAAATATCTTCTGAAGAGGCTAAAAATTATATAAGAAATATGAAAAAAATGCCACGTAAAAATTTTAAAGAATTATTTTATGGAGCTAGTGATTATGCTGTAGACTTTTTAGAAAAAGTTTTAAATCTTGATCCTGATTATAGATTAACAGCCTCTGAGGCTTTAGAACATCCATACTTTGCAGAATATCATGATCCAAGAGATGAACCAACATCGGAACCATTTGAAACAGAGCTCGATGGTGACTTTTCAATAGAAAAATGGAAAAAAATTATTTGGAACGAAATTCATGATTTCCAACGTTGTAAAGAAGAGAAAGAATTAAATATTAAAAAAGAAGAAGAAGAAATAGAAAATAATGTAATAAATAATGATCAACCTGAGCCAAAACTATCAAAACTAGATGAAAGTCTAATAAACAAAAATGGAGAAGAGAAAACTGATACAAAAGTTGTAACAAATGATGATATTAGAAAATCATTGTTAGAACAGACCCAAAAAAATGAAGATAATTTAGATAAACAATTAGTTAACAGCAAAAACATCAAAGATGAAAGTGAAAAAAGTACTAAAATAAGTAATATTATAGAAAATGATGAGAAAATTAAAAAAACAGATGAAGAAAAATGTGAACGGTCAATAAAAGATGAAAAAGAAATATGTAAAGCGACAATTGATGATGATGTCACTCCTCATGTATCAAATCTCAAATCGACAGTAAATTTTAAAAAATAATAATATATTTTTTGATAATTTAAATGCATTTTATACATAATTTTTAATCTATTTAAAAATTAACTTTTTTTTTATTTTTATTAGTACTACAAATAAATCTTAATTTTTAACAAAAAAGTAATTTACAATTTTTTTCTCAAATGCGCTATTTTTTTATGCAATTATTTTTTTTTGTTATAAATATTACAAAAGCTATTTTGTTAATTTACATTACATCCTATTTAATTATATTTAAATAATTCAATAATATTTTTTATATAATGTTTTAAAATATGACAAAAATATTGTATTAAATATTTTAAATAAATTTTTTTATAATATGCATAAAAAATAAAAACTTTTTTTTCGTTATATTTTGACATAATATGTGAAATAGAATATTTAGAAAAAAAGTTTCTTTTAATTAAATTTTTGTTTAATGAAAATAAATTATTTCATTTTCGAAGTTCTTTAAAATTAAAAAGTATTATAATTTTTAAAAAAGTAATATAAATTATATTTTTTTTAAATATGAATAAAAATATATTTTTTTGTTGTATATGATATGATCGCTTATAATATCCAGGACAAGATAAATATAAACATTGCTTTTCATATATAAAATTAGAAATAACCATTTTCTTCTTGTCAATGTTTTAATTTATTTATATAAGTTAAACTTGCATCTTGTTCAAAATTTTGATTATTTAAAAAAATGAATATTAAATACTTTACGATAAAAAAGGTATTTTTTTGTGTATACATTTTTGTTTTATAAAAAATTTATTTATAAAGTTTTTTTATATATTATCATTTTTAGTATAAAAATATATACATTATTCAAAAAAAAAAATGCAAATTATCAAAAAAAAAATTATAGTTTGTCAAAATGACAAAAATAAGAGTACTACCAAAATTTTGGGATTTTACTTTTTTAATTATCTACATATATAGCATATATGTATTGAAAAAAAATTTTTTTAATACTTTATGATTAATTATGTTTAATAATTTAGTTCTAAATTGTTAATGTTTTTTATTGTATAAAATTATTTGTAAATTAAACTTAATGATTAAGTAAAAACTAGAAAGCTTCAAAAACAAAAAGTTTTATATTTGTTATAAATTTTTTTTAAAATATTTTCTATTTTTTTTATATAATTTTTTAAAAAAGCATATTCAATTTTAAAAAATTTAGTTTATTTATCTTTTGATAGACCATGTTTTTTAAATAATTAATGTGCAAAAAAATATAAAATTACAAATTTTTTAAAAAAAGTAAAACAACAAAAGTTTACTTTCAAAATTAAAAAAAAATTTTTTTTATTTACTTTTTAATTTTTTAATCTAATCTTTATAGCTCAATAAAATGTCAAATCATTTAATAAATAATAAAATAAATTTTTTTTCTTTTGTTTCTATATGAATCCAATAAAATAGCTTTCAAATAAGCTTCTATCAGCATCGTTTATTCCAAATGAGTTACAAATACCCATTTTTAGTTTATATCAACTGACAATGGTATCGTAATTCAAACCATGTTTTCTTCCTAGAATTTTATCAAGACCATGTTGTAATTCAAAAAATTTACAAAGCATATTGTGGTAACATCATTTAGCTTTATATCATAAAACCAATTTCCATTCTCTAAGCTTATTTTTTTCTATAAAACCATTAATAATATTTTTGTTGGTTTTTTTATATAAAGTTTCATTTTCTAATTTCTGAACAGATTCTACTCTTATAATAAAATGCTATTTTTTTATTAAAAAGTTAATGGTTTTTTTTAATTGATAGAAATTTTTAGAAATTCATTGTCATACTAAGAATGATTACTTACTACAAAAATAATTTAGTTTAAATTTTAAATATATATAAAAAAAATACAACAAAAAAGTTGTTTATTAATCAAAATTTTTTAAAATTTATGTCAATACATAACAAACATCTAATTAATTATCAAATGCTTTTTTATTTATTTTTATCATTTATAGAATAATAATTTTTTAAAAGTAATGAATTTACCAAAAATAGAAAATATCAGAAATTCATTTATTTACAGTTACAAAAATGTATTTTTAAAACATAAAATACAGTTTTTTTAAACAAATTTTAAAAATTATATAAATACACAATGCAAATAAAATAAATATATATTTTTTATACAAATTTTATGTTTAGTATTTGGTACAAAATTAACATTACAAAACCAAGAATTGTTTATATTAAAAAATTAACAACTAAACATATATTACCTCTAGTAGTTAAAAATATTTTACTATTTAATAAAATTTTTAATTTATTATTATTTACAAAAAAACAAGCTTATTTTTTAATTTATAAAATTATCTTTCATTTAATAACCATTTTTCCTCTAGGAAAATATATTTTAATTATAAACTAATTAAAAGGAATGTCAAAAATCACTTTTGCAAAATAAAAAGAAATGTATAATTATAAAATTGTTTTTGTTAATTTGAATATTAAATATAAAAGTTTATAAATTATTTTAAAAATTTTATTTTTTATCTACCAAAACACTATTAATTTCTAAATTAAAAAAAAATTGAACTAACTTATATTAATTGTTTTAACTTATTTATAAATTATCATTGTAAAGTTAGTTAGTTTATTTACTATTTCAGACGTCAAAAAACAAAATTGTTATTGGTATTATATTCTGTTTCATTTCCTCCTTCTCAATTAAATTAATAAAATTCAGTTAGTAATTAATAAATTTTCACATAAAAAATATTATACTGTTAAAGTTTAATCAAAGATTTATTAAGCAAAAAAAGTATAATTTATTATCACTTACGAGTAGAAAAATAATCATTTTTTCACGCATCTAAATTAAAAAAGATTTTAGTCAAATTAAAAAAGAAAATGAAATTTGATAGCATAATTTATAATCTATTTAAACAAATTCTAAACTGTTTTGCTACAATAAATTTTTTTAAATATACTGCAAATTCCCGATAAAGAAAAGGCAATTAAATTTTTTCAAAAATATGAGTTGTTACTTTCAAGCAAGGTCTGTTCAAATAAATATGAAATAAAATTGGAAATTGGAAAGTAAAATAGATGAAAACATTTTATTAAGAAATGTTAAATGGAAACAGACATTAGAATGGGAACATGGTTTATAGATACCAAAATACCTTTTAGAACAGCAATTTTATTTATATATTGCTGGTTTTATGAAATGTCTTCAGTAGAGTTTCGTAAGAAGAGTTGGAGAAAAACCACAGTAAAATTATGAAATAAAGCAATTATATTAAAGAGGTATGCTTATTTAAAAAAAAAGTCCCAAAGTATGATTGGAAGAAAATATATCGATGAAGAATAATAAAACGCTTTTTACACGAAAAGAGAATTATTGTAAAAGAATGTTGGCACAACAGTGATGTTTTGGAAAATCTATCTCTTATGTTGGAAGGATACACATACAAATTTACATGGTAAAAATAATAGCAAAAAAAAAACCTTTTTATATAATTTTAAAAGACACCTAAAAGTTTTATTGCTTCTTTTTTGAAAAATAAGTTTCTTTTGTTATTTTCTCAAAAACGCTTTTAAACATCACACGTAATAATTTACTGATAAAAAAAGCATTATTACTTTACACTCTTTTTTTTTACTTAAAGAGAGAGGATAAAACGGAACAGCAAGTAATTATTTAATAAATATAAAGAAGTTTATTTTATATAATGTTTTTTTTTAATTTGTGTAAAAATTTTTTCTTATATTTTCTTTTATAATCAATTTTTAACTTTTTTTTTAAACAAAATTATAGTATATTTTAAAAAAAAGTTTAATATCATAACATGCAGCACTTCTACATATTGAAATTATTAACAATAAAAAAAATTTGAAAAAAAATTTATAAAAGTTGACTATTTTAAAACAATTAACATTTGTCAATAAATGAAAAATAAGCTTTTTATTTAATTGTGTTGTCAGCATAATGTCTTTTTCAAAGATTAAATTTTTGGTTTTATGTAAAATTAAAATTAAAAAATAACATTGATTGTTTGCATAAATTATTGAAAATATAAAATAAATTATTTTTAATAAAATAGAATACTTTTAATTTTTTTTATAGTTCATTAAGTTATAATAAGAAAAAAATATATTGTAAAATTTAATTTTAAAAGAAAAATTATTATAAAATTCAAAAGAAAATTTTGTATTAAATATAGTAAAAACATTAATATGCATAATAAAAAAATTTGGTAAAATAAAAAAATGTTTCAAAAAAAATATAAAAACTTTTTTAGTAATAAAAGTATACCTATTTTAGTTTATCATAATTTTTTTATAAAACCTCATGTTTTTGGCTTATAGATAAAATTAAATACATAAACAATGATAAAAAAAATTAAAAATTTTATTAAGAAATTAAAATGTGTATATATACTTGGGACATCCTGTACATTTTAAAGATTTGTATAAGTTATGTCAGTTGTTGTTAATGATGTCGCTAGAGAAGATGTTTCTTCATATAATTTATCACGAAGAGACCACATTGCTTTGACAATATCACTTTCTTGAAGTCGTTTTCCAGTAGGATCTGAACGTATAAAATTAAATGGATTAAATTTGGAACCTGGAGTTGTTCTTGTTTCAACTGATTTATTCCATTTACTTATTGTATTTTGACGGCGTTTTCCATGTAGTGTTTCTAAATATTGTTTGTAAGTATCTGAATGCAAAGCTCTTTTTACACGAACTGCTTCAACAGGTGGTGCTACAAATACTGGTTCTGGTTGTTTAGGAGCAAGAACAACAGAACGTCCAGGATCAATATTTGGATTTGTAGAAGGAGTAACATAAGCAACTGTTGAAGGTACTGTAGGTTGTTGAGATACAGTTGTTGTAGATGTTGATGGTGGAGTTTGATAAGTATGAACTATATTTTGTTGTAAAGATGAAATTGATTGCTGATGAACTTGAAGCATTTGAATAGGTGTACCATTTTGATTTTGTCCTAAAACAACAGTTTGCTGCCCTTGACCGTTAACTGGAAGCAAAACTGTATTACCATTCATTTTAGCTTGAACATATTGTTGGGCAGATTGTGAAGGCACAGAAGCTGAAATATAACCATTTTGTGTAGGCTGATTTTTAGTAGTACATTGTTGAGTTGTACCATTTTGCATTGTTTTTGAACATGTTTGAACGTGATTATTAACCGGAGTTTTATGTTGGAATTGTTTAATTGGTGTGGTCGTAGGAGTTGGATGTTCTTCAGGAGGTATTCCTTGAGGATGGTGTTTAAAAACACCTCCTTGCGCAAAAGGTTTTGTAAGAACACCTCCAGTATACACAAGACATGGTCCATTTTTAGTAATATCATCATGTTCATAAACAAAAAAATTTTTTCCTCTTTGATTTGGATACATTGCTTTTGCTGCATTTGCAAGATGTTTTTCCTTTATATGACGAAAAAGTCTTGGAATTGATGGAAAAGGTTTTCCTTCTTTTTTGTATTTTAAACAGCTTTGCCACAAACATGCATTTGTAACATCACCATTTGACAACTTAATTGGAGATTTTGTATGAACAATTCGTAAATGTTCAATTAAACCATCAATACAGTCAAATTGGTAGTCGCAAGTGTCCCATTTACATGGAAAAACTTTTATTTGTCCAGGTTGAAGAGCTTTGCAATTTTGTACATCTTCAGCTTCTTGTTTAGCCCTTTCGGAAGCAATATAAGATGCCCTAACTTCGTATTGTTTCTTTTCAGTATCTGACAGTTTTTTCCATTCAGCTCCTACCATACGTGAAATCTCACCAAATCCAACAGTTGGATTATCTGTCATAACACGCTTCCTTACCTCAGCAGAAAATAATATATATCCTGATTTAGATTTTGCATTTAATTTTGGTTGTTGAGCTAACCAAGAAGGGTCTTTACATTTTTCTTTAGTTTCCTCATCAATTTCTATATGATCGAGATCAGTTGTATCATTAAGATTCTCAATAGAATCATTTAAATCCGGAACTTCGGCAGGTAATGTTGTATCAGTTTTCATAATTAAAGGAGATAATTCTTTTTCCATAACTATATGATTTTTTAGCAACAATATTTCATCATCAATGACGGAAGCCGCCAGATTATATGTCTAAAATTGATGAAAATTTTTGTAACAAATTTATTTAAAAGTATATGATTTTTATTTTTAAAGTGTTGATCACAATTGTATAATTATAAGGCGCGAAGCAACATTCAATATTATATTTTTTAAATGTTACCATTACATTAAATTAATAAATTAACATAAAAAATTTACAAATGCTTAGTACGTAGATTTACAAAAGTACCCGTTCACTTAGCTTTTAACAAATTTTTCAATTAAAAAAATATAAGCATGAGCTGCCGGGTAGTTACTAACAAGGGGGTCGACAAGGGCGCCAGAAGAAACATGGTAAAACCAAGAAACTACTGGCCGGCTCTATCGTCTCCCAGTATCACAGAAGAAAAATAGCAGCCAGTTGGATTGTAGAAACGTAACTTTAACATTTACTAATAGGTGCTGGCAAAATAAGTAGATGGAAGAAATGATCATAGTCGCGGTAACAGTAATACAACTGATGGGGTAATCATTTAACAAGACTAAGAAAAGCAATTGGTGTAGACATACATCTCACGATTGTGGGGATGCTCTTGCTGTCTGTCAACAATATGCATTTGTCGACTAACCAAGAATATGTGCATACACTAAATGTCGATTGTAATCTAGTATTATACTGACATAGATAACCAAATGCTCTATAAAATAAAAATGACGAAAGTAAAGATAAAATACAAGCAGATGTCATTTCTAAACAACATACTTGTTCGTCTATTCTGTTCTCTAACAATCGATCGTATAAACAACATAAAATTTCTAATAAAAGATTGTTAAATCAAATATTAAAAATACAGCGTATCTCTGTTTCTCTAACCAAACGCATTTTCTATATATGAAACACTATACTCTGAAGTTTAAGTAAATTATTTTAAAAGACCTTACATTTTACAGAGATATAGTTCATTAATACCGCGCAGAAAAAGTTGTTGAGTTACATTATATATAAATATATCAAAAACGCATTATGTAATGAATAGCAATTATGTAGAAAAATTTTAATTCGCATCATTTTAATTAATTTAAAATAAAGGATTATTATAATGTAACTCAATACTAAAGAAAAATATTTAGTTATAAAACTTACTTTTAATTTTTTTATTGGTTTAGAAAACTCAAGATTCATTGGTTTTGATCCTTTACCAAATTCATCATTTAATCCCATAGTTTTTCCTTGTGATTTACCAGCATTTGTTTTTAGTGAACAATATCCTTCTGTTTTGTCATATCCTTTAACTTTATATTCACAAATAAATACGTCACATTCTGGAATTTCAGTTTTTCTTTCTGTTTCATATTGTTTAAAAGTTAAGATAGAACATTTATTTTGGATATTGTCACAATCAACAACCATATCTTTTTGATCAACTGCAAAAACTTCGTTAACATAAAATAACCTTGATTCATCATGAACAACTTCTATTGGTCGTGCAAACCAAGATCCTGAAAAATATGCTTTACCTTCACTTGTTTTCCATAATTTGTCTATTCGCATTACATCACAGTATGCCTTCTTGTCGTTGAAAACAAGAACACCATCACCAAGTTTTAACCAGAATTTACCATGTTGCATTATTTCATAACATTGAAATGTAATACCTTCATTATTCATTCCACTATTCATGATTGCTGTTTGAGAAGTTGAAATGACTTGTTCATATCTTGGATGTAATATTTCATCTGAATCATTAAAATTTTTAAATTTTTTTATATTTTTAAAGATACTTTCACTACTCTC
This sequence comes from Strongyloides stercoralis, assembly GCA_029582065.1. NCBI lineage: Eukaryota > Metazoa > Nematoda > Chromadorea > Rhabditida > Strongyloididae > Strongyloides > Strongyloides stercoralis. The sequence continues at coordinate 854,888 of JARPTA010000003.1, forward strand.
TTCTTTTGTTAAATTTTTTAATAAAGTAGTTTCATTTTCACCTTCGTTATCTTTTTGTTCATTTTCGCCTTTTGTTGTTCTTTTTTTTCTTCCAGTTGCATTTATTTCATCTGTAAGTTGTCTATCAGTAAAAAAACGAGCAGATGAAATTAACAAATTTTTCATAGCATCATCTCTTTGACTTATAAAATGAGTTTGTAAAGTCACTGTATCTTCGTAAATTGTATCTTCAGGTGTTGCAAGTTTTCTAGCAACAGAAAATAAATAAAATACATCTTCTTGAAATCTATCTAATCGTCTATATCTTCGACTTTCAACATTTTTTTTTATTTGATCTAATGTGAATGGCCAATATTCTTGAATAATTTCATGTTGTTCTAATAATAATGGAATTCTTGATAAAGATTCCGACACTTTTTTTCCATTATTACTTACTAGTGATAAAAGTTCATCTATTAATCGTTGTAAAATTTTTTGAACTTCACATTGTACTAATGGAATGTGAGGTTTTATATCAAAGTTTCTTTTTTCATGCATAACAAGTTTTAGTAATGTAAATGCGTCAGCATAAAGTTGACTTTCAGGATCGTTAAAAGCACAAGCATTTGAAAACACTAATATCATATCGTTTAAAAATGTGTAAAAGTTTGAATATGATTGATTCAATAATTTTTGACGTATTTTTTCTAAATCCATTGGTTTTTTAATTTCTTCATAGTAATCAGGATACTCAGCTTTAGTTGGCAGTTTATCAAAATTGTATGATAAAACACGTTTATCAGGAGCTTTATAATCAACTATAGTGTTAAAAAATTCATACATCTGAGTTTGATCCTTAGACAATCCAATTGGAATTTTTAAAATTATTTCAGATTTATCAATCATTTCAATTCTATTGTCTTTACTAGCACTTTTTAAAACTCTAGGAGATGGAGGAAAAGATAATTCTTCAGAAATTACGGATAAACTATCTTTACTAACTTTTTTTTTTCGTTGTTCTTTAAAAGATTGAGGTGACAATAAAGGTTCCAAAGGAGCTATTTCATTTATAAATTCAAACACTTTTGCTTTTAAAAATTGCGCATCATTAAAGATAAAATGACCAGGTGGATTTATAATCATAGCATTGTCAAAAACTAAAATGAGATCATTTTGAAATTCTGTTGATGATAAATAACATCGATCTTCTAATTTCTTTTTTACAGTAATCATATCCATAGGATTTTTAATAATTGAAAAATATTGTTCATAGTGTTCTTTTGAGGGAAGTTGCATAAATGGATCTATAATTCGTCTATTATCAATATAAATTTCACATAATCTATTCCAAATATTTGTTAATCTTAAGATATATATTGTCCATCTTTCATCAACTGATTTACGTCCCTTTTTTCCTGCAATTGGTGTAAATCCAGGAATATTTCCATATTTGCTTCGACGAGCTACTTGAACAGTATTTGAAATATCACTTTCTTCGTCTAATAATTCCTTTTTAACTTTTTTGTCAATACAAACCTTTTTATTTGTTTCTGATAGTACAATATTTCTTTTTTCAATTTCATTTTTAAGTATTTTTTCCAAAGCAACTGCATCTTTATAGATAACAGATGATTCAATGTTAAATTTTTTTGCATTTGAACAAATTAACATAAAATCAAGAATTAATTCTTCAATTTTTGTATACATGCCCTTTTTTAATTTATTATTAATAGCATATAATGACATTGGTTGTTCAATTTCTTCATAATATTCAGGATATTGACTTTTCAAAGGTAATTCAAAAAAAAAGTTACAAAGATATTCTTTATTCTTTTTCTTTTGTTCTCTTAAAAACCAATAAAATTTAAAAAGTTCGTTATCTTCACTTTCATTTACTTCATCATCTTCATCTTCTGTTAAAAAAACTTCGTCATCAATTAATGTAGCACTTGCTAATGAATTAACTTCAGCTCTTGCTTCATCTATAACGCTTTTGTTCGCTCTTCGTTTTAATTTATTTATCTCATCTTTTCTTTTTTTGACAAATTCATAGATTGCGACAGCGTCTTTACTAATTTCAGAACGTGCACCATTAAATTTTTTTGCATTTGAAACAAGTAATTCAATATCCTTTTCAAATTCATCCCAATCATTATATTCATTTTTTAAAACTTTACACGCAATTGTTTTGAGATCTATAGGATTTTGAATGGTTTTGTAATATTCAGGAAATTCATCTTTACTTTCTAATACTTTAAAAATAGGAGCTATCATACGTCCACTTTCATCACTTAAATTAACAATTCCTTTTAAAATTAATTCTAATTTCCAGTTATCAAATGTTTCTGTTTTTGATTCATTTTCAACAGGCACAGTATTTCCATTTATTTTAATTTCACTTGCTGAGGTAGAATTATCTAATGGTCCTGCATTTTCTTTTGTACGCTCAACATCAACTAAATATTTTTCTTTTTCTAATTTGTAGAATAAATTGAGATCAGTAGCTGCTTTAAAAATTTCATTATTTTCAGGAAAGTAATCTATATTACATCTAATTACATTTTCAATATCCTGACACAAATCGACTACTTTTGTATATTCACCAGATTTTAATCTTTCTTGAATAATAAAAAAATCATGTGGAGAAGGTATTTTTTCAAAATATTCAGGATAATTATTTTTTGACGAAGTTTTATATAAAATGTCGTAAGGGCATGTTTTGTCAATTGTCTTGTATGACATTATACTTTGAAAAAGATCTTGACATAACATAAACTAAAAATATATTTAAAAAAAAGCATTTTTTTTTCAAAATTACCTCTGAATTTTCTCCATTTACTTTTGCTTTTTTATTTGATCTTAAATTTGTTATTGAAGAACCGGATGCTGGTCGTTTTCTATCAGCGACAAGTGAAGTTTCGCTTGCTATAGTATCAATACTCATATTAAGATTAGAATACTAGTTAGGCAAAAATAAACAAATAAGTGTTGCTAATAAATAATAATCAATTAAAGCTGAAAATGTTAAATAAATAAAAAGTAATTATAAATTTAATTGTTAAAGTTTTGTATAAAAATAAAAACTATATAAAAATTAATAAAATATTACTAAATACAATAAAAACAATTTTAATACTGAAATTGGCCACACATTGATCAATTTTTTTAAATGAAACAAGCTGCAGCTTTACAATGACCGTTCAAAATACGCCAACAATTTAACTAAGGTCAACATTAAAATAAATTGAAACCCGGTTCAAAGCCATAAACAATATTGTTTTTATTTTTATATATATCTTAGATGTATTTTACCTGTACAAATACCTCATACCCCTTATATATTGTATATTTTGCACACTTAACATATAGCTTGTTTAGCTATACGTATCCTGTGACATCAAACCGGGAAATTATTAGTTGGCGCATGCCCAAGCAACAGTATTGACAAATTGGAATAAGATTTATATACAAAGCTGTCGTTTTATTCAAATGTTCTTTTCAAATAAACTAAACTCCAAAGGACCAAGTGTTTTCATTGATGATAATAAATCTTCATAAACAACAACATATTATTTGGTATGTTTGAACTACTAATAGTTTTAAATAATGTTTTTAAAATTATGTACTAAAATGTTTTAAAAAAATTATTATTTTCCTTAATCGTAAATATTGTAAAAAAATATTATAATACATATATAATAATTGAATACATACATTTATAAAATGGTAAGTTAAAATTTAAAGTATTAAAAAAATTATTAAAAAAATTTGTTATTAATTTCTATTATAAGTAGATTTAAAATTAAAATAATTTTAAGGGTTTAAATATATTTCAATAACGAAATAATGCTTATTTATAAATAGTTTTCAATCACTAACAAAATTATTATTTATAATTGTGTAGTATCTTGAAAAACAGTCAAAATTATAAAAAAAAATAATTACTAAATAAAATAAAAAATATTATATTTGAAATAATAGATAAAAATTTAAAAATGAATTTATTCTTAAATAAATTAATAAGGTTAAAAGAATTACAAAAAGTATATAATGAAAAAATTGTAATTAAAAAAAGATATAATATAAAAATCAAAAGAAAAAAAAATAATAATCAATCTCAAAAAAATATCTTTTATTACTAAAACAAACAAAAATAACAATAAATAACATAACATCATTTTTTAAATATTGCCCATATAAAACTTTTTTATTAAAAAAAATTTGTCAAATACTTAAAAAAAAACAACAAACAAATTTTTTTTATTTTATAATTATTTTGTAACATAAGTATTTGAAATTTTTTTGTTGTATTAAAATTTATACAATAACGCTATTATCAACTTAATTTTTTTACTAGAATTTGAAACATGATAATAATATAAAGAATTTTAAAAATTTTATGACAAGCTCAATTGAATTCCATACTGATCAAAATTTGAATGTTAATGCAATTTATAAAAATAGTTTGTTATCAACTATGTTAAAACTGATTGGATAAAAGAAAGTGAGAAAAATTATGACAATTATAAGTGGATCGATAGAGAAGTTTATATATTGATGTTATGATATTGAATTAAAATGTAAATAATTAATTTAAAAAAGTAATTAAAAAAAAGAGATAATATTGCTAAATATTAATCGACTAAACGTCTTGATTGGGAAAACTAATAAAAATGATAGTGATTTTTTACAGATACTTGATTTAAATGTAAAAAAACGTGATTGAAATAATTGTGAGATATTTTTTTAAAGAAAATAACTAAATTTTTTAGAGACTAAATATTGAACAATCCAATTGCATGTTTTAATCAACAAAGCACATATATAAGTTGATGAAAATTTACTTTAAATTTAAAAACATAGGAATGGAATAATACATTATAATACAAAACCTGTATGTATTGTTCTGCTTATGACACCAAATTCGCTACTTAATAGTGACCAAGATTAAATAAATTTTACATAAAATAACAATATTTTTTTATAAATAATATAATATCTAAGTTAAAAAAATTTGCTAAATCATGAAATAAAATTTATTTTAAAAGTCTATTGGAATTACAACTAATGGAAGATTTAATCAATGTATTATCATAAATAGAACTTGAAATATATATGTTAAGTCAATAGAAAATTTTGACTATTATAATAATTCCTTCATTAATTATTGAAAAAATTATATAAGTTAGATCTGTTGAGGACCATCTAAATGCTTGAACCTTATTTTACAAGGTTTAGACATATGTTAATCATAAAAATTATTTTTTAAAAAGTTTATATTCTAATACTTATAATATAATTATAAGGATTACTAACTGAAAAATAAATATGCATTCTAATGTTTCTTCGTAATATAGTCATACAGTTGATTTCTTTCTTGATTAATTCAAAGGATATGAGTTAATTGAATCTACCAAACAATAACTTAAGTCAATTTACAATGTAAAAATAGAATATTCAATGAAATTTGCAAAAAATAATAAGAAAAAAAGCTACAAAAAAAGTAAATATTTAGCTGATTTTATTAAATTACCCACTGTAACTTATGCTGTTGAATATCAATCTGACGGAGAAACATTTGAAATAACTATGTGGAAGACACGAAGTATGATTCATAGTGAAGTAAAAGAAAGAACTCCAAAAAAATGCTATGACAAGAAGAAAAATAAATATATATATTGTGGGTATATGAATCATAATTCTAAAGATTATAGACGTAACATTATAAGTTATAATAATTATAATTTTAAAAGGGATGTTAAGAAAAGTATATACAAAATTAAAAATTGACAATATGTTAGATGTAGAAAATATAAATGACAATTAAAAAAATAATAATAATGTTAAATTATTCATTACTACTGTTATTATAAGTAAATTATGAAAAAATAAATACATTGTTTGATATAAGATTATCAAAACAATTATTAAAAAAAGGTTTTGTCAGTTTTACTAGATATTTCACTTAATCTAGAAAAAAAGGAATACCATTAAAAATTTTATCTTCTGATAAATTAATATTAGCATATCAAACTACAAGTTTACTATACTCTAAATTTTAAATATAGAGTTTGGCAAAAAAGTTTGTATAACTGACACATAATTTAAAAAAATTCATATACATGCATAATTGAATGGAATTTATAAAAAGTCAAAATATATAATAAATTTATTGAATCTAGCAAAACATTTTATGAAGTAAATGTGATTGTTAAAGGTATACTTCTATAAAGTGATTACTTAAAAAATTTTTAAAAATTATTATTATGATATATTTGCTAATTAAAAGTTTGACTTAAATAAATGTTTACTTTCTTATAGTAATATTCAATTCAAACAAAATGTTAGTTTTAAAAGATTAATTAATTAACTTATACCATATATATCTACATAACACAATTTAAACATTTTTTACGCAAATTAGAAAAGTCAGATGTTCTTGTTAAAATGGAAACTATTTACATTAACTCTTGTATAATTTTCCAGAAAGAAAATAATAGATTACGTATATAAAGTGATATGAGAAGTATAAAAAATATCCTATTTCCTTTACATCATGCTGCCCCTTTTATTAAAGAAATAATTAGAAAAATAAACTTTAGTAAATTTTTTACAACACTTGATAGTCTAAAAGCATATTTACAGTTGTGAGTACCACGACTCTTTATAGAATATTAAGGCATTTCTATTCATTTCTATATATATTGTTACAAATGCATACTAAAACGTTTTCTCAACAGATCTTTAGAATGTTAAAGATTGTGTGAAAATATACTTGATTGCATTTATGAAATAATCAACTATATAAGTAATATTGTAATATTTGGAAATAAAACTGAACGTTTAAATATTATACAAAGTTTTCTTAACTTTTTTGTTTGATAAAATAAAACAATCTTTTAAAAAATCAATTTTTTGTGGTAGTAGCATTTAGTATTTTAGCTATTCTATTTCTTTTAATAATAGTCAACCAACTTCATCAAATATAAATAAACTTTTAAAACAAAAGAAATATCTTATTTAAGGTAAATTAAAATTGTTATTAATATCTAATAATTATTTTAACCAAAATATAATTTTTATTTTAAAACAATTTATTATATTGAAAATGTATTAATTTAAAAATATAAACGTCTTAATTAACCATCTGAAATAGAAGAATCTTATGATCATTTATTATGGTACTAGTATGATATGGCGACCCCAAAAATATTTTACTCAAATATTTGTTTAATTATCAAGAAATGAGAAATAAATAAATAAACGGCAAAATTCAGTAACGTAGAAATATAAAAAATTATATAAAAACAAAACATTTTATTGTCAATAACTTATTTACCAACAACACAATTAAAAATTGTAAAATGACATCACAAGGACTAAACGAACTAAAAGGAATGAATATGTTTTTGTTGTCAAAGAAGATTAGGCTCACAGATAAAAAGTTTGAAGAATAGCTTATGAAAAAAAGGTTGCATCATCGTCGAAAGGTGTACAACAATTATCAAGAAGATATGAAAATAAGTGGAAATGACACAAAAAAAAGTTGGGTATGCAAATATCGTGCGTGCTGGAATGGAGAGTCTAAGTTTATGCAAGGATTTTTAGTTGAAACTTTTTTTAAAAGAACTCGTCTTATGATCAAAAAGTTTTTTTGTTAAGTCACTACTGGGCACATTAGCTATGAACACAAACCAACCAGGAGTTTGAAACGGGGATTGGTCACTAAACCGTAGTTTAGTGGCATTAATTCTTTAAAAATGTTTATGCAGAATATTTCGTAAGAGATCCTCTTCAAGTTGGTTGTTTTTGCCATGTAGTCAAAATCGACAAAATATGCCTGTCTAAAAAAAGGTACAGTCAAAAGAAGATTGATTCATGAAAACCAGTAGATGTTAAGTGGGATCGAGCGTGAAATAAACAAAGCATTTCTTTGGTTAGTATATAGCCACAAAGCTAAAACCTTGCTGCCTATTATCCAACAGTACGTGCTACTTGGTACCAAAATCCATTCGGATTCACAGTGTTCCTATGGTGAAATTCAGGTTCTCACACAAAACCACCATCACTTGACAGTCAACCATTTCAAAAAATTTCATAAATAAAACGCAATTAATTGAAGTTACTTTGAGTTGTTTAATGTCTAAGATCAAAAGGTTTCACAGTCTTAACACTGCTACTAAAAAGTGCTATAATGACTACTTATAAAAATTCGTATGGTGATAAGAATTTAGGGATTGTGATGAAGTGTTCTTTAATTTCTGAAGCAAGTCGCAGTTCTATATTTATGTCTTAGTTAAAATAAGTTTGGATATACATTATTTGTAAAATTTGAATAAAAAATTTTTGAAGTCTCCATATCATACCAATATCTTTGTTATTAGTGATGCGTAGTAGTAACTTTATGAGACATACAAAATTTCATATTTCTTTCAATTTTATAACTAATGCTGATTAATTTTTTTTAGAAGCACTAGTTACTCGAAATAATTTTGATAATTAAGAGTGTATTGTTAATACATATTGCTAGTGTCTTCATTTAGAAAGACTGTAAAAATTTGCTACATGAGGTGAATTAATTGATGTATTGAAATGTTTTAAATATTATCAAAGTTGGTTTGTAGGAAATATTGTAAATATTAATACTGATCATGGTCCTTAATAGAAATTTTTATCCATACTGATGATTTACAATATTTAAGTTAAATTGTACAGATACAGAGGTTTTATTATAATATAGCTTATCATAAAGTAAACATAATCCTGATAATTAATTATTCTGATATATTCATTTACCATAAAAACAAAATTGAATTGTTCAAGTCAGTATAATGTTAAACTTTTATAAGACTTAATCTAAAATATTTACACTATATTTATAATGATTCTTTATCTGATTCTTGCTATTTCTCAAAAAACTAGTGATGCCCTATTTTATTTTACTTCTAATAATCAAATAAATGAAAATAATGCATTTAATAAAACGGAATATGTTAATAAATAACTATATTAATAGTTATTAAACTTATAAGAAAAAATTGTCCGAAAAAGCCAATTATCAATAAGACTAATCTTGTTACTTTCCTATCTTCTTGAACAAATAAAAAATGTAAAAGCATTTTATAGAATCATCTGTTGTCCTTGTTGAAAATAAAAAAATTTTTAAGAAGACCACAAAGTCATTCACATTAACAAAGAAATATTTTTGATAATAATAACTATTGAAATATAAACACCCTCATTAGAAAAATTTTGAAACTTATCTAAAAATAAAGGAGTGAATTATAATAATTAATCTTTGAAAACATTTTAAAGTAATTCATAATAATGATTAGCCAAAAATTGAAAAAATGATAGATTTTATAAAAATAAGATTAACTAATATAGAAAATGTATGTGGTAAATAAAATAAAGTTTTATCCTATGTCTTTGTTTTGTAAACTTCTTAATTTTAGTATAAAAAGAATTCTTCTACCTGAATATATAAATCAATGTAACTGTCCGGGTCAATGTTATTCACTTAATATAATAGGAAAAATAAATCCTTATTCAGATAATAAGGATTGTTATATATTAAAATGCTTAGATAATTAAAATAGATAAATAATTTTGTTTAGCTATAAAAATTTTGGTGCAGAAACTTTTATTTAAATGTTACTAAAAAAGAGCATTTATAATACACGGTTATTAAAAAAAAGTTAAAAATTTAAAAAATATTTAAACATAGCTCACTAAACTTTGAAAATATATTGCAGTTGTGAAAACAGTTAATGCAAAAGATCATTTAGAACTGTATTTAATAGAAAGTCAAAATATATAGGCGTTTTCTCACTACTTAGAAAAGAAATATTTGATGCAGTACAATTTTTTTTTATAAACAGTACTTTGTTTGATAAACAAACACTATTATATCAAATGCTTAAATCATATTCTTTTATAATATATGATTTATTAAAAAATATATTTAATTTTTAATACAAATTTATTAGTTACATATGAAAAAATATATAATTTTTTTAAAGAAACTAAAAATTAAGAAAATTTTAAACGTTTTGTTTAAATTGTAAATCTATACAGTTATCTTAATAAAATGACCATTCAAATAAACCAGACAGCATAGAAAACATTGATATAAGAAGGCCCAGTCCAATATACAGAAGAATAAAGAAAAAATTTATAATCCTAAAAAGAAAGTTAAAAATAATTTTATATAAATATAAGTAATATAATAATTTTAAGTCACTATTTTAATAAATAGTTTTTATATACTCTTGCTTTCTTTTATTCTATTACCCAAAACTATCTTAAAAATATTTCTATACAATCCGTTGAAAGATATTTTAACCTACTACATTAATCAAATATACACATACTCTTTTAATGTAATTTTCCTTTTGTTAACACAAAAAAATGTTAATTTAAAGCAATAATTTATTCTATATTTTAAAGCCATCTTGAGACTATTTTTCTAATTTAAAAAGATTACAAACTTAGTACAAAAAAATAATTGAAGAAGATAAACTTTTTGTAAGATCAAAATACATAGGTTCTAACAAATTATGATATAAATATTATTGTCTTCAATACATTACTTAAAATTGTGAAATTTTTATTGTTAATAAATAACATCAATATAAATGTACATAAACAAAATGCTTAGCTAATTATGTTTTTTTATAGATTAATATAGTTAAAATAAAAAAGAAAATATCAAAATAAAAAAAAAGCATAGTTATCAAATTGAAAAAACAAAAACAAAATCTTCTATAAATATAATATATTAGAAGTTGGCAATTGGTGGCATAATTTCATATGTCAAAAATTTCTAGCATATAATATTTTTTATTTTTTTTTTAAAAAGTTATCAAATACTATTGTAAAAAACAAAAAATTTTCATTGTAATTACTTGGGGCATAAATATAACCTTAGTTTTATTTTTTTTTAATTTTATAACATAAATAAGTATTTAAAAATTTCTTTTGTATTAAAATTATTACAAAAAAAATAATTATATAGGATGTTCTAAAACAAATCCAAAAATATTAAATTTAATAACTTTTTTTTACCTTTTATTTTCTTGTGTTTTTTTTTGTCCAATAGAAAATTATCTAAAGAATTATATAAACAATGTTAAAAGATTTTTTTTAATAAAGACAATTGAGAAAAAATAAGGCATTAAAACATTTATACTTTTTATCAATAATAGCCTTAAAATACATCATTTAAGGTACTAAAATGTCTCTATCTTATTTTTTAGTAAATAAAAAACATTTTTTTTTTTTATAAAAAATGACTGTATTTAAAAAAATTTTTGAGAAAATATTTTATTTTCCAAATAATTAAATTCGTTAATTTAAAAATTCTTTTTCTTATTTTGGTTGTTCTATAAATTGGCTATAACATTCCTTGACTTATTATGGAACAACGAACTAGAATTATAGAACTCTACAGAGAGAAGAGATGTCAAATATCACTAACACAAAAGCCATTTGAAAAGCAATATAATCTCACTAAAGCTTCATACTATGAAACAATAAAAGGAATTGTTGACAAATTTACTAGGTTTGGAAATATCGCGTATCTATCTAGATGTGATCGACTAAGGACCTCACGTACGGATGAAAATAAAGAATTGGCAAGACAAAATGTCTTTGAAAACAAGAACGCATCGATAAGAAAACAAGCACGAAAATTGTGTCTTAACAATGAAACATTAAGAATAATTATGACCAAAGATTTACAACTCAAACCATATAAGGTAAAACTGGTTTATAAAATTCAAACTAGTGATACTTTCGGAAGAATATCATTTTCAAGTAACTTTGAACATTTAGTATCACAGAATGAGAATTTTATAGATAAACTTATTATGAGCAATAAAGCTCATTTTTTTTGAAGAGCATGTTAACAAACAAAACTTTAGAATTCGGGGTAGTGAAAATCTTAGACTTACTGTTGGAAAACTATTAAAACCTAAAAAGTTAACTGTATAGTGCAGTATCACATCAAATGAAATTAACGATCCATATTTTTTTGAAGATAAATATGAAAAAAAATTACAATAGATGGTTTAAGGTAGAGAAGGAGTGATTACAGAATTTTTAATTCCACAAATTAGAGATGAGAAAGGAATATGGTTTCAACAAAATTGAGTTCCTCTTCATACACCCATTGATATGATTTATTTATAAAAATAATTTTTTGGTATTAAATTAATGTTTAAAAAATGTCATATTAATTAGCCGTTGAAACTACCAGATTTATCCTCATTAAATTTCTTCTTATGGGTCTAATTTAAAAAAAACTTTTATAAAAATTGGCCTAGAACTGTAGAAGAATTCAAAGATAATATTGAAACGGAAATTGCATATAGGACCACTTACTTTAAAAAAGGTGACGTAAAGTACCCATTAAAAATAAAAAAATGTTTTCAATTAAAGAGAGTAAAAATTTATGTAAGCTGGTAATCATCGTTTACCAAAATAAAAATTCTATTAAGTTAAAATAAGTTTTATAAAATTTTACAAAAACTAAAAATACAGAGTGTTTTAAAAGTAGATGAAGTATTTTCTATTAATTAATTTCTTATTTATTAATAGATTTAAGCGATATTAAATTCATTTTATAGGCAACAAAACCAGAAATTATAAAATTATTATAATATATAAAATTTTAATTTTTTCTGAAGTGATAGGCCTTTGGAAAAAATGTCAGTTTCTACCAATATGTGTATATAAATTTTTTATATGAAAGGCTATAATTATGATTATTACTAATAAATGTTTTTTGAGTAAATAGCCATCTGTAATAATAATATCATTTAGATTATTTTCATTGACTACTATTAAAATTAAAAAATTACCATTTTTTATCGATTTTTCATCATTTTTTGATTATGGTTAATAAATTAATAATTGTTTAAAAAAAGTAATAGATATTCTAATAGTGTAAATGATTCTCTATCGATTGACTATAAAAACATAAATTTCTATAAGCATTGAAAAAAAATATATTTAATTTTAAAATTGTTTGAAAAGTTATATACACATGTTGGTAAAAACTGACATTTTTTTAAAGGCCTATAACTCCAGAAAAAAATAAAATTTTTATATATTTTAATAATTTTATAATTTCTGGTTTTGTTACCTATAAAATGAATTCAATATCACTAAAATCTATTAATAAATAAGAAATTAATTAATAAAAAACACTTCATATACTTTTAAAACATTCTGTGTTTATTTATTTAATTTTTATATTTTTACCCTAAATTCTTCTTTAGATTTTTTAAAATATAATTCAGAAAACTGATCAAATAAGACTAAAAGTATAGAAAGTGATTAAAAAAACTTTTTCCTTCTTTTTTATACAATTCTTAGTCATCATTTCTTCAACTAAAATCATAAGATTTTACTCAGAAAAACATTTAGATGTTTTGTATTCCATACATAATATAATATAATTTGAAAATAAAGGTATTTATATTACAAAAATTAATATAAATATCATAATATAGTTATATCTTTAATTTAATTTAAAGTTATTTTTTAAGAACGATCTTATAATATATAATTTTCTAGATGCTTTTCTATCAGACAAAAAAAACATAAAAAGTATAAAGTAAAAAAAACTTTATTAAAGTTTAAAGTTTTCAAGTTACTTCTGGTGCACTCTGTATATAATATATTTACTATTATTATGTAAATTCTATTTGATAAAGTGCTAAATGAAAATCAGATTTTTTATTTATTAAATGATATCTTTGTTGTTTACCTTTTTGACTATCTTTACAAATTTTTCAAAAAATATTAAAAAATTTTAGGAGAATATGTATTGGTAATTAAACATTTTTATCATTATATTGTTTTGGAAGCAATAGTGTGCGTCTACATTTAAAGCGTAAACAGTTAATTTTGTAACTGTATTACTATGTTTAAAAGTATTGTAGTAAAAATAATCTTAAACTTTTTAAATAATCATTTGAATTGCCATAGAATATAAAAATTATATTAACAACTAAAAATATATAAAAGTTTATATTTAGCTTCAAGGAAATCTATAACATTTTAATATAGATGTACGAACAGTTTTAAAAATGTATATTTATAATTTTTCAATGCATACACATTTTCTAAAATGTGTATATTTGTTATCTAATAAATGTAAAACAATTTTAAAAAAAAAGATATATTTATTAAAAAAATTTAATTGTAATTTATAAAAAAATTTATTTTATTTCTATATACAAAACGTTTAAACAATACCAATTTTTGTATGATGAAGCATCAATTTTTTTGAAAATTTATTTAATTATACTTTATAATAAAATTATAAAGTTAGAGTTAGTGAAAAAATCATATGTATTAATAATATAATAATATTATTAAAATATATTAATCAATTTATTTTTAATTTACTGTTACTTAAAATAATATTTTATACAAATGATTAAACAAATGTGACAGATTTATAAAATTTAATCTATTAAGCTAGTGTAACCGATAAATAGCAAAATTTTATTTTATTACATACATACATATATATTTTAATCCATTATATCATGCTTTATATTTTCTTCTTTAATGTTTGATAATTAAAGCTTACTTAGATTCTTATAACGAAATTCTTGGATATATGTTTAAATTTATTGCTATTTTTTATCTATCTAATTTTAAAAACCAATTTTTTTTTCAATATTTTTTTTACAAAAATATTCTCTTTTTATATTTATTTCAATATTATATATACAATAAAATATATTTTTTATTTGAAATAGGTTATTTTTTAATTCTCTAACATTGATATTATATTACATGAAAAATATAAAAAAATACTAAAAAAAATGAGCTGTCCATGTATTAGGTTATTAATTGATAATGTTAATAAATTGTGGAAACATCGAACAAAATATGATAGCATTTCAGGTCTTCAGACTATTGAAAATTTAGAAGCAAAATGGAGTTGTATTTTTGTTGAATTTATCCTTGAAAATGTTTATTGTGTTGGTAAATCTTGTCTAAATAAAGGTGATGATATGGTTTGGTATGTTCCTATGGCAAATAAATTTTGTAGTGGTAAAGATCCATCAACATCAGGTGTAAGTTTAAAAAAATTAAAAGAAATTTAATTAACTAATTTTTTTAGACTAGTCATTTACAAGTTTTTCGAAAACAATCAAAAAATAAACCTATACCAGGTTCATCAACAATTAATTGGGAAGAAACAGTATGCTTAAATATTTTAATGCAATTTGTTGATTTTTATGTTACGTGTGCAGTATGTACAAAGAATTCACCAAATAATTTACAAATACAACGTAAAAATTGTCAAAGAGTTTATCCATCACCTAGTAGAAGAAGAATGGATACAAAAGGTGAATCAGAAGAAATAACATATCCACGTATATATTTTGCTATTGACAATTTTGAACAAGTTTTTAGTGATATGATTGTTACATCAGGTGAATGTGTTTGTGTTGAATTAGTTGCTAGAACACGTTATAAAGAGAAAGAATCTGTTATCTTTTTAGGATCTATTAGATATGATATATTGAAACAAACTTATGAAAATAAAGCTACCAAAACATGGGGGTGGGCACAAAAATTGATGAGTGTTAATAAAAAACGTCATGAATTTATAAGAATGCGTGGTCCACATGGTAAAGGATTTGCAGAAATGGCAATTGCACGTATAGCAAGTTGTGGTTTTGAAACACCAATGTCTGAATATGGTTATGATATGAGAAGAAGTTTGGGAGATACTGATAAAAACAGTGAAAGAAGAATGTCAGATACAAATCTTTTTAATAGAATGCTTACAAAACGTACTGCTACAACACCTACAGCAGCTCCAACATCAACATCATTTTTTGGAACATTAAGTAGTCGAGCAAGAAGGTGGACAAGTGAAGCAGATAATGTAAATCAAAATAATGAAGTTGAAGCTAAACCAATTGACGAAGAAGTTAATGGACTTGGATCGTTAAATAGATTGTGGCCAGTAAAAAGTCTTAATTCAGCAGTTAGCTGGCTTCAAAAGACTGATGAAGAAATGCCATTAAATTCATTTTTAACTTTTATTACTTTGCAATGGAATAATATTCTTGAAGATTTATTATCTGAAAGACCAAAAAAACCTATATTAACATTTGAATTAGATGGTTTTTATCAACCAGAACCATATAGTTAAAAAAAATGAAATTAAAAATAATTTACTTTAAAAAAATAAGTAATTTTTAAAAAAATAATATTACAATATATATATTTTAATCAAGATCAAATATTTGTTGGTACATTAATTAATTTGATTAAAAAGAATCGCAAATAAATAATCAACATAATAAAAGTTATTTCAGACAAAATATAAAAGGCTTTAAAATTTAATTATAATATTTATTATATTATAATATAGATGATATTATGCATATTTTAAAATGTCAAAGATCTCAAAATATTTTTATTTAATGAAAATATAGCAAATAAAATTTTTTTAAACAAAAATAAATTACAACAAATAAATTTTTTTTAAAGTTTTAATATTTTTATTGTTTTAAAAGTATAATAAATTTCTTTTCGTATCAATATACTATTTATTAAATATACAATATATATTAAACTTAGTTTACAAAACAATTTAGTATTTTATATAAATTTAGGATAACTGATTATTTACTTTTCAGTTCTGACAAATGTCTATTCATTTAATTTTAAATTTTTACCCTATCAAATAATATATTATTTGATTTTATTATAAGTGATTTAGATTAAAATTCATAAATTATGTACATTTTTATATCCTAAATAATGTCAACTATCGTTTTGGATATATATAATTTAACCCATATTACTTTATGCCTTATTACTAAAGAGAAATATTCTACAATATTATTAAATAACACTACTTTTTTTTTATAATCATTAAATTTATTATAAATTGAACAAATTTATGATATTTTTTAATGTTATTTTAACAGTAATATTTTAATGTTTTATTTTAACAGAGAAAAAAAATTTTTTTTTATTTTATTTCATTATTGTAATATCTTTTGTCATTTTTTTTTGTTATAAAATATATTTAGAAATTTAATTGAAGTTTGTTTTAATTGAAAAATATATTTATGTGAGATAAAATGTACACATATACGTTATACGTGGCCTTTGGAAAAATACGTATATTGTGGCATTATTTATTGTGTTCTCTTTTCATTATTAATAATATAAAACAACAAAACAAAATTTAAAAAAAACTTTTATATATCAGTGTAGTGCACTAATACATTCTTTCTATTTAGTTTGTTTTTACCAAATTATTATTTTACTAATTTAGCAAGCATTTATTTAATCAAAACATATACTAAATTATCCTTCTTTTTATTATCAGAAGAAAATTTTTGTTAAAAAATGTAAAATTTGTAACTTCCACATCATTCATGTTACATTCAATTTTTTTAATAGACAAATTACACATCTATATATTTTTTTCTTTAAATTTTTATAAAAAAAAATTAAATAATAATGTAATAAAGATATTAAATTATTATTATGATATCGTAAATATCTATAATTAATTATTAATTTTAATTTTAGAAATGGGTCCTTTAAAATTATATAACTATAATTTAAAATGGTTGATAATATTTTTCTGTAGTGTTGGAATATTTGCGCAACAACAAAATAATAGTAATTCAAATGCTAAACAACAAACATTCCTTGTTGGAAATGATAACTGTTCAGAAGATGTTCTTAAACATTGTTCTTCACTAAAAGGAGATGGATTAAATGATTATAGTTTATTAGAATGCTTACAAAATGTTGCAGCATCTGAAACAAAAGTTTTGACATCCTCATGTGAACATGCTGTTTGGGAGTTTAAATATGCTGTTACTTCCGATGAAAGATTTAAGGATTCAGCAAAAAATTTCTGTAAAGATGAACTTAAAACAAATGTACAACTTCAAAGTTGTCTTGAACTAAGAAGTAACGGTGAAGCACTAACTTGTATGATGGAACATGCATCAATTCTTAATGAAGAAAATATGTGTTATAAATTTATGGCACGTATTGAAAGAATAGTTTTTTCAGATTTTAGACTTTTAGCACCATTTATGGATAAATGTAAATCTGCTATTACACATTATAGTTGTGGGTCACTTCAACCACCAACCAATAAAGAAAACATTCGTATACCACATTCACAAGGTGGTACACTTGAATGTTTAATTAAAAAAATGACAGGAGATAAAAAAGATGATCCTAATTCATTTAAAATTGATGATGAATGTAGAGTTCAAATTTTACGATTAGCAGAATTGCAATCTGAAGATTTTCATTTGGACAGACCATTATATTTTGCCTGCCGAGAAGATCGTGAACAATTTTGTCGTCATATTGAAGCTGGACAAGGAAGAATTTTTGAATGTCTTGTTCAACATACCCATGATCAAAGAATGAATCCAGAATGTGCAAAATTGTTAGTTGAAAGAGCACAACTTGTTGGTGAAGATTATAAAATGGCTCATCCTTTAGTTAAAAGTTGTGAAGCTGAATTAAAAAATTACGATTGTGTTCCAAATAAAGAAGCTTTAACTAAATCACGAAATTATCATCTTACTCAAGTTCTTTTATGTTTAGAAAATGGTATGCATATGAAAAAAGCTGATCCTAAAGGACAATATAGCAAAATACCTGATTTTACTCCAGAATGTAAACATGAAATGATAACATACAGAGGTATTATGGTGTCAGAATTCCATATGAGTCCAGAATTAGTTATGAACTGTGTGGAAGAAATAAATAATTTCTGTTCTGATAGTGGTGATATAGAAAAAGATGGAAAAACATTACATTGTTTAATGCGTGCCGCTGAATCACGTGATGAAAAAAAGCAAGTTTCTCCAAAATGTATGAATGCATTAGGTTTAACAGTTAAAGTTATTGATATTGGTTCAAACTATAAAGTTGATAAAATTTTAATGGAATCTTGTCAATCTTTACTATCTGGACCTTGTTCTGATAGTGCTCAAACAGATATATCAACATTACAATGTCTTATGAAATATATTGATGATCCAAAAATGACACCAGATTGTGAAGACAGACTTATTGAAGTTCAATATTTCATGGCACGTGATTGGTCTCTTGACCCAGAACTTTATAATTCATGTCACGATGAAGCTGTTAAAAGATGTTCTGCTTCAGATAACTGGCATTTGCAAGATACTAAAAAAAATGGACCTGACCCTGGTCCACATATTCTTGCATGTTTATATCGTGCAGGATATGATGATAAAGAACCATTATCTATGAAATGTGCTAAACAAGTTAGAAGAGTTTTACGAGAACGTGCAATGAGAGTTAATTTACTCCCAGATATTGAAGAAAATTGTAGAGGTGCACTATCTGAATATTGTTCTGTAAATGTAGCCCCAAAAGAAGAAATGATGTGTCTTCAATCACATTTTGAGAAAGAATCTTTTAAAAAACATTATCCTGAATGTTATGATAGTGTATCACAATTTACATTATTAGAATCAAAAGATACAAAGATAAACAGATTACTTACTATAGCATGCCGTCCAGTAATTCAAAAATATTGTGAAGAATTTATTAATGAAGGAATTGATCATGGTGATGTTCAAGAATGTCTTTTAGAACATAAACATGCTGATGAAATGACAAAACAATGTCGTAGTTATGTTAATCACTTTGAATTAATAACTTTAAGGGATTATCATTTCAGCTACAATTTTGCAAATGCTTGTCAAAATGATATTAATAAATATTGTCAAGGAAAAGACAATTCTAAGGGAGCTATAATAAGATGCCTTTCTAATATAGTATTTGAACACAAAGTATTGGGTAGCAAAATTAATCTTAGTCGTGATTGTAAAAGTCAATTAAAAGTTCAATATCTTCAACAAGAACAGGTTAAAGTACGTGTTGTGTATGTTTTTTTAATATTTTTTTTTTTAGTTTGATGACAAAGAACATATGGAAGATGCTGATCCAGAGTTAATGCAAAAATGTAGCAGTGAAATTAAAAAATTAGAATGTGATAAGGAAGAGAAGTTTGAAGATATTGTTGAATGTCTTAGAGAAGGATATGATGAACTTGGTAATGAATGCAAATCATTATTGTTTGGAAGAGAAAAAATAGAAGCAATTGATAATACATTTGATGATGAGTTGCAAAATAAATGTAAAGCTGATATTCATAAATATTGTGATGCTGAAAATAAAGAAAGAATTTTACCATGTTTATCAAATAATAAAATTGTTCGTCTTCTTCAGCCACAGTGTCAAAAAATTGTAAGAGAAAGACTTATGGAACAATCTCGAGACATACGTCTTAATCCAACATTAATGGAAGCATGTGATTCTGATGCAAAAGCATATTGTCCTGATCATTATAAATTAATAAATAATCCAAGATATTCTCAACAAGAACTACAATCAATACTTGTTTCATGTCTTAGAGAAAATTATATATCAAAAGAAGTACATTTATCAGCACAGTGTAAACATGAAGTTAGTAATCTTATTTTGGAATCTGAATTTGATATTGCATTAGATCCTGCTTTATATAAAGCATGTAAACATCTTATAAGTCGACATTGTGCAGGTTCAATAATGGAGAAAAATGGAAAATTCGATACTGTTTTAGAATGCCTTAAAGCTGATTTTTATAGTGGAGTTATTAAAGATAAAGAATGTGCTGCTCAAATATCAAGAAGAACACAAGAAAGTATTGTTGACATAAACTTAGATCCTGTACTTCATGAAGCATGTGATATAGACATTCGTAGACATTGTAGAGATACCCCACCAGGGGATTCACGTATAATAACATGTCTTTTAGATACTCTTGAAATACCAAGAATTAGTTTAACTACTGAATGTAAAATAAAGTTAATAGAACGTAAAAAACTTTGGAACATAGCACATAAAGAATTTAAGATGGAAATTCCAAAAACTTGGGACGACTTATTAGATGTTGTCGATTCAATTAGTAATCATCCTCAAAAAAATTCTATTTTGTCATTTTTTGGAATTTTTATTTTCATAATCTTAATTATTGGATGTTGTTGTGGACGTTGCACAAAACGCACTCATTTAGAAATGAAAAACCGATAAAAATAAAATGAATGTGCGCATATTCCTAAAAAGTGGATGTCAATGATTGCGGGAAATATATTTTTGTTATTTTCACTAATCACAAATTATTAAATATTTAAAGAAATTTATAACAAATAACAATGTTTAATTAATTTTTAAATGTTTTAAATACTAAGTGTGATTTTTAAATTTCCTTAGTTATTATTTATTTTAATATTATTTTTTGCTTTTTACTAAAAACAAAAAGCACATCTATTTTGTTAAAACATATTCATGTCGTACTAGATAATATTGTAGAAAAACAATTTTCTTATTTTTTTTTATATTTAATTTTAAGTTTTCAAAATATGATTGAATTACAAATGAATATTTATTATAATAGTTTATATACCTTATTTTTAGCATTCTATTTTATTTTAAATAAATTATAAACTATTGTTGATTTACTATAAAATTGGTATTTCCATAAAAATATAATATCGAAAATTTATAAATTAAAATTTTATAAAATGGTACAAATATGTAACGTTTTAGTAAATTCTTTCTTTATATTAATTTTATGCACTTTTATGTATTTACTATTTACGATATTTATTAAATTTTTTTTATTATCTACAAACTACAATAATTGTTAATTAAAAAATTATAACAAAGCAATTTTTATTAGTAAATATATTATTAAATGGATGTTTCATTATAAAATAATAGAATAATCATTTTCATTGACATACATATATATATAACTATATATATATATATATATATCTATAATAATTTAGCTCCAATTAAATAAAATTATTATTTTAGTTTAATTTAATCACAAAAAAATTGTAAAATAATTTAAAATATTACATCAAATGTTTTTGTTGATGTTGTGACATGTACTTCTTTATTCATTACTCCAAATGTTTTAAGATATACAAACTTTTATCATCAAATTTTTATTTTGACATTGCCACTTTTTTATATTTATAAATATTAGTTAATATTTTCAGAGAACAATTTTAATTTTGTTAATAATTTATAGATATTTTTCATATAATTAAAGAAAATGAATATTTTAAATAATAGTGATAATGTTATTAAAAATCAAAAACAAGAAAACAATATGGATGACAGTAACAATGAACATTTGGAGAAAAATATAATTGATGATGGTATAAAAGATGTGTTATCACTTACATCTAAAACAGTAGAACCCCGTATAACATTAAACAGAGAAGCAGTATTTAAACTTATTCAACAGGTAAATTTAATTTAATTTGTTTTTAATTATTTTTGTCATATGTTTAGTTATGTTTACAAACTATAGAACAATTTTCATCAACCTCAAATTGTAAATATACCCAAAGATTTACTGCCTCATGTCAAGAGATTTCAGAATATTCAACAGTTGCATATAAATTATTAGTTAAAATGAATATTATGGCACCAAAATTTGATTTTGATGATAATACCCCAGGAAATGGATTTCGGTCAATGATATGTGTTTGTGATACAGTTATTCTTCATATTATATCTTTACTTAGATCTTGTTGTCTAATGAAAAATAATCTTATGTTTAGAATTTCATTTTTTTGTAAAGAAATTGAAAATTATATGGCAGTTTTAAGATTTTGGATTTTATCTTCACAACAATTAATCGGAAGTATTTCATATGAAGAAAGTGATAGTTTATTTCCACCTATTGATGTTGATGATTACGAACAATATTTTAGTGTTTTAAAAACATTAGAAACATTAGATTCAACTTGTTTTTATTCACGTCCTCTAGGATTTCAATTTTGTCCTTCCATATGTAAAATGTTTAAAATTATTGGTATTTTGCTTGCAACATACAGTTTAACTTGGGAAAAAGGAAATGGTGCATTTGGATCATTAATAAAATCCGCCAAATTTTTATTATCACCAGAGGAAAGAGCTAGTAGAATTATAAAAATTACTAGAGAAGCTGATGTTGAATTTTGTAAAGGATTTTGGAATTTACCTGAAGTTGGCGCATTACCAGCTATTCCAAAATGGTTTGGTATAACACTTGCAATATGTGAGTTAAGAGAAATTGCATCTCATGGACCATTACCTTTGGAGACGAATGATGGTGGTCGAGTATTAATACCTGAACCAACAGCTCATACAGGTTTTAGACCTGTTAAATATCGTATCTTATCAGCAGTTCATCGTTACCATCTTAGTCCTGTTTCACAAAATTCTAAATTACCTTTATCTCCATACATTATTGTTCATTGTCATGGTGGTGGTTATGTCGCAACATCATCAAAATCACATGAAGGATACCTTAGAGCATGGGCTAAACAGTCAAATTGTCCTATTGTTTCAATTGACTATTCATTAGCTCCTGAAAATCCTTATCCTCGTCCAACAGAAGAAGTTCTTTATACATATGCATATATGTTAAATTTTCCTGAAAAATTTGGATGGACTGGAGAAAAAATATGTCTTGTTGGTGATTCTGCTGGAGGAAATTTAATAACATCTCTTTCAATTCGTATGATAAATTTAAATGTTAAAAGATTACCAAACAGTATTGTACCTATTTATACACCATTTTTATTTCAATATTTACCATCACCATCAAGAATACTTAGTTTTATGGATCCAATTCTTCATATGGGAATTTTATTACGTTGTCTTACTGCATATACAATGGGGGATGTAGAAATAAATAAAATTCCATTAACTACAAATTATTCTGAAACTGAAAATATAGAAAAAAAAGAGGAATCATCAAATAAAAATGGGCATCGTTCATTACTTGAATATGTTAATGAATTAAAAAATAGTCAAATAGGAAATATTTTCAAATTTGATAATTTATCTGATTCAATTGTAGCATATTATAATTGTTCTAGTAATAGATCAATTGATTATAATTTAACAGATACAACAACTTCTAAAGAAATACAAAATAATTTAGAAGAAAAATTAAATATTCCATTGATTTCAACTGATAGCGATTCACAAATTCAAAATATAGACAGTGAAGAGATTGAAGGAACACTATATAATAGAACACAAAATGTACAAATTTTTAAAGATCCTGATAATATTCTTTTGTCATCAGATAATTATGATGTAACACTTTTAGAATTTTTAAAAAATAATAATGATTTTTTAAATGTGTAAGTTATTTGAATTATTTTTATAATTTATTTTTATAGTAAGGATAAAAAAGCAACATTACAGGCACAAAAAAAATTCCTAACAAAATCTGCAACAACAAATTTTATTTCATCATTTTTTTCAACACCTGGAGTTGATAATGTGACTGAGTCGCAAAATAAAGAATCTGAAGAAAGTAATTATCAAACACCTTCTGAAAGTCCAAGTGATGTACAAAATAGTATTCCTGTTAAATCACAACTTGAATTAAAACAATCAATTTCATCAGTTTCAGAAAATAATATTGCTGGATTACCAAATTCTTATACTCCATCTAAAGTACAAGATAATATAGATAATACTGTTCAACAAAAAAAGAAAACATTAAGTCAATCTTTAGCACAAACAGCATCTATGGCTGCTACTTATGCTATTGATAATTTAACAGAATGGTTTGAAACAGAAAAAAAACCTATTGGACATATAGATAAACAAAAATTAAGTCGTGCTGCTACAATGACACCAAAAATGGCAGCAGAACAACAAAAAAAAGAAACAGAACATCATAAGTCAACTCTTGATGAATTATTAAAATTAAAAATTCCACGTTTACCAGAAATATCTCCTATGTATGCCAGTGATGAAATATTAAAAAAACTTCCATCAATTTACTTAATAGGCTGCCATTTAGATCCATTACTTGATGATACTATTTCATTTGCCAGAAAAATAAAAAAAGCAGGTGGTAAAATTAAAACAGTAAAATTACTTGATAATCTTTCTCATGGATTCTTAAATTTTACTATGGTATCACCAGAATGTAAGAAAGGTGCTGATATATGTTTAGAAATAATGATGAAGTCTTTAGATGTACCTGAAAGTTTCTATAAAATTTAATAATAATATTTTAAATTTTTTTTAAATTTTTAAATACTTATATTTTGTATAGTAAGTTTAAAAATTATACATTCTGTTATATAAAATTGATATTTTTAAAGTATTTTTATTAATTTAAAATATATTTAATGTTTGTAAATATAATATTTATAAAAACAATACCATCTCATTATCATTAATTCTAAATAAGATTTTGTAAAGATTACAATAATTGAATTTAATTGCTATGGATACGTTTAAAATTTACGGAAGCAACATTTATGATGATTATTATTATTTTTGTTATTATATACATATGATAAATTTGAGTTCAAGTAAAAATGATAATTAATCTAATATCATACTGTAATAAATGTATATACAAATATAAGTGAGAATTTTTATCAGGAAGGAATTTAAAATAAATTAAATAATAGATAAAAGGATATGAAAATTATTATATTATTATATAAAAATAATAAAAATAAAATAAAAGAATAATTCTAACATCAGAAGTTAGTAAAAGTAATAACAACAAAAAGTTTTTACCTTCAAATTATTTATATCATTTTATTTTTTTTTAAAATATATATACATATATATTTAAATTTATTCAACTTTTACTATATTATCATATTTCCTAAGATTTTAATTACGTTTGCTTCAATAATCAAAAAACGTATATTCTTTCAAAGTAAAGTAAATTCAGCATCCTTATATTTTTTTAACTTCCGCCGGATCTTTTGAAGCGGATGGAATATTAAATTTTAAAAAAGTAACCATTAAAAGATATTGATATTTTGCCTCTTAAAATTTAAGAGAACACATAATGAGTAAGATTTTTAAGATAATCTAATTAATTTTTATTTTTTTTTTAGATATAAATAGTAATACATTTATTAATAATGATTGTAAGAAGGAAGATAATAATACATCTTCAACAGCTCTATATCCATTTGTTTCAACAATTACACAATCATCATCATCAAATTTAATTGTCCCACCAAATTCACAATCAACAGATTCATTATTAGCATGTTCTACAACTTTACACAAATTTTGTAATAATAATACTTCTTTAAATAGAAATCGCCATACTACTAATAATAATTCATTTAGTCATGTGGACTTAACAAAATATCCAGTTGAAAGTAAGAAATAAATTGTTTTTACAAATAAAAGACATAATTTTGTTTATTTTTTTATAGTATATAATCATTTGCTAACTACATGTCTTCAAATAAATGTTGGTGGTCAAATACAACTTTGGCAATTTATACTTGAATTATTAGGTAATAATCATTTATTTAATTATTGTATCTCTTGGGAAGGTGGTCATGGAGAATTTAAACTTCATGATCCAGATGAGGTAGCAAAAAAATGGGGAGAACGCAAAGGGAAACCTAATATGAATTATGACAAACTAAGTAGAGCTTTACGATATTACTATGATAAGAGTATAATGACAAAAGTTCATGGTAAAAGATATTGTTATAAATTTAATTTTCCTGGTCTTGTTACTGCTTGCCAATGTAGTCCAAATTTTTCAGGAAATATTAATCCCCTTACTCAAGCTGAATCAATCCTTCAAAGGTATACTGCAGGTAAGTATTATAAATAATAATTATTATTGTTTTTAAAAAAGGCTTTCAAACAAATGATGTTATATTACCAGGTATGACAACAAATACTTTTTCTCAAAATTTATCTTCTTATCAAAATACGTCTCCTTATCAAAATCTTTTATCAAAATCAATTATTACAAATACATTAAATCAAAACTCTTTAACAAATAATGAACAATTATATGGTATATCAGGAACTATTCCACAATATCCTACAACAGTTGTATCATCATCATCAACAATGACAGATACTTTTCGCGATAAAAAATCTATTACAGCTTATTGGGCACCACTTCCTAAAGGTGATAATAAAAAAAAAATATTTTTAAGTGAAACTAACAATACTAGATTTAATACATCATTATCAAGTGAAAGTACTAATAATATAGCTACTAATATAAATAATCTTAGTCATATAAATACGTTTAATACATCTTATAGTATGTATCCAAATAATAATTCATATATTAATTATTCATATCCAATGATAACATCCAATACAATGTTAACTAATTCATCTCATTTATCTACACAATTACCATTTGACCTTAGAAGACAATACGTTGAAAATATGAATTTTCCTATGAATGTAAATATTACACTCCATCATCAACAACCAAATCAAAATCAACAACCTCGACAGCAACATCAAATGCAAAATCATGAACAATAATTATTATTATTAAATATTTATAATAAAAATTATTATATATTAAAATTAAAAAATATATTTTATTATTATTTAATAACTTTTATAATAATTTTTTATTATAAGTATTATATTTGAATATTATATAGTTTTTATTTTTATGTTTCTTTTTACAAATTTTATGTACATTATTTTTTAAAAGAATAAATATTATAAAATGTTAAAAAAATAAGAATAAAAAAAAATTAAAAAAGTTTTTTAGGATAAATTTAATTTGATAGTTAAAAAAATTTCAAATATCAGTTATTTACAATAAATTTTCTAACCTATAGTAACTATATTTTATTAAAAATTATATTGTAGTTTCTTAATAATAAAAAAATCTTAATGACATAAGTAAGGTAAGTTTGAATTATGCTATAGATATAAAAAAAATTCATAATATCCTTTCTTTGATTAAGCAGAACAATATTAATTAATAACTTTGTTAGAAATATAAAAATTAAAAAAATAAATAAAAAAACTTTATTAAAATGTTAAGCGCTTTTTTAATTTAAAAAAATGTCTAGATGATAAAGTAATAAAAATATTGTAATAATACCTAAAAATATAATTAAAAATCATATAAAATAAATGTTTATATTATATGTAAAACTTTTATTTTAAATGTTTTTCATTCTATAAAAATAATTTATTACATTTTTTGAATTAACTAAAATATTTTTATTATAAAATTGGTAAAAAATATGTATAACAATAAAAAGAAATCTTAATATGCTAACTATTGTTATAATTATTGTAATTTTTTTATTTTCTTTTTAAATAAATTATTAAAATATTTTTCTAATATTTTGCATCTAATAACAAACATTTTGTAGTAACTGTGTAAATATATTTTATTATCTAGATATTTTTAACTTCTCAATGAATACAATGTCATTTTTTTATGATAAAAATTATATTACTTTTACAAATATACATATTTATTGTAAAACTTTAATATTTAAATAAATTGATATTTAACTGTAATAAAACTTCTAAATTATTAATTATATATTATATCAAATTTTAACTCTTTATTAATTTTTTTTACTAACATTACATAGTCGAAAAAAATATTTGCTAATTAAAATAAATTTATAATGAAATTTTTATATAATGTTTAGAAAACAATTTAATTAACTTAATTTCTTGCTGCTTCATAAAGTAAATATCATTTTTAGTATTTTTATAAATATCAAACAAAAAATTTGAATATTTTTAATAGTGTATTTTTAACAATAAAAATATATAAAATTTAAAAAACAAAGTCTTTTTTCTAAAAAATTTTTGATCAATGTATAGTAATTTAATTAAAAATAAAAACAATATATATAAATATTTTTTTTATTGCATTTTTAAAATTAATCATTGATTTGTTTTTTTATTTTAGTTGTAATTAAAATATTGTTACCAATTATACATTCTATAATTGATATTTTTAAACATCCATTTTTTTATATTATCCTTGAAAAGAAGAATATATTTACGTTAAATAATATGTTTTTTTAATTACTTTCTTCTGTCGAATGACAAGATAAAATCTTCTAAAACTAGTCAAGGAAATAAAATTATAATTAGTAACAATTTTTGATTAAAATTTTATTTCAATTTTTATTAAAAAATAAATACCTTGGCATATTATTATTATTTAAAAATATACACTAGAAAAATTAAATATTACATATAAATAAAATATTTTTAATAATAAAAATAAATATTTTTAAATAATTAAAAAATAACAAAAATCATTGTCTTTATAATAATGATTTTATTTATTTTTACTGTAAAACAATATTTTAATAAAAAAAAAAGTACCAAAAAACAATTTTGTGTTATTTGTTTTTAATAAATTTATACTATAATTTTTAAATTTCTTTTATTATTTTTATGTTCATAATTTTATGTTAAAGATAACATTTTATTTATTTTTTTTAGAATATATGAATACACTATATTTTTTTCAAAGTTGATTATTAAAGAAATAATTATATTACTTAATTTTATGAATTATAAACATTAATTATTAAACGAAAATTTAAACTATTTGTACAAAATATTTTAAAAAAATATATTATAATTTTTAAAATATTAGACAAAATATTTTGGCTGTTATCTTATTTTTCTTTAAAATATATTTAAAAATAAAAAAATATAATTTTAATATTATGATAAAATATCTAAAAATAAAATATTTTCTATATATATTTTAATACGGTCAATTGTTTTGTCAAGATATATTTTATTACAAATAGCATTCTTAAATATTTGATTATTCTTTTTAACTACAATATTAGATTCTTCGATTACTTGTAAAGCTATCCCCAAGGAAAACTTTTTATAATATATAACAATAGAAAGATATAATAAACTTTCTAAAATTTTATCAAATCATATAGGTCTATAATACTACTCAGTTTATTGTAACATTTTTATTTATATTTTAAAAAATTTAAAACATTAAAATATATAAAATTTATTTACACATTTATTTATTTTATATTGGCTTTGAAAAGATAATTATTTAACTGAATTTCATTAACTATTCTTTTAAAAATTTGACATCTGGTGTTAAAAATCTCGTAATTGTATTTGTGTCTTATTTTTATTCTATTAATAAAAGTCCTTGTTTCTTTTTATTATAAAAAAAGAGTATTAATAGTATAATAAAATGTGTAATTCAATACTTCTATAAAAATATTTTTACCATCAAAAGTGGCATAGACACTATCTTTTATTAGCTATACTTAGATTGGTTGTTGTGTATTCTTTTTTTTTTTAGAAAAATTTTTATCTATCAATAATATAATTATTTAAATCATTTAATCTTTATTATTTATTTTTTTTTCACTTTTTAAAATAAAAAGTAATTATTACAATTTTAATAATTTTAACAACATAAGTTATATTAATTGTGTACCTTAGAGTATATTTATTAAATATAATAATGCTTATATGTAATAAATAAATACAAACAAGATTACACCATTCACTTATTCATGAAAATATGAATTAATTTTGTAAATACATAATTATATATGTCTGGTTTATGTCATTTTATTACTTTATATATCCGTTTACAAATAATAAATATCAAAATTAAAATTATATAAGTAATATTTAATATATAAAAAATTTATATTTAAATTTATACAATTTTTCATTACAATATAGGTTTGAATTTCATATTTTTTTATTTGTTTATAAAAAATTATTTGATATATCATAGTACTCATTTAAAATATTAAATATTATAAATGTATAATTTTATAATTATTATTAAAAATTTAATAAAAATCATTCAACTAAATCATCATAATATGTTTCAAATAATATTTATATAATATTTCTAAATAATTTGTTCATTTTAAAAATTATTCAATTACTCTTGTAAAATTGATTATATATACATATATTTATTTCATAATTTGTACATCATATTAAAACTTATACTAATATTATTTATCTACTATTTATAAATTAATTTTCTATTCAAGTATATAATTACAAAATAAAGAATTTTTATTTAATTAGCTAATTAGAAAACCAACTACTTTTAACAATTACTAACGTGTGGCGAATCACTCCAATTAGAAGTAAAGAATATAGGAAATATTAAATTAACTTTATTTCTATCTAATTATTGTTAGACATTTACTACAATATATATATATTTATATATATATATATATATATATAATCATTTACTTAACCATGAATCATTATTTAAATTTTTAGTATATTTAACGTACTTCTTGTTGATCAGAGTAAACATTTTTATCATTTGATGCGTAAACTAAATTTTCTTTTTTATAGATATTTGAATTATTATTATAACATTTCAGTTACCATGTAATTTATATAAAAATAATTTTTTTTTATACCTATATACTCATCATAAAATATGTATTTTAAAAATATTATATTATAAAATTAACATTGTAGGATGATAATAAAAGTAATATAACATTTTTGTACAATAAAAATTTATTTTTATACATACTTTACTAAGTAAAAATATTTTTAATGTATTTTACATCTAAGTAGAATAATTATACATCATTATTTCCTAATTTTTTTTTTCTTTTTTTAAATAACTTAAAATATAAGAAAAGTTAAGAAAAATTGATAAATTAAACCAATATATTATTTTTTATTGAACCAATAAATCAACTTAAAAGATCGTATGTACTTTTAAAAATATCTTTTTAAAATTAATGTTTAAACTTTATTCTTAAGGTTTTGTTATAATGAATTATTATTCTTAAGATCAAATACTCTTTATTACATTTAAACTTAAGATTATAGAAAATAATCTATAACCTAAATTCGTATTTAAAAATAATAATACAATAATATTTTTTTTTGTTATGTATTTTAATACTTGTTAAATTTTTTTTGATATAAAATATTATCTATAATAAAAATTTTTTTAAAACATAATTTTAATTTATATAAAAATAATTTTAAAAATTTTGTTTATAATATAATGTTTGTTTATATTATATCACTACTATTGAATATTTATAATTGAAAAAAAATATGTATATATAATTTTGAATTGTTAAATTATTTATTAACTATTTAGACATAATATAAATAATTTTAAAATATTTAGAAAAAAAAATAATAATTAGTTTTTAGATAATGGTTAGTAGAAGTGCCGGATGTGCTGATGTAATGAGGTTTGTCTTGCGTCAATCACCCAACAATACATATTATGAAGAAACATTAGATAGTGATTTATTAGAATCATTTTTAAATTTAACTGATATTCCAATTAATGGAAATGATATAAATTTATATGAAATTTTAAACAGTTGTTTAAAAGAATGTGATAAAATTCTTGAAGATATATCAACATATAATACTGGTGCATCACATTTGGTCAAAAAAGGAATTACTTGTGTAGATGATGATGTTATACAGAATGAAGTGTTATCTGAAATTAGTACCTATATTGAAAGGATAAAAAAATATTATGATATTTCACTTCAATTAAACACTATTTTGTCATCATTATTATGGGAATTATGTTCTGGTCCGTTACCTCCAAATGATCAACTTAAAAAATTAGCCGCATTAAGTTATCAATTTATTAAAATATTATGCTTTGCTCTGCGATTTGATGCAGTAAAACTAGCAACTCCTTCAATACAAAATGATTTAAGTCTTTATCGAAGGATTATCTCTAGAAGTCCATTTTCCGATACAAAATTAATTTTAAATTTAGAAACAGCAAATAACGTATGCTTATTTTTAGCGGTATCATCGCCAATGTTTACATCGATTGTCTCTGGAACATTAGCCTTTGTCTCAAGTCACAATGATCTACCATTAGATAATACAACAAGTACACTATCATCAATAGTTCATATATGTCATGGAATCCTTTTATATTTAACAGAAGAAAATAAACCAAATCTTGAACAAATTAATTTTTATGCTATTGCATTAGTTGCGTCACTTCTATTATATGATCATATACATGAAAATGGTGCATTTACAAAAACTAGTCAAATAAATATTAAATCAATTTTAGAACTTCTTCATTCCAATTTACTTCAAGATGATAAAGTAAGTATTATTTATTTAAAATTTTTAATTTAATTCTTATAAAAATATACTTATTTATTTATTTTTAAATTTTAGAAAACTTTCCTTCTTAATACAATACGTTACAATAGTAAGCACTTGAAAGATGATAAAACTCCTAAAAGTATACGATTACTAATCTCTTAAAATAGTACATCTATATCAAAATAATTATATTTATACCTTATCACTGGAATAAACAGAAAAAAAATCTTTTTTTTCTAATTAAATACATCATGCAAATTATTTTTATTATTTTTTTTTGTTTTAAAATAAACTCATTTATTAAATAAATCTATTAAAATAATTTATTTTCATAATTTTTTATTTATTCTAAAAATAATAAAAATATTTGTTTTAAACAGATAATTTTTAAAAAAAAATATTATTATTTCTATGAAATATACATTTATTAAAATTTTTTATATAAGTTTAATTAAATGTTTCAAAAAAATTTTCAAAATGAAACAATTAAAAAATAAAAATGTTGTAAATTTATTTATATGTGAATTTCAGGTATACATATATATAAAAATAACAAATATAATTATAAAAAAAAATATCTTATTATTCTTATTAAAAAACCATGAAAATAACATATATAATATTTGTTAGTAATAAAAATTGAAGAAAAAAATTTTTTTGATACAAAGGCAATTGAAATTTAGTTGCGTTGCATTACTTTAATAAGAGATATAAGTTGTTAAAGAATACTACATTTCTTTTTCTTCGGTTGAACGGGAGGTTCTAATGCTGCCATAATTGCTTCATCAAAAACATTTTTTAACCCTTTCTATATAAATACAAATAATTATATATTATAAATGAACAAAAAAAATATTTACAATAAACTTACTTGAGTTAAAGCAGAACATTCAACATATTTAACAGCTTTTAATTCTTTGGCTAATTTTTCTCCCATTTCAAATGTTACAGGCTTTTGTCTATTTTTTGCCAATTTATCAATACATGATGGATCCTCTCTAAGATCAATTTGAGTACCAACAAGTAAAAAAGGTGTTTTAGCGCAATGATGAGCAATTTCTGGAACCCACTAAACAAAATAAAATTTATATTAATTTATTAAATAAATAATTTCTTACTTTTTCTTTGACATTTTCAAAAGATGCTGGAGCTATAACAGAAAAACAGACAAGAAAAACATCCGTTTGTGGATAAGATAGAGGACGAAGTCTATCATAATCTTCTTGTCCAGCAGTATCAAACAAACCTAAAGTATATGGTTCACCTCCTATCATAACTGTTACAGCATAATTATCAAAAACAGTTGGAACATATTCCGAAGGAAATTTATTTGTTGTATATGAAATAAGTAAACATGTTTTACCAACAGCTCCATCACCAACAACAACGCACTTGATGGTCTGCATATCTAAAGAGTAATATTATTACTTATCTTTATTATTCATTCATGAATCAGTATTAAAAAAAAAAGAAAAGATGATTTGAATAAAAAAAACTATTATTTGATAAAAAAAATTATTGGTGATTCATAAAAATATTTAAAAACAAATAATATTATGTTAATATTAGTAAGTAATTAATCTAAGATAAATAAAAACCTATTTATGGGATTTTTAGAATATTTTAAATAAATATATTATAAATAATATTAAAAATATATTGCAAATAAATTAATTGGCTAAATCTTAAATATACAACATGTTGAATATGTGTTATAGATAAAAGAATACTTAAGATGTATATAAAAAAAATAATTGAAATATTTTTACTGTAAAATGTAAAAAAAGTATGTATTTATTATTAATAAAGCAAAATATTACATTAAAATAAAATGTACTATCAAAACACTTCTAATTTTTTTAAAATAAAATATAGAACAAAACATTAAACAAATTTTCTATCTTTGATTTTACACTAAACAGAAAAAAAATTCGTTACAAGATTAAGAGTGAGAGTTGACAAGCGTCTATTTATATATTTCTCTTTTATAACAATGATTGACCTTGTACTTGTACCTTGAACTTATGGGATGTATATGTATGTAGAATACAAATTTATAAAAAGAGAAGATATATTTAATATATATAAATAATATAGAAAATGACAATACATAACAGAGTGATATACTTTTAGAAAATACACATAATATCTAAAAATAATGTTTCAAAATATATACTATTGAAAACTTAAAATATAAGAAGACATTTAAAAATAGAATATATACATATTAAAAAGAAATGACCTTAATAATTTAATTCTAAAAGTATAAATAATGTAAAGTATTAAAAAATATATTACATTAAAATTTTATATGTCTTTAGAGATTCACAGCGTTAGACATTAAAAAAAACTATTACATTTTAAGCTGTGGAATAATGTTTTATGACAAAAAATTCTTATATAAATTTTATTATTTTATTTTTTTAAATTTAGTATTATCACATTTTATGCTAATAAGAATTATTTTGTACATCACCTGCTATGGTATTCTTTATTCTTGTACAGACAAATTAGTGATTTTTTCTATCAAATATTCTATAATTTAAATGTTTTTTCTATATAAAAAATAATGTGTTCTTTAATTAATAATGATTAAATATTTTCTTTATTTTGCCATTTTTTAATATGTATATATAACGATAACTTAAAACATTACATTGCAAAAAAAAAAATGAATATAAGCATACAATTTTTATTATTTTTAGAAAAAAAGATTTATAAAATATAGTTTCTTTTTCTTTTTTACTATCTTTGTCACTATTTTAATTATTCTTTACTTAAAAAAAAAAGACTATATATAATTATGTTATATTATATGTTTTTTTTTCATTAAATTATACTCGATCAATAAAAAAGACTATTTTTTTTGTCGTTTGTTAATTTTATTTTAGACTATTATATTAATTAAAATATTAAAATTTTATTTTACAGCTTTAAAGTAATTATTTTATTAAATGTTTTTAATCTAAACAACATATGGGGAAGGAAAATGAAAAAAAACCTTGGGAAAGATTTCATAAATGGATTCATTCTATATGTGTTGTAACATTTGATTTAGAAATTGGACAAAGAATTGAGGTATATATATTATTTTTTTTTATCATATTTTATTATATACTATTTTTGTAAAATTTTTTAGTTTATTTATCCAGGAGATACATACTTAAGTAAAGAAGAAAGCACAAGTATATGTTATATGTCAATGCCTGATTCTCATAGTCCTGTATCACAAGAAACTAGTTATCATTTTAGATTACATAAAACATTTGACAAAGAGACTCATACACATCAATTATTTATCAAAAATTGTCCACAAGCATTATCTACTAATTTACAATTTTTATATGGATATGTTGTTTTTCGACAACAAAAAGATATTAATATTAAGCGTGGGTATTATCAAAAAAGTGTTGTAATATTGGCACCGTATCCTCTTCATATATTTTACTATAAAATTGTTAAAATTATTGCTAATGCCTTTTTTGAATTTGGTGAATTAGCAATTGAAAGTGGTATGTTAATATATATTTTTTTCTATAAACAATTATCATTTATTATTTAGCATGTAAACAATTAGATGATTGGCCTGCTCCTGAACCGGGAGCTATATTAAAATTAGGATTACTTAATAATACAATACATTGCCGTATACCAAAATCAAATGATGTTGAACAAAGATACAATTTATTATCACCTATAATTGAAAATGGTGAAATGTCTGAAATTAAATTACATACAATGCATGAATTTAATCTTTATAAATATCTTCGTAGTATAGCATCAAATTTAAATGCATTATGGGAGATTGTTCTTACAGGTGATCCCTTAATTGTAATGGCACCATCTCCAGCTATTTGTGCCCCATTAACTGAAGCATTGGTTTCATTAATTCATCCATTACAATATTCTGGTGACTATAGACCATATTTTACAATTCATGATCCAGACTTTTCATTATTTACTAATTCATCACAAATTCCATGCATAATATTGGGAGTCACAAATCCATATTTTAATAAAACAATGCAACACTTTCCTCATCTTCTTCGTTTAGGTGATATTAATGTTGAAAATAAAATAGAAAGTAAAAAGAAAAAAATTAATATTAAACTAAAGACACATGATACAAAGTTAGGATTTTTTTCATCATCTAAATTTTTTCTTAATGATGATAATAGTTTAATAAAAAAATTAACAAAAACAGGAAGTCGACCTGATGATGCTCAGCATGTTATTATAAGAAAACATTTTACAGAACTTACAGAATGTTTTATGTTTCCTTTTGAAAGGTTTGTTTATTTACCTCATTTTTTAAAATTATTATTATTTTTTCTTTATTTTATTATTATTAAAAATATTTTTTTTTAGATATTTATTATCATTAATGCCTCTTAGAAAGGATATTTCACTTTTTAATCCTATACCAAAAATAAATAATTTTAATGTTGATGATTTTCTTCAAAGTCTCATTCAACATAAAAATCCTTTAAAGGCGTACGGTGTACAAAAAGATATATCACAACTGTATCGTCGCTTCATTAAAACGCAAACATTTAAAAATTGGTTTACAAAAAGATGTGAAGACATTAATTTTCAATTAGTTGAAGCATATCATGATATTATGAAGAATATTAATATATCAACATTAAATCTTTCAAAACACAACCATGTAGAAGTTGTTGATTTAGTTATGAAAATAAGTAATCGTTTTAGATCCCTATCATCAACGATGAAAGAAGAAAAGTCACAATTACGGAAACAATTGACAGACATTATGGCAGATATTGATGATGAACTTAAATCTGTTCTTTTAAGTAACAATGCTTTTCGAGAACTCTTTGACTTTTATGAATCTGATGTTTAAAAATAAAAATATTTTAATATTAGTTATTTATTTATCATAACAATAACAAAAATATTACTATTACTGTAGTATTTTGTGATTTATTTACAAATTAAGAATTTTATATTTTTTAAATAATTATTTTTTAATATATTTATTTACTTTGTTAAATATCTACTAATAAAGCTTAAATATGCTACTTATTTAAAATTAAAAATTTATTTAATGTGGTAAAAACGCAATTCATTTTAT
This sequence comes from Strongyloides stercoralis, assembly GCA_029582065.1. Taxonomy (NCBI): domain Eukaryota; kingdom Metazoa; phylum Nematoda; class Chromadorea; order Rhabditida; family Strongyloididae; genus Strongyloides; species Strongyloides stercoralis. The sequence continues at coordinate 892,965 of JARPTA010000003.1, forward strand.
TGTATTAATGTACATATCATTTTCTTATGAAAATGACATTTTTTTTATTATAAAATCTCCTTATACATTTTTAATTATATTTTTTCTACTTTATATTATTAATGTAGCTATAATTCATTCATATTTGTCGTTATATTTTCTTTTAAAAAATTTTAAACTTTTTTGATATAGTATTACTATTATCAAAAGATTTGAGAATAAACCAATTTGTAATGTGTTTGTAAAAACGTCATAACAGATGTCTTTATTTTTAAAAAAAAATGCTTGTAAGTTTATGTTTGCTTCTAAAATACTATAAGTATCAATGGATTTTGAAGAGGCGTATGTAGTAACAATGTATTCTTATCTATTATACATCTTTGATACTTAAAACTATGGACTTACGGTTAAATATATAAAGATATATGTATATTTAAAGAAATGTTTGAGTTATGTTGCCAATGGTTTTCTGTCCCCATAAAAGTAAACCTCATTTTTATGACTGTCGCTTCTTATCTTCTTTAGAAGGCAAATGCAATAATATATTGTCAAATAGTAAAACCTTTTATTTTTTCAATAAATATCTTTTTAATAGACTATTTTTTATTGCTTCTGTCAATTTAAATAGCTTTTTTAATTTTTATTTCTTCTTGATCATTTATATTTTTTTTTAATAATAATCTTAATAAATTTTACATACTTAATTAAATTAAACTATTTATCTTTATGAAAGTTTAAACTTTTATATTAATATAATATTATTTCTTCTTTTTAATGAAAAAAAATCATTAATATAATAATAAATAAATCTAATTAACTTTTTGTATAATCTTTTTCATATTATTTAAATTTAAGTATAAATCAAATAGTTAATTAATAATGTTAGATAATTTTAAATAAATTATATAAGCTTATAATTGATATATTTAAAAAGTCATAAAATAATATTTGCGAATTCTCATCATTTTTATATTAAAAACAAAAGTAATCATTTATTAAATATAATATATATATATATATTTTAAAACAATAATCATTGAAATAATAGAATATATTATTATATTTATCTTTAAATTTTATTTTTATTTTATATTTTGTCTATTAGATTATTAGTTAAAAGCAACACAATAAGCATTATCAATAAATTAGTATAACATTTAAAAATTTATTTTACTTTTTTATTTCTACCACATTGAATTGATTAAGAAAATATTATATAGTTTAAATAATCTATTTTCTCAATAAATTTGTAAAAAAATTTTTTTTTTATTTTGAGCTACTGTGAAGACAAAATTAGTTTATCTTTAAAATATTTATATATGTATTTATATATTACTCTATGGAAACGAAGTGCTGTTATAACAAGTACTAAAGTTAACATCCCTAAATGTTAATTATTCCATATATATCCAGCAAAATATCAAAATAGGCGGTGTTAATAGAAGTTTAATTTACACTATAGAAACAAAATATTTCCTATAAGGTTAATGATATTTTCCGTTATCTAAATATATAACCGTATTATAATTATTTTATTAAAAAAGCATTTATTTAAATTGAAATATTTTTAATAAATTATTTAACTTTAAAAAAATTTTTATTATAAGTATATTATTTTTACATATCAATTTAAAATTAAATAAGTTTTTTTTTTATAAAAAAAAAATTTAAAACACAATTTATCATTTTTACTTGTACATATGATAATGAAAATCTTATTTTTACCCCTTAACATTTATTTATATTTTTAACTTTTATTTTTTTAGATAGATATTATATATATATATATACATATTTGTTAAAAAAAATGCGGTTACTATTATTAATTCTACTATATTATTTATTCTTTATTCCCATTATCAATGGTATGTTTTTTTATTTTTGTAATATATTTTTAAAAATTGATTTTTTATACTGGTAAAATGATTTTTCTTAATATATAATATTATTCAATCATTATCAAAAATATTTTTATATTAATAAAATCAGTTTATTAAAAAAAATTATTTTTTAAGTTTAAATTTTATCATAATTCAAAAAATATATACATATTGTTTAATCGTGTTTTAAAAGAAAAATATTTTTAACAAAATTGCCTTTTTATTGTAAAAATATTCAATTGATATAAACCAAAGTTAAACTGGCCCTATGTTGACTTCCGGACCACCCTTATATAACTATTTATAATTTGGTTATATTTATACATAATATAATCTCAAGAGATTTTTGTAGTATAAAATCTTTATCAACACAGATTGTTGGTGAAAAGATAAAATTGTTATGGTAAAATAAAATAATTGTACTTCAGTACAAGAAAATAAAAAACAACAACATTATTATATTTATTTTAAATTAAAATATTTAAATATAATATAATATATTTATACAATTTTATGTTTATTGTAAAAGCATGTTTCATTTTTGTTTTTCATTACATTTATGATAATAAGTAACTTATCTTTGTTAATTTTTTATTTATTTAATGTTAGCTATTATAAAAAAAAATGAAAGCCAACAAAAAAGAACAATAGTCATTCTTTGTTTCCTTAGTGTACTTTATTTTTTTCAAAAATAAAAATAATAAATGTATACATTGTTATCAAACACTAATGTTTTAAACTAAAAAAAGATTGTAATATATTATTAAATTCATTTCTTATTGTTTTTTTTAAAGGATTTTTTGTTCAAAAACACAAAAATAGATTTAAAGCAGCTGAAGTTGGTAATAAAAAGGATAGGAATAAAAATATGTATGATGATGAAAATGATGATGAATTATATGATCCAAATAATAGATTATCCTCTTATTTACGGTAATATAATGAAAATATTTTATATTATAATTTACATTTATTTTTAGTAAACATGCAAAACCATATCGTAGACCTGTACTTAATCCTAATGAAAGATTAGATGTTTATGTAAAAGCTTCATTATATCAAATTGTAGATATTGACCAAAGAAATAATCTTGCAACAATTTCAGGATATTTTGATGTTTGGTGGCATGATCCATATTTAACATGGAATGTCACTGAATTTGATAATATATCAAGAACTTTTGTGCCTGTTAAAAATATATGGAAACCTGAATTTCATCTTTATCATAGTATCCAGGGTAGAACACCTGATTATGACCAACATGCAACAGCTCAAGTAGAAAATGACGGACGAATACGAATGTTTGTTCCGATAACATCGAGAGCTTTATGTCCTATAAATGTTAAATATTTTCCTTTTGACACGCAAAATTGCTCTTTTATGGTAAGTTAATTTTTAAAAGTATTAATAATACATGTATTATATTTACTTTTCTTTTATAAAATTAAATAGTATAACATTTTAAAATTATATTACAAATGAATTTTTCCTTTTGCTTAATTTCAATTTACAAAATTATAACATATAATATAAAAAAAAAAAAATTAAAAAATTGATTAGATTAATAGAATATAAATTATCTTTACCATTAATTAAAAAAAGTTCTGTTAAATTATGACAATTTTTTCCCATATCATACATTTTTGAATCTAAAAAAATATGTAATTTGTAACACAATTGTAATTGTAAACATTTTTCATTCATTTCATTTAAAGGTATTGATAACATATCTTTTTTTATTTTTAATCTGTCAGAATTTTTTTCCTCAGACAAGACCTTTTTGTTATTTTCATTTTCATCATCCTCATTTTCGTCATCATTTACACTATTATTTTCATCATTATCTTTATTTATTTTGTCATATTTATCTGATAAAGTTGTTAATAACGACAATGTTGTTGGCATGTTTAAGTCATTTTTTAAGGATTCATTTTTTATATTATCATAAACATCCATTAAACTACTTTTAGTTGTTAACAAAATATTATTAAATGTTTCATTTGTTTTAAAATTCCTTGATGTATTAAAAATTTCATAATCAGAATTTTTAATGCTTCTTTTAAATTTTTTATTATTTTCATTTACCTCATAATTATTGCACAATTTTATGTTTAATTTGCATTTATTACAAAGATACTTCATTAAATTGTCTGGCAAGATAAATGAATGGATCTTATTTTGTTGAGTTAACCAAAAAATACTTTCATTTGTTGTTGTAGTGATTGGTAAAAGAATGTTACTTTCATTAATAATAGATTGAATTTCTATTAATATTCTATAATCCATGAATTCTTTTGAAATATAGAAACTTATCATTGGTTTAATAGATTCATTTTCTTCTAAATTTTTAGTAGAATCATTACCTTTTTTATTAGAATTTGTTGTTGAAATATTTACTAAAACTGGTGAAAATGTTGGTTTTGTTAAATTTTTTCCAGGCATTTGAACAACAAAATTTAATTCATCATGATAAGGAATAGGATTTAATTTTTTATAGTTATATGACACAGCATAATAACTATTTTCCTTTAAATTGTTTATTTTAAATTGAGATATATTGTACCTGTCTTTTCCTGTTATTCTAAAATTAATATAGTTAAAATTATTAGTAAAAATTACAAATTTTCTTACACAAATTCTTTCTCAATTGTAGTATTTGTCTCATTTTTATCATCCTCATCCTCATCATCATCATCATCATCAATCGAATTAGTCTCATTTTGATTTTTCTTATCATTTGTGATAATATCAGTTAAATTGTCATTATTAGTAATTAAATGTGCTAATTGAATAGCTTTAACTTTTATGATATCATTATTTTCATCAGTTGTTGGAATATCATTAGGTTGTGTTGTAAATATAAGAAGATTTCCATCACTTATATTATATGAAATAATATCACGAACTTCTGTTTGTGTATAAATAGGATTAAATTTTTCACACTCATTTACAATATCTCGTTCAAAAGTATGTTCTAATACTTTAGAATATAATTTCCCATTCCAACATAATTTGTTACAATATTTTGGTTTAACAACAGCAATTAATTTATGTGATCCATTATTTTCTTCATGAATTCCAAAATCATTTTCTATTTTAATTTCAATATTTTTTCCTAATTCACTTTTATTTAAAGTTATTTCTTTATTTCTTAAACTTCCATTACATTCTAATGTTATGTTAGCTTTAGCATAATCAAGTCCTTTCCTATCATTTGTTGATTCATTCCATTTTATTGAAAAAACAACTAAGTGTGTTTCTTCTAATTTAGATCGTTCACTTTTAATACTTAAAAATAATGGTGCCCCTTTTTGTGATAAAATATTTTTTTTTTCACCTATTGTTTTAACCATAATTTTTTCAATATGATGTTTTGATTCTTGTGGTGTTGTTTGAAAAACTTGATATATTATTCCATACCAATGAAATGATTCCAAAAAATTAATAACATATTTTCCTAAATAAAAAAAGACATTTTTTATGATTATAAGAATAAAAATACCTCTAGAGATAAGTAATAAAATTCCTGAATAAGAATTAGAATACAATAATTTTTTATTTTCTAAATCATATACATCAATGGTAACTTTTAAAATATCTATAGAACCAATTTTTGATGTATTAATAATAATTTGATTTGCCAATGCTTCAACACTTTCAATTGTATCAATATCAAATTCATAATTAATTTTTTTAGTATTTGGATCACTTTTTATATATATATAGTTAATATTAATTAACAACAATATATAAAAATATAAATATATATTTTGAATTTTCATAATTTTTTTTATTTTTTTTTAAATTAAGTTAATCTAAAAAAAATTACAAGTAAGAAATATAATATATAAAATATATAACAATTTTCAAAAAAATATAAATATTTAGAGAATTAATGTTAACCATTGAAGTATAAAAATATATGGCAATTTGAGGCAGGTCAAATATATTTTTCTTTTATTTACATTCAGTTTACATGAATAAAATAATTTTTTTTTTCTTTTATGAATACATATTTTTGAAGTACACAACATTATGCCAATACCTTAAAAATTTATTCACTTATTATTTTATATAAATATAAATGTACCTAAGAAAATAAGAACCAATTTTTGTTATTCTTTTCATGTTTAATAGACTTTATATATTTTAAAGTATATGAAAATAATTGTATAAAGGTTTAGTATGAGTGTTCCATTAAAAAAGAAAAGATTGATAATATTTGACATTTATTATGCCTCTCCATATTCTTAATGACTTTTCCTTTTCTATATTATTACTTTGATTATTAAGGAAACTATAAAAATATAATGTGTAATTTTAAGATTGTACAGCTTTTTGATAAAAATATAATTTTCTATTTACTACAATAACTATATATAATTTTTATTCATTTCTTAAGTACATACAATTTTTATGAAGTAAGAATTGATATAAATTACTATTACTTTTGATGGATAAAGTAAAAATTTTATTACTTTAAAAAAAAAGTATGGAAAAAAAATATAATATATGTTATAAATATATATACAAAATATATCTGTAAGCATACTTATTTTTTAATTATAGTGTGGTTCATGGTCTTATCAGGAGAAGTATGTTAAGTTTATAGTTGAAAATCAAGATGTCTTTCTTGGTGGATTTTTTGATAGTCAGGAATGGTTATTATTAGATGCTACAATAACATCAAATATTATGAATTATACAGGTAATGAGACATATTCAATGGTTGAAATGATGTTAACATTACGAAGGCAATCTTTCTATTATGTTTTTAACTTAGTTTTTCCTACAACATTAGTATCATTAGTTGCTGTTATTGGTTTTCATGCACCTATTAATGCAACTGGACGTCGTGAATCTAAATTTCGTCTTGGTATTATGACACTTTTATCAATGTCTGTGATGCTTTTAATGTTAGTTGATGAAATGAAATTTTCATTAGCTTCTATACCTGGTCAACGAGGATCTTTTTCAGATGTCCCATTATTAGGAATATATTATATGACTTTAATTTTTATTATTAGTGTTGCAACATGCACTTCCTCAATTTTTGTTCATCTTGAAAAATATGCATTAAGAAATCAAAATTTTTATTCTATACCTTGTTACTTACGATTTTTAAGTGCAAAAAAATTATTTTGTTGTTATGTACCAGAACCATTAAGAGTTAATAAAGGTGAAGATTTTAAAATTAATAAAAATATTAAACTTCAAAGCCGTCATTCATCTTTAGATAGTACAATATTTAAAAAATTAATTCCTACTGATGTAAGTTTTATATTATTTATTAATTTATTCTACTTTTTTTCAGATAAATTTTGTTGATTGTACTCAACAAACTATTCCACAAAAAAACGAAAATTTTGAAGATTGTCTAATAAAAAGTAGTGGGCATGCAGATAACAATAATATTACTTCAGCAGCTGCCCATCCTGAACAATTATTTGAACCATCTAATATGGATCTTCATAAGATAGATCTTTTAATATCATTAATGCGTGATTTTATTGATCTTAAACATAAAATGCAACAAAGAAATTTACTTCCACCACATTGGGAAAGAGTGATACGAAGATTAGAACATGTTTCATTAACATTTTATCTTTTGATGATAGTCCTTGATTTAGCGTTATTTTTATGGCCTGAAATATGGTATTAATTTTAATAGTTGAAAAAAAAATTAATTTAATTATCGCAAGGATTTTTCAAACAAAAAAAAACTTTTATTTTTATACATTAAAAAATAAAGCTGGTAAAAGTAATATTATTTTACTTTTTTTAAAGAAACTTGTACTATATTCAGTAACATATATATTCCATTTTTCGTTTTTTTTTTAATTATTTTTTTACAATTTTGTAAATTATGAATGACAAACATTTCTTCAATTATATTGGATGATCTCAAAATCAATAAATAAAGAGATTTTTGTAATTAATTATAATTTTTTTGTTGCAAATGTTTTATTAAAAAAATATAAAAAAAAATGTATTATATTTATTTAATCTTTAATTGTCAATAAATGTTCATATTTAAAAAAAAACTTTTTTTTCATGTAGTAAAAATTAATATTAATTAAAACAATAAATTTTTTTTTGAAATTTCTAATTAATAATAGTAAAAAAAATTTTTATTTTAATCAATAATATTTTGAAGACTACTACCATTTTCACATGATTCTTTCCATATTTCTTCTTCATCTTTTATAACTTTATTTGAAAATATTATTTCTTTTAATGTTCTTTTAAATGCTGGAGAAAAAATAAGGTAAACAAAGAAATTTGCTGTACAATTAATAACAACTAAAAGATTTGACATGTCAATTAAATATGCCATTGTTGCTTCAAGTTGTTGTTGAAATATTAATTCAAGAAAATTAACGACAAGTGCTATAAAGTTACAAAAAATAAAAAAGAAAACAACTAATATTAAACTTATTGTTCCATCTTCTTCATCATTTTCATCTTCTCCTACTATTGTATTACTTTTGGAGCATACTGATACAACAACACATATATTAAGAATAACCAATACAACTAATGGCCCAACTGCCATAAATGTTGTATAAAGAAATGTATAATATATTGTATAATATATTTCATTTGTTCTAAAGTCTGTTGGACATATTTGTAAATTATTAATTTCATATTTTGTATCAATACATAAAACAGATTGAAGTTCAAAAAAATGAGGAACATTATATAAAAAACATATTATTGTTATTATTATAACAATTCTTTCTGCAATTCTAATTAAATTAATTAATTAATATAATTTTATTTTTATAAAAATTTAACAAAACTTACTTTGCAGTACAACATTTATCTCCAATTTTTTTGGGAAGTACTACATGAATAAAACAATCAACAGCTGCAGCAACACAAAAATATACTGATGTTGTTTGAAATATTGCTCCTAATGGAAATATATAGGGTGCTCCAAACCCGTAAATATATGCGACAATAGGACGTGAATGATGTCTCCATGATTCAAGAACAAACAAAAACATTGCTGTACATATCATTAAAAGGTCTGATGTTCCTAATGCAGCTAAATATATATTTGAACTATATTTTCTCATATTAGGTGTTGTATATACTCGAATTACAAGGATATTACCAAAAAATCCTATAACACCAACAAATGCGAGTAATATACCTGATACTGCTATATTATATGCCTTTAATAATAAATTAAAATTTGTTAAAATAAAATAAATTTCAAAAAAAAAAAATAAATAAACAAACCTGATATTTAGGATCAGTTGATGGTAAGCATATATTACAGTATGGTAAAGGTGTATCAATAACAATACTATCATTCATCTAAAAAATAATACTTATATTAAGTTTAAGAAAATTATTAGTATTTATATAAAACAAAAAAATTAATTAAATAAACATTCGATATAACTTATTTTTACATATTTTAATAAATAATTGAAATAAATTTTTTTTTTATAGTTATTAAATTTAAACTAAAATAATCATATTTTTTCCTATTTCTAAAAGTCGTATCGTTATATCTAACATATTTCAAGTAAAAATTTTTTTTTTGTATCTTCAACACATTTTTTTGTATCCTCAACACATTTGTTATGGTAATTTATTACTCAATTCTAAAAATATTATAAAAATTTTATAACTACAAAAAAAATATATGTATTTATGTCAAAAAGAAGACAAACTTTATAAATTTATTATATTATCATTCAAATTTATTATACTTTATAGTATGATGCACTTTTACTAAATTTGTATATATATAATAATAGAAATAGTTTATCAAAATAAATCATAAAAATTTAAGAATTTTTATAAATATATATGCATAATCAAAAGAAAAAATGAAATGAATAAAAAATTTTATCAAAAAATTTTTTCTCATCAAAATATCATTTTGTGTCAAAACTTTTTATCTAAAAAGATATATAAAATATAAATAAAGAAATAAGAAATGTTAAATTTAAGAGGTATATAATAATCAAATATATAATATTTATAAATATATATATATATATTAACTGTCGCATTATTTTTATAAAAATGTTAATAATAAAATTCTATAAAATATCATCCAATTATATTAATTTAAATTGACAAAATTTTTCTAGTTAAAATGTTAAAGCTATAATCTTTTCCTAATATCTTTTAAACCAAAGGCAAAAAGTATATCAATGATATATATCTTATTTAAAGTTTTTTTTTGATAAAATCTTTTGATAATATGTAGTAAAACTAACCAAAATTATTTGTATTACTTTATGTTTAAAAATATTTTTTTAAAATAATTTTTTTTTATAATATTAAATTTAAGCTACCTTAAAAAAGTTGCTTTTTTTCTAAATAATATGTAATATTAGTAATTAATATTTTTAAAAAAATATTATATCTTGATCAAATATTTAAAATAAAAATGATATTTTTCATTTCTTATAAAAGCAAACTATTTATTTTAGAAATCATAAAACAGTAATGCTTATTTAAAAATAAATTAGAAAAAAAAATTATTTTAAATAAATTTTCCAATAACTTTAAATTTATTTTATTAAAAAAAATGAATTAAATAATATACTTAAAAAATATAATACAAAAAAACTTTTTTTTTTGTAAATAAATTAAATATGATAATGAAAATAAAATACATTTAAATAAAAACTAATAATTAAAATTTGAAATATAGTTAAAAAAAGTACATAATTGTTGATAAATTTTAAAAAGTAATATATAACAATAATGCTTAATAATGTTTAGTCAAGCTTACATACTTTTTAATATTTTTAGACTATATGTACAATATTTTTTAATTTTTTACTTAATTACTGTAACTCTATTTCTATAAATAGAAATAAAATACTTTTAATAATTAAATGGAAAATGTAAACCACCTTTATATTTTACTAAATTCAAATATAAAAAAAAAATTTTACCATGCATTATATAATTTATTTTAACTAACATTTTTAATTTTGTTACTAAAAAATTAAATATAATCAAAATAATGCATTTAAATTTTAAAAAATTTTTAACCATTTGTTATATTAAAGCATTTTATATCTTAAAAATTATCATAAAATAAAACAAAAAAATTTTAAAAGGAAAATAAATTGTTTCATAATGTGGTTAGTAAAGAAGAGTCTATAAAAATAAGTGTTCAATACGTTTTAGAACATCAATTATTTTTTTATATAATGTCAAAAATAATGATTGAATGAGTAATTTTTTAGATAACAAATCAATTCCTAGAATATTTTAAACTTCAAAACATGTCATTTATTTTTTTTACATTTATATTATATTAAAAAAAATTAAATTATTTCTTACATATAAAAATGTAATTTTACATTAAAAATACTAATTTTTCTTTATAACTATTTTATAAATTGCAAATAATATACTTTGAACAAAAAAAAAGCATCATAGAAAATTTAACTGTTTAAATTAAATGTTTAGAAATAATAGTTAAACCAAAGTATTACTTTTTTTTTTATTATTTAAATGTTACATCACTTTGGTAAGCGTAGATAATTTAATTGAAAACTTAATTATAGAAGATATTTAATCAAGTATACTCTTTATATTTTATTTTAAAAAAAATTGAAGAAAGTTTATTAGAAAAGCTAATAGATAATTAAAAAATAACTTTTGGAAATGATTATATTTTATTTTATCATTAAACATGATCAATAACAATTAAAATATGTTTTTAATTTAAAAATTTCATTTAATAAAATTAAAAATTTTACTACTTAATAAAAAATTGTTCTTGAATAAAAAAAAAAAATAATTTTTTAATATTTATATTTAAAAACACTTTTAAATTACCACTAAACTGTAGTTATATTTAAAGTTTTTGAATAAAAAATATTATTATTATTATTTATATATTTTGAAAATAAAAGAATATACCAAATATTAAAAAAAAATACATTACTATCTTAAGTAAAATTTAGTTAATTAGCAAAATAATAATTTTTGTGCAACAATAATTATATAAATTATTGTGATACAAAAAAAAAGTTAATTGGCAAAATTTGTATATAGTTTTTAACTCAAAACAAAAATATTTAACAGTATCAAGAAAAAAAAATTTATATATTATGTAAAATAATTTTTTTTATAATTTGAACAAAAAGTTTTTAAATATTACATATTTATATTTTTTTTAAACATTACTATAATGTGTTTTTTTTTTGTAAAAAAAAATATAATACTGCTGCTTATTTTTTTCTGAATTATTAAATTAAAGGTGTTTATCTTTTTAAAATGTTCAATCATAGTAAAACAAATTCAATTAGAAAAATTATCATGTGTATTGATATATTTAAAAAAAAATTACAGAGATATCATTTATTATTTTTTTTTAATTTATAAATTTAAAAACATTAGTTCATTTTTAATAATTAAAAATTCTTTTTAAAAATTAAAAGTTTTTGGGTTTTATTTCGGAATATGTTATGTATAAAACAATAGACCATCAAAATGTATTTTGAACATATATATAATAATAAAATGAATTGTTTGAATGGTAAAATAGTAAATGAGACGTACCATAACTATAATTAGTAATGATAGCAAAAATATTTATATTTTTTTTAATGATATAAGTAAAAATATATTTTGCAAGTACGTTCATCTAGTTTATATACAAATATTTATAATGTTCTCAAGAGAATTTTTAAAAATCTTAATTTAATATGTCAAAATTTTTAAATAAAAGTTTTTTTGCTTTTCTAAAAAAATTCTTTTTATATTTTCACTACTTTTTTGAAACATTTTAAACAAAAAAAAATTGTAATATTTGTTTATTGTAAATATAATTAAATAAAATTAATAAAAATCATATAATATAAAAGTTTTATTGTAATAAGAAAAATAAATTTATTTGAAAAATAATTTTATTTTAATTGAAATATACTGTGATAGTTTTTAAAAAAAAATCAAATACAGGAAATGAATATACAAAGAGAGAATGCCTTTCTTGTTTCTTTAAAATATTTATTATTTTAACAAATGATAAGAATGAGAGTACATTAAATTCAAACAACTTTTTCCCTGTAAAAAAAATTACTTAATTAAAAATGATATATTTTAAATTAATATCTTTGTTCTTACACATCATTATTATAAATATTGTTTTATTTTTAAAAATTAAATTAATTTTAATTTTAATTTTATGGATTAACCAATTTTATAAATTAAAAAAAAATTATTTATTTAATAACCAGCAAAGGAGTAAATTAATTTTATTTTATCTAAAATTTATTTGAAAGTATAAGAATTATATTACATTTAATAATAATTTGATAATTTATTAAAAAAAATTATTTTTTATTTCTAATAATATAAATAAATAATTTTTTTTTATTTAATAATTAAATATTTTTGGTACTTAACAAAACCTTTATACAAAATTATAAGTTAAAGAGCATAGGAGATAAAATTGTTCAAAATTTGAGCTACAGATAATTATATTGTAAACAATCACAAGTTAAGATGTCAATATATATTATATTTATATATTGCTAAAAAGCAACACATAATTTATTTCATTATTTATATATATTGTTAGGTTTGTTTATTATACAAATATCTTTAAATAAGTAGTCTTTTACCTATTATAATATTGTTTATACTCATATGTCATTTTAATTCTTAAAAATTTTATCATTATTACTTTATAAAGTTTTTAACATATCTAATCAAAAATAGAACAAATAAGAATACCATTCAAATCATGTACAAAACTAATAAATATTTTGTAATCAAATATAATATATTCTTATCGTTTCACTTTTAAAGATAAAAAAAAAGTAAAAAATATTAAATAAAATTAAACATAGTTAAATATTAATCAATTATTATTATTTTTATATATTTTAGATCAAAAAGTTTATGTTATGATGAAAAAAATTTTTTGCTGTTGTAATGATAATTATATAAATGATAACATAAATAGTGGATGTAAGTTTTATTTATTTATTTTTTCTTTTTAAATTTTAAATTTTTTTAAGATGATATTTCAGAAGATTGTCAAAAAAAAGTTTTAGTATTTTTAAATCCAAATTCAGGTTTTGGAAATTCATTAATTGATTTTAATAAAAAATTACTACCAGCATTAAAAAGAAATAACATTGGTTTTGAATTTGTAAAAACAGGTATATTTTATATTTTCAAAATTGATATATATAAAGATTTATAGAAGGAAAAAATCATTGTTTTGAAATAGCTAAAAATAAAAAAAATTTGCATGATTTCAATGCTGTTATCATTATGTCAGGTGATGGCTTAATTTTTGAGTGGATTAATGGAATATGCCAAAGAGAGGATAAAATTGAAATTTTAAATAAATTACCTATTGGTATTGTTCCAACTGGATCAGGAAATGGTTTATTATCATCAATTTTTTTTGCAAATAATATATCACTTAAAAAACAAGGTTTTCAAGAACGAGCAATTGAAGTCATTAGTAGTAATAATGCAATTTCTTCTTACGTTAATCTTATACATATTGAAACTGAAAGTATTAATTATATTTCATTTTTGTCAGTTGGCTGGGGTTTATTAGCTAATATTGGTAAGTAATTAAACAACTATTATATTTAAAGAAAAAACTATAATATAGATATTGATAGTGAAAGATGGAGGAAAACTTTTGGTTCACATAGATTTTTTATAGAAGCACTTTTGAAAATTGTTAATATACCAGCATACAAAGGAAAACTTTGGTATAGTAGAAGAAACCCAAATACATATTATGAAAATTGGAATGATAAGAATAATTATGTGTATTCTAATGATAAAATTATTCAAGAAAATGATTCTCAATTGGATTTTGATAGAGAAAATTATCAAGAAGTAAATAATTTAAGAAATCACCATCTTTTAAAATTTATTCCATCAATAAAAGAACCAATTCCGAGTTCATGGAATGTAATTGATGACGAATTTGTTTTTATTTATGCTGTTACATTATCGCATATAAGTAGAGATGGATTTTATATGCCATCTGCTAAATTGGATGATCCTAATATTTATTTAACTTATTGTCTTCGTAAGGACTTACCCTCAAGAAAAGAATTGATAAATTTTTTAATAGATATTGAAGATGGCAAACACTGTAGTCATAAATTTATTAATGTTGTTAAAGTTGATTCATTTAGATTAGAATCACAAACTAATGATAGTTTTATTGTTGTTGATGGGGAAAAAATAAATGAAAATTTAATACAAGCAACAACTACTGATATAAAAGTAAGCGTTATATGTAATCAAAAAGAAGCATGATCTTTTAAAATATTAAAAATGCAAAAAGTAAACAAATTAAGAAATAAATTATTAAATAAACAGAAATATTTAAATAAAAACTGGGTTTAAAATATATCAGAAAATTTAATTACATTTATAAAAATTATTTTTATAAATACCAGAAATAATTATGAAATGCTTATATTTTTAACTACTAGATTACATTTATATAAATTAACCTAAAAATTTAATTAGTTATTTTGTTTTAAAATTGATTAAATACAGTACTGTTATATATGTTAATTAATAATAAAAAAATTATTTTTTAAATAACATACTTTTTTTTATTATAAAAAACTTTATAAATTGAAAACCTGATGAATAATAACAAACAATAAAAATAGGATATTTTTTTTATAAATTAAAAGAAAAAAGTTTTTTTAAAGCAATAAAAATATTAATTAGTTTTAAATTATTTTTTTTTTATAAAAAACATTATTTTAAAAGCAAATAACGTATACACGTAAAAAATCAAAAAAACATTTAAAAAACACACCTATAAGATAAACTTTTTTACAAATATTAACTAACTGTAAATACATATTTAAAAACTTTAACACAAAAAGTTGATATATTTGTAAAAGTTTTACATAGCTAATTTAACTTTAAATAAAGTAAAAGAAAATATTAAAAAAAAAATCATAAATTTAAACATATACATATATATTTTACAAATATATTTTTTTTTAATTGAAAATTTATGTATTTTCTTTGTATTTTACTATTGATCAATTAATTTTTTAATTTTGTTTTGTAAAAGATTATATTTTTATCAAAGAAATAAATAAAGATTATTAATTGTAACTTTTATTTATTTTTAAATATATAACGCTGTTTAAATAATTAAAAAAAAATCTTTAAAAAAATTGTTTTAATGTAAAACTTATCATAAATATATTATTATGTATTTTGTAAAAATGAAAACATATATACTTTATATGAATTGAAAAAAAAGATAATAATAAATTAATGAAATTAACATGTGAGTATGTAAATCGTGCAAGATTTTTATTAATGATATCTTGGACGAAAAACATACCCATTTGTAGATTTCATTCATATAATATATATATTATAAATTAATATTAATTATTATTAAACTATTATATAAATATTGAAAGATTAAATTAAAGATATATAAGAAAGCACTCTTAAAATGAATTTTTACTTTTAGCTTGATTTATATACACTTGATAAAAAAGGAGGAGAAATTATATTTTAGATTCAAACACTACTTCAATTGACATCATCACATTTTATTATATTTCTAGTATATCTTGAGGTTCTCTTTGTTATATTTCCTTATTGACAGCAACTTGACGACAAAAAAGCGCAGATGTTTTTAGAAACACGCTAAGATACGCCTTAAGGTATAAATTTTAAAACAGCCTAAAACAACACTTTAAACAAAGTTATTTCTATAAGCATTTTATTAGATATAGATAATTGTTTTGTATGAGAAAAATTTGTAAATCTTAAAAAATAACTGTCAATCATAATTTGATCATTATCATATATTTAATTTTTTTTTTATTATAAAATTATAAAATTTAATATTTTTTTTAAATAATATTTTATTTAAAAAAAAATTTAAGTTAAAAATTGATTAAAAATTGATTTTATTATTTAAAATAAAATAACAATAGAATAAAAGTAAAAAACTTTAGACATTAAAATAAATAAAAAACATTATAATAAAATATTACTTATCAATTAATATTATTAAAAAAATTTTTTATAATAATATATAATCACTATTTAAATATTTTAAAATATATATAAATAAATTGATTAACCATTTTTGTCTGACAAAAATTTAATAAACATGTTTTAATTTTTTCTTTTGTATACTAAAATATTTTTACTGCCTAATAAAATTTTATATAAAAGATCTTTCTTTCTTTGATAAATATTTCATCCGTCTTAGTTATATTTTATTTTGATCTCAAATTACTATAATAAGATAAAAGTAATTAAATTTTAATATAATTAATTTTTACTAAATATTTTAAAATTTATTTTTATATAAATAATATTAAAAAATTTTTATTTCATTATTTAATTTGACAATAAACATTATTCAGAATAAAAGTAATTATAAAAAAAAAATTTATTTATACTTTAATTTTTATTATTAAAATTTCATCTATATAAACTTGCTTTAATTATTTTTACAAAGTTAAAAGATAACTTTGTTAAATACTCTTTTTTTTTATCTAAAAACTTAATCAACATTTTCTTATATCTTTCTACAATCTTTATATCTATCATTTTCTTTTCATTTTTCAATCATTTAATGTAAAAATTATTAGTTAATGATAAAATAAATGTAAAGTATTGAAAATGAAGTATTAAGATAAATTACGACAATCATATTAAAATATAATATTGAATTCTTTTATACTGAAAATGTGCAATCTAAATATTACTTTATACATTTAAACAATCAACTCACTTTTTTCCACTTTTTAAAATAATTTTTAATCTTTTTTTTTTCACTATCTAATATGTACTTTTATATATATTATCATGTTTAATTTAGATTATCATTTATTTTCTCTTTCTTCTCTATTAATATTTCTCTGTACCCTCTGACTATATAATATTTATTATTTCAAAATATCTTTTTTACTTATAATTTTTTTATCACAATTAATATATATATTTATTTTTTTATTTTGTTATTAATATAGTTCAATAGTTTAAAATTAATGTTTCTTAGACATTAAAAATTTCCCTAATTTTAATTCATTTACTGACATTTAAATTTATGTTTTCCGGACAAAAGACCGCCAACTTGTATACACATAACGGTTGGTTTAATAAAAGGATAGGCTTGTCATTCAATGGCAGTATCTGTATATGTTTGTGGGCAGGTCTGTTATAAGATTAGTTGAGGTCGCAAAAATGCATTTAAAAGCAGTTGTAATGTGGACCTTATCGTCACTTTCACTTTTTCTTTATTTCAATGTTTTATGGTAGTGAATTAAATATATAAAGTCTGATTTATATAATATATATCTTCTATATATATATAACTTCTCTTGTCCAACATATATATGTCATTTCGTAACCACAGTAATATGTATATATTTTTGTTTATAATACATATATGTTGTTTTAAAATGTCTACGCATTATAAAACGTTTAAATCTCTCATTTCTCTACCAATTGTATTAATAGTAGTAGGCATATATATGTATATATTTCCTATATAATTTTAAACGAATTGCCTATAAAAAAGTAATGTTGTTATATTTTATATTAGTCTTTAAATTTCGTTGTAGGTATAATTTATAAAATATTTATATAAATATTATAATAAATAACCTTAGTTTTAATGTACAATACTTAATATAATTTTGCTTATTTATTTTTCTATAAAAATTATTTTCTTTAATTGTGCCTTTTTTATTTTTAATATGTGTCTTTTACATATTTATTGATTTATAGATGTAATGATGTAGTGACGCAAATATTTTTTTTTTTACCATGTTTTAGTTATATATTTTAAAATATTATTTAAATAAATTTTCTTTAAAAATATTTCTTATTTTGTGGCTTGGATCTTTCTGCAAACATGTTTCAAATACATTTTTGCGACCGAATCCAGGCCACGAAATTTGAAGTATTATATAGATAATAAGTAAGAGTAATTATTAAGCTATTTTATTGATATTTACGCAACATTTTTTCTCGCAGTTGGATCAATCAGCAAAAAAATGTTCAAACATTTTTTGCGACTGTATCCAAACTACGAGAATTAATTATGTTTATATTAAAATTTTTTTTTGTTTCATCTTTCATGGACTGGATAGTTGCAAACATAATATACAACTATTTTTGCGACCAAATCCAGGCCACGTAATATGGAGCAAAATTAAAACTTTTTTATTTTATAATTTTATTCATCTTTGTGGTTGGATCGATCAGCAAATACATATTAGATAATGTCTTTGCGACCGAATCCAGGCCACAAAGTTGTATAAAATATTAATATTTAAAAAAAAAACTATTATTATACTATTTATAAAATAAATGTATGATTTTATTTATATATATATATTTATGTATATTTACTTACCTTATAAATGAAACTATTAAAATATTTTTTCTTTCGTGGTTGGATCAGTTTGCAAACATATAATGTTTATATTTTTTTGCGACCGAATCCAGGCCACGGAAGGAAAAGTAATATTGATCAAAAAAAAAATTAAATGTTAAAATTTATTAGATACTTATCTCGTGGTTGGATCGATCTGCAAACATGGTAAAAAAATCATTTTTGCGACCGAATCCAGGCCACGAAATTTCTATCGAATAATTTTTTTTCTATATGAAACATTAAAGAAATTATCTTCGTGGTTGGAATGGTCAGCAAATATATTCATTATAAATATACATACATTATTTGCGACCAAATCCAGGCCACGAAAGTAAGTTCCTTTTAATTTTAATAATTATTTTTGTCATATGTATTAAAAAAATGTATATTTTGAAAAATATGTTATACATCATATTATGCAGTTCCCAATAATATATACTTTATTTACGGCCTGGTTAGTCGCAAAGAATTTTTAAATGATTCTTTGCGATTGTTTCCAGGCCAGCAAATAAAGTATTGTTTTTTAAATTTGAACATTTTTTCTATAAATAATATTCTATTTTTGTTATTCTTAAACTATAAATAAAAAAAATAATATAAGAAGTAAAATTTAATTTTTAAAAAATATTAAAAGGAAAAAATTTTAATTTTAATAATATATTTATAGAAAGACAATATAAAAATAGATTTATTTTTTATTAAATTTTGATTGTTAAAATAAATAAAATTTTAAAAAAGCTTGTTTTGTTACTCAGTACGTAACAAAGATTAATTTAAATCGAATTTCTTTGCAACGTATCTGAGTTTACAAAATTAGCATATTTTAAAAGTTTATATTATATTAACATTGTTGACAAGTTTTTAAGAATTTTAATTAATCAATCATTTTAATGTTATTAAAAATTAATAAGATTTAATTAAATTTGTCAGAAAGGATATTAAGATTAAATTATAAAAAGGATATATTATTTATGTCATTATAAAATATTATAAAATAAATTAAATAGATTTTATATTTTTTTAATTTTATATTTATAATAAAATTCAATGTCATGATTTTCCAAATATTATAAAATATTATTAATTTAATGATAAGAAACATTTAAAATATTTTATGTTATAAATATTTTTTTTTATTGTATTCTTTCTCAATAATATATAATTTCAACTTACCATTTTTTAAATAAATTGCAATTTTGTTTCTGATTAAAACAACAATATTATCAAATGCCTTACCATTGAAAATAGAAATTTTAATGTTGTAAATTATAAAAACATGTTTTAAAATAATGTTTAATAGACATCTTTAAATATATTTAAATATATTAATAATTCTTTTACTTTAAAATATCAAACATTTTTTTATACTAATTATTTGATAAAAATAAATATATATAATCACTTTAAGTAAAAATTTCAATCAAATAGATATTTGTATTTAAAATTATATGAATATCTTAAAATAAACAATATTATATTTTTGTTTATCAAAAGAATCAAATATATAAAATTAAATTTTATAAACAGTTATTAAAGCACTTTAACAAAGAATATTAAAAATTTTATTGTAAAAAAAATTTATTTTAAACCTATAAAATACTATTAATTTATTTTTTTACATAACTTTAAATATTAATAATCAATAAAATTTTATTTTATTAACTTTTTTATTTACAAATAAGATTATAAAAAAAAGGGTATGATAATTTTTTTAACAAACTATATTATAAAATATTATAAAAATCATACTTCTTAACACGATACGCTTTATTTATTGTCCAGAAATAATACTTTTGTGGTACGTCGCGTCTTATATATATGTTGTCGTTTATATAATAAACTACCTAAATTTTGTTCATGTATTTAACACATATATATACACACATTCTATGTATGTTGTAATATAGTGAAATTACAATTTATCTTAATCATGTTTAGGTTATTGAGAAATAATTTTCATTTTTACATTTTCACTCTTTTTTTCTTTTTTTTTTTTACTTTTAATTATTTTATGTTTATTATCGTTAAAATAGATACTTAATATTAACAAGTATTTTTTTAGTAAAATTTTTTTACTTTTGAAATAATATGCGAGCGCAAAATAGTTGGGTAACTTGGTTTTCAAAACCAATTAATATGACTAATATATTGTCACATTATATTCCACTAACAGGAGTTGCCGCTCATGGACTTTTTACAGCAAATATATTTTCTCCTGGTTTGTTAAAAAATATTTGTGATGAATGGGATGTTGTCGTATCAAAATCATTAATGGCAACATCACTTATTGGAAGTGGGTTCTTTATTTTTTTTAGACCTCATCTTTATCAAACATCAAAATGGAATCGTGTAGAATATAGTGTCTTCTCTTCTGTTATCTATAATTTTGGTACTATTTTATTTGCTGTTTTTTTAAAACCATTAATACCAAAAAAGTAATTTTTAAAAAATTATATAATTTTTATTTAAAAAATTTTTGTTATAGATTATCAACTTCTTTTAAAACAGTTATTGCATTTGGAATTTCAGCATTTTTAACAAGTAGGACAATAAAATATCTTAATTATATAGATCAAAGAACTATAATTAAGAAAGATCAAAAATTCACTCATATAGAATAATTTATAATTTTTGTTTGTTTTATAGTTAGATTCAAATTATATTAATTTTAGATAACAATAAATTTTTGTTTATTAAATTTATTTTACATATAGTATTGATAAAATTATATCACAACATCTTAAATATTTACCCTGTGTTATTTTTATAATTTTTAAATTTCTTAGAAAAATCGTTTATATTTATTTGCGTAAATTTTATAACAAAAAAAAAATGTATATATTTTCATAATTATAATTAAATTATGAAGAATTTTCTGCTTGACTATCAAATCTTCTTCTATTAATATTAAGACATTTATTTGGCTCTGAATTATTCCAACTATTTCTTCCAGAACTACGACTTTGTAAATATCTTTGTCCAGTAGTGTTATTTATAATAAATTCAGGAAGAAGATTAGAATCACGTAAATTATCTTGATTTAATAATCCTATATCAGATGAAAGACTATCCTCAAATATTTTTAATACTTCTTGATTATTACTTTCACTTGTATTTGGCATACGTTTTTTATTTTGTTCAATAATTTCAAAAAGTACTTTTATATAATTTGTTTGTTTATCATTTAATATTGATATTGTTTTATATCTTTCATTTAATGTTTCTATAAGTTTTGAGTTAGCTTTAGCTTGCTTAGCCATAAGAAGTTTTATTTCTTTATTTTTATAATACTCTAAAGCTAAAGTTTGTTCTAATTGTTTATATTTTTGAATAAGTGATTTAAATTCTTTTCTAGAATTATTTAATTGTTGTTGCATCCTAATTAATTCATCTTCTTTACATATGAGAATATTTTTAAAAGATTCAACATGATTTTTATCAGTTTGTTTTTTAGATTCTTCAATTAAATTTTCATTCTTTAACTTATATTTATTTAATTTTTCTGATAATTGAAAATTTATATCATTACATTCATTTAACAACTTTTCAATATTACTAAGTTTGTTAATTTCATTTTTTAATAATTCATTTTCATGTTCAAGATCACGTATTATAGCTAAATAATTTGATTCTATATCGGATAACTCATTTATATGTATATATTCACTGTTTTTTTTTAATTTTTCTATTTTAAATTTTAATTCTCTATTTTCATTTTTTAAATCTATCAATTTATTTTTCCACAAAACAATTTCTTCATTTTGTTTACTAATTTCTTTTTCTTTTTCAAGTTGTATATTTGTAATACATTGATTTACATAATTTACTTCTGAAACAAGTGATTTATTAGTCAATTCTAAACATTTAAAATATTTATTTTTGTTTTTTTCTCGTAAAAGTCGATTATATAAACATTTAATTCTTTCTAAGTACATTAATCTTGAATACCTCTCAAATAGAAGATGTTGATTAACTAATACTAATCTTGTTTTAAGAATATCTATTTTATCTTTATCATTTAATTTTTCCATCATTTTTTTCATATCATCATACATTATACCAGGAAAATGATCTCCTAATCCTAAATTTATAAGGCATTCATGATGAATTTTACTAGCTTTCATGTATTTATCTTTTTTTCTTTGAAAAATATTTGATATATTTATATCAGGTTTTTTAGCAATATTTTCGTTATATTTTCTACAATTATCATAATTAGAATTTTCTAAAATATTTGGTAATGATTTCCATTTCTCTTTATTTAATATATTTTCATTACTATTATTTAGTATTAAATTATTAGATTGCTTAAATCCACAAAAATTAGATTTATTTTTAATATTCTGCTTTTTCTGATAATTATTAAATTCAATATCACGATCATTTAAATAATCTTCTTCTAAGACTTTAACTTCTTTTCCTTTATATTCTTCAATTATTTCGCATTTTTTTGAAGGTAATTCAATTGTTCTTACTTCTTTTAATTTTTTATTATTAGAAGATAAATCCAAATTATTTTTTTCTTCTGTAATATCATTCATTTCATATGACACTTTTCTACTATTACTATTTGACATTGTAAAAAGATCTGCATCATAAATTTCTTCATTCTCTTCATTAAATACAATTTCATTTCCAACATCAATAGTATCATCATCAGTTATGAAATTATCAATAGCTAAATAACTATCATTATAAAAAGAATTCTCATCTGTTGATTTTGTAAATGTTATATTATAATCTTCATTAAATACAGACAAATTATTAAATTCATTCCAAATATCATGTGTGTTAGTAAAATTTAAATGTTGACCGTTAATTTCATCATTTTCATCTTTAATTATTAATATTGGATTAAATTTGACAGATGAAAAAAATTTTTCAATTATTTGATTAAACAAATCTTTTGTAATTTTATTTGATTTATATTGATTTTTTATATAATTAATTAATGTATTAGGAAACATCCCATAAAATATTGTAAAAGCTTTTTTAAGAGGAAAATGTATATTTAATTTATATGATATATCCTCATTTTCAACTTTATTATTCATTTTGAGAGTTGTATAAAGGTATTCAAAATTTTTGATAAATGTTGAACAAATTAATTCTAATGTACTTTGTGGCATTTTAGGGCAATGTGGTAAAAGGCATGAAATAAAATATAAACCAGCTGATTTTAATAATGGATCCGTACTATTATATATATAATTCTTTAATATATTTTCAAATAAATTATTATAAAATGGAAGTTTTGATATCCATGTTGAGTCATTTTGTGTTAATTGTACCAATAATATTAATGTTGCGTGAGGATTTTCTTCAAGATGTTTTTCTATTGATTCAATTAAAATTTTATCATATGGTATTTTAACATTACACAATATTTCAATACATCTAAAAGAACGTGTTCTTGAAAATTCAGCAACTAACTCAACAATGCATAAACCTTAAAATGAAACAAATTTATTTTATTTTATTTTATTTACCCCGATCTACAAATTCATTTAACTTTTCTTTTGCTTCTCTCACTTCATTAATATTAAGTGATTCAAGTTTTTGAATATATTTTTTGAATAGTTTTGAATTTTGGACACGAACCATTTAATAAATATACATATATATAAATATATATATCTATAAATAATTTTAATAATAAATTAAATTAATTATTATAGTAAAATTATATATTAAACACATAAGAATTGTTTTAGAAATAATATGTATCTTCCATACACATGAGCATTTTCCCAACGTTATAAGAGAATACTGAATTTTTTTGAAGTATTTGTAACATATTATTAATTTTATACTTTAATTTGTAATATTTAAAGTATTTATTTTTATTAAAAAAAAAATAGATTCTTATGTATATTTTTTTTTCTTTAAAGCTATCAAATTTTTTCAAAAAAATAGTTTAACAGTAAATTATTTTAAAAAAATCAAAAAAAAAAATCTTAATTAAAAACAAATAAATAAAATAAATTAATAATTAATTTAATGATATTTATTAAAGTTGTTTTATATTTATAATATGTTGTAAATTTATTGTATGTGGATACATTTCATTAAATAAATAAAAAAATAAAGTTGTTAATGATAATAATTTGGATAACATTATAAAAAGGTATTTCGTAAGATTTCAAGTGAAAATTTATTTTAGAGAATTTTTTTTATGTAATATTTTAAAATTTTAAACTTGTGTTTTAAGTAAAATCAAATTTTTTTACTAACATTATACATATATTATACTAATTGTTAGTAGAAAATAATAAAATTTCTATCATTCGTTTTTTTTTTGAAATTGTGATAAAAAATATGGTAGATATTAAAAAAATTTAATATAAATTATATAAATATATAAGAGAAAAATAAATTTAGAAAATTTATGTCAAATATGAGTAATCAATCAAACATATGCAAAGGGTAGTATATAAAAAAATTCCAAAAATAATATAAAAAATATGATTATTATGCAAATAATAGAATTTTTAATTATTTTTTTTAAGTAATAGTAATAAATAAAATTTATTTATAATAATTGAATTGTTATAAGTGAAAAGTAAATAATATAAATATTTTTTTAAATTTAATAAATTGTGATTTTGTAAAAAAATATATGTTAACTGTTTTTTAAAGAACAATGTTTTAAAATATGATAGTTAATCCAATAAATAAAAAGTCCTTGATAAATTATTCAAAAAACAAACAACATATATTTTTTAGATGATAATTTATAACATGAAAATGATTTTAAAAAAAAAGTGCTGAGGAATTAAAAACTATAACAAAGTTGTAAAAAATTTTTTAATCAATGTGAATATTCATTAAATAGTTTAACTATTTCTGAAGGATGTATTTTGATATGCTTTGGAAATCTTAATATTAAAAAAAGAGAATGTAATGGTACAAAAATGATTTATTTAGAAACTATTAAATCTGAAGTAAAAAAAAATTAAAATGTAAATCATTAGATAGAACTTAAACAATTCTTTACCTTCAAATATTGAAAACTTCTATAGATTTCAAAATACCAATGTTATTAACAATATATTGATATCCTGTAAAACTTAGTTATTAAATAACGATAAATAAATCACAGATAGAATCTTTAAATAATATTGGTTTATTTGCTGGTGAAATTGGAATAATTTTACATGAACAACTTTATGGAGCATAAAGTCGTGCTAAATCACCTTTATCAATTAAAATTAGATTAAATCATACTCAATGACTACATAAAAAAGGAAAAATAAAAAATGTTATTATAAGAAGCATAATAGATCTAGTTCTAAATCCAGTTAAACAATTAATATTTTCACAAAATATGCCTGATCTTAAGAGTAATCTTAAAGATAATTTTTAATAAAAATCTAATGTTTTTCTTTACACAGAGAAAAAACGATCATTTTCTGTCTATTGATTTCTAATATTCAAAATTGAATGTAAAGGGTTACTCTTAAATATTACTGCTTTTTTTAAAACTTTGATAACTTTTTTCTACTTAATATTTTTTATGATTTTTTTTATCCGATAGCGAGAAACCTAAAGAATTATATTAATATTATTAAAAAATTGTTTAATACTTTTTTGTCAACTTGTATGTTTAACAGTTATATTTTTTTCTATAGTTAATTTAGATTTGAAAAATTATTTGTTTACATCATATCTATTATATTTACATCTCAATGTAACAACAAAAAAATAATTTTTTAATTAAGAAAAAATTTATTTATTAATTTTTTCATTGGACGGAAAATAATCATCGGACAAAAAATGTGCTTGTAAGATAGAAAAAGATTGTTTTTTCTTTGTGTGTTCGTGTATCACATTTTTGAAATAGCATTTTTAAAAAAAGGGCAGTATTGCAGGTTGATAATTATGTTTTTTTGTAACAAACAGTTTAATTTTTTTAAATTAAAAATTTCTAATTTAAATAATCTTATGAATTTTTATGAATAATCATTTATCTTTTATATATTTAGTCATATAGTTTCTTGCTAGAAATACGTATTAATATTAAATGTTTTTTATTAACCATATAAATATTTTTTACAAATGCCTAAGTAAAATTTAAAATTATTAGCATGGTGATCGAACTTAGAATATAGGTTAAAAATTCAAAATACTTTTTTTTTATTATAAAATTCAAAATACATTGAAGCCAAAAACCCAATTTATTAATGATAATTAAAAAAAAAGCTACAAAATTTAAGTCAATTAATTAATAAAAGACAGGAAATCTACCGTATGACTATTTATAAGTCTTCAAATCACAATTCGAATGTTAATTATTGACTAATTTGAAATATATATGTATTTAATGAAGATTTTTAATAAGGCACAAAATCATAGGCCAAATAAAATAATTAGGGTTTATTATATAAATAGTAGTAATTTAACAGTACCCTTTTAAACAATCAGAAAAAGATTATAATTCAAAAAAAAATTTTATATAAAAAATTAGAGATATGATAAAAAAGAAGAATTAGAGATTTTTTTTACTGCTACAATTTGATTATTTAATATTTAAAAGAATAATATTAACTAAAAAATAAGTTAAGAAATTTTGAATTTAAAGAAGCATCTAATATTCCTTAAAATTTTAGGCTTTTACTTGAGAATTATTTCGAGTCTATTACTTTTACATTATAGAATAAATTAATTATTGAAAAAAAAGTATTTATAATACAGTTTTATAATTTTCTACTTTTGTCACGATAATTCCAGATGTAGCAGAGTAAAAGTCTAATCAAAACTATAATTAATTTAAATTTTTCATTAGCCTACATTAATGAATAAATATAATAGATAAGTTATTATAATTTTTTATTTTCTATCCTTAAAATCGCAGCCTAAATTCTTATTTAAGGAAAATAGCGGAAAAAAGAAAAATATTCTCTATCTGTGCACTTCATTGAACCTATTTATTTGTTTTAGTTGATAACGTAGTCGCAATTTTTCTCCTCCGCCTACTGCAATTTACAATACAAAACGTTCATCTTTACATATTTTTAAATATTATTTTTAATTTTTTTATTTATTATAAGATATTATTATAATTTCTTCAAAATATTATGTTACTTTTTTAAAAAACAAAAAAATAGTTTTATTAATAAGGAATTCAACATAAATATAAAAAAATATTTTTTTTTAATTTTTATACTCAACAAAAAGGTTGTTATTAATAAAAACAAGTAGATACAGATAATTTAAACCCAATTGTTATTTTCTTTGAGATATTCTTCATATGTGAGATTATACGGTGATAATGGAATTTCAAATTTTGAAATATTTAATTTTTTCATTCTTTTAGCAAAAAGTTTTAATGCATAATCATATAATTCTATATCCAATTTATTTCGATATTTTATTCTTTCTAATTGAATTTTTGTTATTTTAGTGTCATTTGATTTGCTTTTATTCCATATGCCAAGACTTTTTGTAAATTTTAAGTTAAAAGATTTTTCAAAAATTATTTGACTAGCATTCATATTTTCTTTGATTCCAAAAAATGCAAAATTTTTAAGATTGTTTTTTGCGCTTTGTAAAATTATTTGATCACGTTTTTCAGGACTCATTGATTTTGTATCATAACAATTAACTAATGTTAAATCAGCTAACATTCTTGACTGTCTATAAAAAAAATTATGTTTTATATTTAATTATAATTTTACTTACCTATTAAAAGCTAAATTATAGGGGCAATCTAAAAATTCATCTAATGTTACTCCTTCCCATCCTAAATCAGGATCAAAACAAAGTGGTAATTCATCAGGAGTTGGTGGTTTACCATTACACATATGCTTTGCTGACAACCATGTTGCACCTCTATCAACATGTCTATATTCAGAAATAAATCGAGATATTGGTTCTCTCAAAAAAGTTGTATAAAAATAACGTCTTTTTCTACGACCCCCTTCTTTTCGATTAAGAACATTTTCAACACAATCTGAAACAAATAATTCTGTATAATCAGCATGTAAACCACACATCCATCCTGTTGAGTATCTTGAAAAAAGCCATGTTTGTTTTGTGGTATTATTTTTATTACAGTTACATCTTTTTTTTCCTAAGTTACATTCACATTTATATTCAATATTCATATTTTTAACAAGAAATTTTTCAAAACTTGTACCAGCTGTTTTTTGTATGTGTAAAAAAACAATTACATCATCATTACTTAAATTAAATCTAAATTATAAATATTTATTTTTAAACAATAACTTGTAACATACTTTGAATTTTGATTATTTAAAATTTTATTAAAAGATACATTCCATCTTGTATATAAATGTGGTCTATATTCAATACTAATTTTATTTTTAAAAGCAAAATTTCTCATTTGTTCCAAAGAATATTTTGTATACGTATTAGAAGCTGGTAAATAAGAAGTGTTTCCATACTCACCGTTATCGTAAACATAAATTATTCCAATAATTATGAATAAAATTATACAGTAAAAACATATTTTAGTAAAATTAAAGTAAATTTTTGTTTTCTTTAAATTCATAACGTTGATAAAAAAGACGCATGTATATATATGTATACATATATGGGTATATATATATATATTAATAATAATAAATTTAATTATATGTTGTTAAAAAGAAAAACTATTTTTTGGCACAAAACTTTTCTTGGAACATTACTCCAAACGGCATAGCATTTCTTTATAAGAACATAATTAATTAGAGGCATTTATAATATAATTATAAGATTAAACTACTTTATCCATTAATCAATAGCAGAAATTTTATTATCTGATTCATTATTAACTTAAAAATGAAAATATTTATAATTATTTATTTAGTAGAATAATAAATTACAATAAAATATTACTTTTCTTTTATGTATTTTGAACAAATTAATGAATAATACAACAAAACAAAAGAATTAATAATAAAATTTCAAAAAATTTACCAGATAATTTTTTTAGTTATAAAAAAAAAATAAATAAAATAAACTCAAAATTCTCTTAAATAAATGATATAAATATAATAATTAAAAACTACAAAAAAAATGTATAAATTTATGAATTATTTAGTAGTAATTTTAAAAAATTAATTTATAATACTGACGATTTAATCCTCCTTTGTTTTTTTATCAGTCAAAATTTAATAACACTTTTATTTCATTAATTTATTTATCAATCCAAAATAAAATTTTACAATTAAACTTTCACAATTAGATTTTCACAAATATAATTCAAATTCACAATACAAATAAAATATCAAAATTCTTAGAATTTCCAATACTCAAAATATCCGAAAACCTTAGAAGAGAAACTATTAACAAAATTTTACGATATCAAATCTTACCTTAGCTAAGGTTATCATAACTTATTAACTTATTATATTAAAGTTTCTCTATCGACACTTTCAAAAACCCCTAAAATTAAAGAAATATAAAATAAGAAATGTATGAGATAATTGATAAAAAAACTATAACTTATTAAAAGAAAGAATCACAGAAAAACTAAGACATATAGGTATTTATATATCTTTTTTTGGATATTCTTTAACCCTAAAGTTCTAAAAATATTTTGGAATAAACTTACTTAGTAATAATTATAAATATTTGTGAATTGTGTTTTTATTTTTATTATATTATTACTGACAAAAAAATGATATAATTAGATTAATACCATAGTTTGATAAAAATAATATTATTGAGGAAAATAAAAAAAAATTATACTTATGTTTTATTATTTTAATTTATTCTGTTTAAGAATGAGGAATAAAAACAATCTTTAGAAAACAGATTAAAAAATCACCAAATTAAGACACATATGTTAATTACTAAAGTAAATTTTATTGAAATCTAATTTTTAAATTTATATAATTGTATTTTCCTAGAATTTATTACAAAGGCAAATTAAAAGAGTTTATTTTTTATATAATTTAATTTTGTTATTTTTTTTGTTTTTAATTTCTACTTTTATTTTTAATTAAGTATGTTTAGTTTTCAATAAAAACGGTTTTTAAATTAAAGTTTAATTTTCCAAAACAATTATTAATACAATAATACTTTAAATCTTACAATTATTAGTTAATCTAAATAATTTAATAAAACTAAAAAACTATGATAATTGTGTTTTAAAATTAGTAATTATTATGTTATAAAAAAATTATTAACATCATAAAACTTTTATACTATCTAAAGTTTTTAAATAAATTTCCTGTAATTTTTTGTAACTATAAATTAAAAAAAATATTTTTGATTTTCAAAGTTTCAATATAAAAAAAATTGATTTTAATTGTTAAAACAATATATATCACATTTTTTATTAGTTAATTTTTGAAATAATAATAAATTGACTTTTTTTTTATAGTTTAAACATTATATTTAATAAAGATTATCCTTTTAAACATTTGTATCATCTTTAGATTATTTAAATAAATTTAATAGGTTTTTGATAAATTTATTTTAATTTATAAAGTAAAATAATGTAGGATTATTATTATAATACTATATATAAATAAAATAAAATATTAATTTTTTATAATGTAATAAAATGAATAAAAAAAAATTTAATACAAATAATTTTTTTTTTATTTATACATTATCATGCTTTGGTGATCGTTTATGGTCATTTGCCATCGTTTTTATATTAGAAAAAATAGGTGGTTTAAAATTAATTGCTATTTCTCAATTAATTAATGGTTTAGCTACTATTTTTTTATCAGGAATTCTTGGAAAATGGCTTGATAAACAAAATCGAATGAAATCTATAAGTGTTGTATTATTTTTAAATAATATTTTTGTATCTTTGTGTTCAATAACTTATATGATTGTTTTGAAAATGAAAAATGAAGAGAATAATAAAATATTTGACATAGTTATATATGTTGCTTTAATATTAAATTCTATAAGTGAAGTAGCATCACAGGGAGAAAGAATGTTATTATCCAAAGATTGGATATTGGTATTAATTGACAATGATAAAGATAAATTATGTAAAAAAAATGCAACAATGACAACGTTAGATCAAATTACATGTATTATAGCACCAATATTAATTGGAATTTTATTGAAATTTATTAATTATGAAATAATTTGTGTTATGTTTTTAATGTGGAATTTAATTTCATGGATAATAGAATATATTTTAATAAGAAAATTATATAAACAAAATATAAAATTACATCAAAAAAGTTTTAATAATGAAATTAAAAATGAAGAAAAAATTTCATTAATTAATGTAATTCAAACATATTTTTCACAATCTACTTTTTATCAATCTTTTGCATTATCATTGTTATATATGACAGTCCTTGCTTTTGATGGTCTTTCATTAGCATATGCAAAAGCTCAAAATGTTACTGAAGATATTTTAGGAATTTTTAGGGGAATAAGTTCACTTACTGGTATAATTGGTGCTTTTATTTACATGAAATTAGAAAGAAAAATTGGAGCATCTCTTGCAAGTTTATGTGGTCTATTAGTAAGTTTTTTTTTTTTATATTTATATTAGTTAATTTGCACACTAACAATGTTAATAACAAATTTTTTTATTTTTATTTTTAATAGATTCAACAATTTGCTAATTATTGTTGTCTACTTTCATTAATATTACCCGGAACACCATTTAATCCTAAACAATATTTTGATGAATGGAATTTAAGCGATTGGAGTTCCAAAATATTTTCAACAAATAGTCATACCTTTAAACTTTCAACCTCAATTAACTATACTTCATTTTTTTCAAATCCAAGTGTTTGGGTTTATTTAATAACTATAACTTTTTCTCGAATTGGTTTATGGCTTGCTGATTTAGCGATAACACATCAAATGCAACAATCTGTAGAAGAATATAATCGTGGTTCAGTTTTTGGTTTTCAAAATAGTATATGTAATTTTTTTTCCACTATAAAAGATATTTTTGTAATATTATTTCCTGATATTAGAACATTTGGAATTCTTATGATTATATCTGTAGCATTTGGAACAATTTCTCTACTATTAACATTTTATTCGCATATTAATAAAAAAAAAGTATAAAAAAAATATTTCAAATAATTGTTAATCAATGTTAAGCAAAGGTTTAAATAAAAAATATTAATTTTGGTCAAATAAAGTAAAAATTAATTTTAAATGATTTGATATAAAAATTAATAACAGTTTTAAAATTAAAAAATTAAAATAATATCTAAAAAATCATATTTTAAAGGTAAAGTATTATTACTTTGTTTTACTCTTTTTTACAAATTAATAAAAATAGTACAAAGCAATAACGTTATTTTTTAATTAATAATTTGTCACATGTGGTAACTAAAAATACTCTTAATAAAAAATAAGAATAAAAAAAAATTTTATTTTTACTTTTATACTTAACATTTTTATTAATTATGCTTTACTACTTTTAATTTTTATATTATGCCTATTTTTAACAAACTTTAATAGACAGCACATATTTATAGTGTTAAAAAAATATTTTGGCGTTTTTTTTATCTGATATAACTGAAACAAACTTTATGAAATTTGTAATATTAAAGCAGTAACCTATTAATTTTTAAATTATTAATTAAAATATCTATTTTAAAATATTTTTTAATTATCAATTATTTTTTACTAATATTATTTGTGGGAGGGAGATAAAACAAGATAGTACTAATAAAATTATACATGTTATACACAGAGAAATAAAACACTAATTTTCTGTTCAATAACAAACAACAATCATTTTCAACTGATTTATTTTTGTTCTGCCAGTTATTTATTTTTTTAATTGGCAAGAAATTAAATGTTAAGAAATATCGTTTTTTGTTTTAATTTTATAGTTTTCATTAAAAAAAAGTTAAAAGTTTGTTTCTAAAAGAACAGGAAAAATAAAAAATAAAAAAAATAAAAACATTATTTTAAAATAAAATTGTTAATTTAAAAAAAACTTAATTATACATAGTAACTAATTTACCACATTTTTTTTATCTTTAAAGCCATTAAATTAAACTATTGAATACAATTTAAATTACTAATTTCTTTAATGTAAAATTAGTGATTTCTTTATTAGTACGTGTCTTACTGGATAAAATGCAATATTTTTGTCATTTTTTTTTACAGTTATTTAACTATTTAAAAAAGAAATTAATTTTTTTTTGCAACATTGATTTTTTAAATGTTTTTTAAGACTAATAAAAAAAAAATTTTGAAATAGAAAATACTCTTATAGAAGTAAAACTGAATGTATATTTTTTTAATATATTTTAATTTAAAAAAAAAGTTGAATTTACAAAATAATAAATTTGTTTTTAATAGCCAAAAATTTCATATATAATAAATTTAATTCATAAGAAAATAATTTATTACTGTTGTAGTTTTAAAGAATTGTCTAAGTTTGCCATCATTAAATATTTTGAAAAAACATTTTATAATACAAGTTTGTGTACAATGATAACATTAAATACAATCGAATTAAAGATTTAATTTCTATTATTTTTTTATTAAAGTAAAAATTATATATTCCTGATAAAACATATTGAATTTATTATTATA
Source organism: Strongyloides stercoralis (assembly GCA_029582065.1). Classification (NCBI taxonomy): domain Eukaryota; kingdom Metazoa; phylum Nematoda; class Chromadorea; order Rhabditida; family Strongyloididae; genus Strongyloides; species Strongyloides stercoralis. Next base: position 927,732 of record JARPTA010000003.1, read on the forward strand.
AGTTGTGATTTTAAATTACATACGTCAAGTTTATATTAAGAAATAACATATCAATTTTACAAATTGCAAAATAAACTAAACGTTATTTTAAAATTATAATATTAAATTTATTTTAAATCACTTAAAACATGTAAAATTTAATTTATTTAATTTGTTTATTTTAGATAATTTTGTAAAAACAAATTATTAAAAAAGTTTTGCTAGTTTTTTTATTTATTTGTATTAATCTATTACTTTAAAACGTGTTTAGTTAATGTTAAATAAATTTTTTTTTAATGTATAATTATTTTTTTTCTCGATATTATTTTAAAGTTAAAAAAAAATTTAATCTAAAAGTCAGTATTTAAATTTTTATAAAAATTTCTGTATATTATTTTAATTAACGAAAAAGACATTTATTTGTCTTAATTTTTATAAAATACTATTTTTTTTTTTATTTTAATTTAATATAAATCAACAATACAAAAAGTATAATAAATTAAAATTTTGTTATAAAAGAAATGCAAATCAACATCAAAAGGAACAAAGAAATTATTTAATACTAGAAATAATATATCAAGATCAGATGACAACAATAAAATTTTATTAAATCTAGTCTTAATGTCAATATATATTTATAAACTTCAAAATTTTGATTAAACTTAAAGAAAAAATTTGATCCTTACATAATAGCTAAAATCACACTTTATTCATTTATTATAATATTAATCATTAGATCATATTGTTCAGTTTAGTAAAAACGTATAAATATCCTTTACTGTGTTATTGTACATATAATTACATTTCTCTTTAACAACAATTAACAAATTTTTCTATTTTTTTATAAAACTTTAGTAAAATTTTTTTATTTTTTAATAATTAAAAAAATAAATTTTATAGTATGTATAGATCTAAATCATTAAACTATCATTATATTACAAATAATCTCAACAAAAACAATTATTTTGATGATGATAAAGTTTTTGAAAATCAAATTAGTGAAATCAACCCATATTCTTTTGTTTCAATATTAAATAATAGAAAATTTTATGATAATCATGAAAATGAAAATTATTTAAAGTAGGTTTTTTTTTAACATATTTATATAACTATTTTAAGTTTTAAATCTGACACTCAATTAAAATTAATACCACGTGTAAAATTGTCAAAAAACAAAAATGATTTTTCAAAAAGTAAATTGAAAAATGATGAGCAAAATATTGATGAAATAGAAAAAAATATCAATGATAAAGATAGTATTTTTAAAAAGAATGAATTATATTTAAAAGAAATTAATGAAAAAATCAAATTTCGTAATAAAACAAATGTTGATTTACCAAAAATTAATTTAACTAGTCCATTAATTATGCAAAATAATATTAATTTAAATTCAAAAAACATAGTTGAAAAGAAAAGGCATTCAGTTTCGCAAATCATAAATTATTTTAATGAATTTGATAATCATAAATGGAATAATGTTCAAAATACAAAAAATAATAACACAAAAAAGGGTGTAAATGAAAATGAGTCACCTAATCGTAATCAAAAAATAAATTATTTGAATTCTATTAAAAATAACAAAAAAATATGTAACTTGCCAAAACTTGTTTTGACAATACCAATGTTAACAAAAAAGGAAAATAATTCATGTAACGTTAAAAAAAAGGAAAATACGTTATTTGAAAATAATGATTATTTTGATATTATAAAAAGTATTAACAATATTTTAGATAAAGAGTATGTTATTTACATTTTTTTTAATTACTTTTTTTTAGAAACACAAATACAGATAAACATATTTATGAAAAAGTTCCAGATAATATTAAATGTGATAGTAAAATAAAGAAAAAAAATTTTATACCAAATAAGCCTTTTGTAAGAACGTTTTCAATATTTCCACCTGATTTAACATTTAAACCTAGATCATTAAAATCATTTTTGTATAAAAATACTATATATTAAATAAAATTTAAAATTTATATTTTAATGCTTTTACTTTTTATAAATAAAAGTGTTATAATTTTATAATAACAATATTCCATAAAAAAAATGAATTAATTATTATTTTAAGTAATGTAAGGATTATTTGCACGTACTAATCCTGACTAATTCTTTACATTCTTTGCATTTAACTTGACAACACCAAACAAATTTGCAATGACATCTTACAATGCGAACTTCTTCACGAGTATTGTATCCTCTTCCACAACAAAGTAAATCACAGCTATCTGTACTTAATGAATTTGGATTACATTCACGTTCTTGTGTTCCAAATATTCCAAGTGTTTCATTTCTTTCACAATAACTTGGTGATCTTGTAATATAAGCAATTTCTGTACCTCTAAGTGGAATACGACGCTCACTTCTCTCTTTCCTTCTTAATCTTTTTTTAGATTTTTTAGCAACTTGAACAGAATAATGTTCATATCGTTTTTTCAACATATCACCTATTTCTGAAAATTTTGGCATTTGTAACCAGCAAGTTTTTAATTCACAAGATCCACTAACACCATGACATCTACATTGTCTTCTCATATTTTGAGATATTGTCTAATATTATATTTTAAAATATTTTTTTATTTCAAATTATATAGAAAAAAAAAACTTACTTCTCTTCCAGCAAAATGATTATGAAGATTCATTAAATGTTTTACATTTCCTGAACTATCATATTGTTCTTTTTCATATTTATCTAAAAATTCGCGTGCAAATTTAATACCATATGTAATATCATCAGAACAACCAGCCCAAATAAATGGTTCATTTTTTTTTGGTATTATATCACCAGATACTTGTGATGTCTAAAAATTAAAAATAATATAATATTTTAATGTTAAAAAATATATATTACGGTATCCACAAATCGTTGTTTTCCAGGTTGATTATCACAATCACATTCTGTCATATTTCCCATACTACATGCTTTTGTAATTGAATGTACAATTCCAGCACTTGTTATTGCTGAAACAAAAGCTGTTTCTTTATTAGCTTGTTGTAATGTCTTTTCTAATGGTACAACAAATGTACGTGGATTTTTAGAATTTTCATGTTCTAATGGTTCTGAACAATTCCATCTTTCATCTTTAAATTGTTCTCTACATTCATATATAGATTCTTTTGCACCTCTACTAACATGAGGCATAGCATATGGATATTTTTGACATAATTGTTTTTGTATAGGATTTAAACCAGGTAAACGATCACATAAAACATGATAAGGATTGTCATTACTTCTATGAATTTTGTATGGTACATGATAATTTTGTGTGGAGGTTGAAGCAAGAGCTCTAAAAATAGAAAAATAATAAATATAACAAAATTGATTAATAAAATAATAAAAATATAATATAACACTACTTACAACCAATTTAAACTACTTGCTGCATTTGATATTAAAATAATTAATGTTACAAAGAAATAAGAGTAATTTATTAACATTGATACTTGATTTATTATTCTAATATTAAAAAAAATTTATATTTATGCATGTATTTTTCTGGAAGATCAAAAAATAATTTTAAATATATAAGAAATAAGATGTATATACCAAATAACATAAGATTTGATATAAATATTCTCCAAATTTTCACATTTTAAAGAAATAAATTTTTATAGATTTGTTAGCTAATTATCTCAGGCAACACAGACTATCGGTAACAAGAAGCATATGCCATAATTAAAATGTCAAAACTTAAAATAAAATAAAAAGTTAATGATCACATTTAAAAGAGAATTAAACAATAGTTTAGTAATAAAGATAACATTTATTTTATTATCTTTTTTCTTCTAATAAAATTTTATGATTAGTAGAAAAATAAAAAAAAAATATATTAAAGGGTAAGTTATGATAATATTTTTAACTTATCTTATAATGGAATTTTATAAAAATAAACACATTAAATAATATACATTACAATTAATGATATTTTAAACTGTTACAATGTCTATAAAAAAAATATTAAGATTAAATAGAAATTGTATCAAAAAAAATTTTTTTTTTTTAAATTATTTTGTTAAATGAATTTTGAAATTTTATACAAATATACATATAAAATGAATGTATTTCTTAAAATTTATGATATTAGATAAAGATTTAAGGAATATAACTTTCTTTAATGGTTGTTAGTTTAATTGAGCAATAAAAAGACTGTATTCTGTCCTATTGAGTATAAGTTTTGATTGCTTTTTATGGCAATTACCCAACAGAAAATGATATTGAGGTTTGTCTAATACCTCATAGAATCACCAAAAGACTTGTTTAATTTATTGAAATTTAAATCGTAAATTGTTTGTAATGTTTGTTGATGATGAATCGTATTTGTTACAATGTATCGGTTGGTGATTTTATTACTTAACATCAAGGAAAATACAATAATGGAAAATGTAAAATTTTAAATTGTAATTTTATTTTTTTTTAACTTCATATAAAAGTATTACATTAAATTATTTTTTTTTTTTATAATTTTATTTAAAAAGAATAATCATTTACATAAATAAACATTATTAAAAGCATTAAATAATATAAATTTCTAATATTAAAAAATAAATTAAAATATATTTTTTGTTTTAAATTTAATGATAAAAACAATTATTGAAGTATTCTTATCTTTGTTTATTTAATCTCAATAAGTAATAGAAATTATAGACATCACTTGAAAATTAAAAAAAAAAAATAACTTTATACACTATTACAGCATCTTCTGTTTGTTCTCTTATGTAAATAATCTGAAAACAAGTAAAAATTTTTTCCCTTGAACTTACATTTGTTACTTATTTCATCTTTAATATTTGTAAAATATATTTTGTTGTAAAATTTCTTTTCATTCAATAATTCAAATGTTAGCTTAATGATTTAACTAATCATTGTATATATTATATCATAAACATTAAATTTTACCTTTTTTATTTTTACTACAATAATCTATTACTAAATATTTATAATCTTTTTTGTAACAATTAAACAAAGTTATTTAGAGTTATTTATAAAAAAAAATTTAATCTAATAATTTTTTAGATTACTCATACCAGTAAAGATTTACAAAAGAAAATACAAATATATTCAAGATAATGAATAGTATTAACAATAGTGAGAAAAATTATAATGTCGTAAAAGCAAAGGGAAGATATAATGAAGAGAATAATTTTGATAATAATAGTATAAACAATAATGACGAAATTGAAGAAAAGTTTAAATTTGAAAAACAAAGCTTGCAAACAGGTAAGTGTTAGATGGTAATCTTAAGAAAGAACTTGACAGTTTAATTTATTACACTTAAATATATACTTACCCATTAGATTAATTAGAAAAAAGCTATTTAATAGTATATTTTTACTATTAAAATAAAGGTTATTTTTATTAAAATTAAAACAATTCTTATTTTAAAAATTAAATTTATTATTATTCTTAGAAACAAAATCTAAGCTATCAAAAACACATGAAACAATACCAAGACTTAGTAGAAAAATATTGACTACAAAAACACCAATGATTAAAAAATATTGGGAAAAAAATATTGAAAAAGAAAATCAAGAAAAGGTATGCATTGTTTATGACTAAATAAATAAATAATATTTTTAAAAAATGTTAAATTTTAGCTTAAACAATTTGAAAATATGAAGGAAAAAAAAAAGTCATATGAGTTTCCACGTTGGAGATCAATAGATGCAATGTCAGCATCTTTAGTAGCAAGTTCAAATCAAACAGCTTTAATTCCAAATGATAGCATTATTCCTGAATTTAGAAAACAATTAATTGACAATTCTGAAAAAAATGCAGAAATTGAACGTAACAAAATAAAGATGATAAATGAACAAAAAAAAATTATTAAAAAAGGTAAATCTATGGAAACATTAACAGTACCATCTTTATCTACTCCGTGGTATGATAGAGAACAGATAAAAGAATCTGTTAGCAAAGAGTCTATTTCTGATGTCTCTGGAACAAGAGAAAAATGGAAATCAGGAGCTGTTTATAATAAAAAATCCAATATTCGAAGTAATTATAATTTACCATCAAATTATGCATTTTCAGACAAAAGTCAAAATATATCAAATTTAGATACTAAAAAAATTAGCAGTGATAAAATTTCACCAATAGAAATATTTGAACAAGAAACAAAAGTGTTATCACCTCAGTCAATGTCAATGCATGATAACATCGAACATATTTCATCCACACTAGTTAACAGTACGCAAGAAAATGTTAAAAATAATACAGATATTAATCGCAATGATTTATTTAAACAAGAGAACAAGTCATCTACCAAACTTTCAATTTCAAATATTACATTAGAACATTATTATTTTTTAAAATTTCTTCATGAAAAAAAGAATCTTTGTGATGAGTTTAATATTGTAATACCAAATAACGTCATTTTTATGATGAACGAAATTGTAAATTGTGATAAATACTGTTTAGTTGTAAAAAGTGATACAAAACCTAAAAATAATTTTAAAGAATATTTAACACCAACATTATCAGAAGCATCTTCATTTGTAGATTCATTACCTAAACAAGGTCGTTTTGTTAAAAATCAACATTCACAAAATGGTAGTAATAATACTCTAAGATACAGAAAAAATAGTGACAATTCTCAATTTCAAAATATTCATGAAAGTGAATTAATTATAGAAAGTTTACAACCAAGTATACCTAATGGGCAAAATTACATGGTATCTAATGTTAATCAAGATAAACAATATATACATAAAAATAATTTTTATGGAAATAATTATTATAATATGTAATGAAAATAATATTTTAAATATTTCAAACAATAATATAGGATGCAAATATAGTAACTAATTTTTAAAAGCTTTAAAAATATGTCAATTCTTATTTTTCTTTTTTTTATTTTTAAAACATTTTTTATAAAAATTTAATTATTTATTGATAAAAATTTTTGTTAAAATTCAACAATTTCATCAAATAATATGAAAAGATTTTGTATTTATAATATTAATATTATAAATTAACTAACTAAAAATGATTGTTTTGAAAATTAAAAAAAAAATCACCTACAATTACACTGGATATAACATTGAGGATAAATTGAAGATATATTAGCTTTGCCATATTCACAACTCCACCATGCCGATTCAGAATTACAGTTAGTTAAAAAAATATTTGTATAACATCGAATGTATACATTTAAATTTGCACATATCGTTGCTTCTTCTGATGATTCTTCAAAATCGATCCAACATTTTTTTAATTTATTTTCTTTTTCTTGAAACACACTTGATATACATTCATTATTTATTAATAAACCTTAAATTATAATTTTTTTAATATGTCACAAAAAATATATTTTATAATAAATATTTATAAAATTTTTTTCTACATTTTTTATTATAAAAAAATGTTTTAATGGAATTTTTTTTCTATGTATTTAACTTTAATTACAATTTACCTAAATTTGTTATTTTATTTTATTTTATTTTATATTCTCAATGAATAATTGTTATTTTTCTATTGATATTATTTAATATAAATAAATAAAAAAATTAATATATTTATATCATTTTTTTTATTTAATATATTTAAATATATATATTATGTAATATTTTTATATTATATGATGAGAATTTTTAAATATTATCAATATAATTATCTAGTCAAAACAATGTAATGTACAGAGGAATAAAATGTTTTAAAAATTTCAATCATTTATTAGTGAAACTTTAGTTGTGTTTTAACATGTTCAAAAATAAAATTATTTATAAAAAGATAATATTTAATGTACTAAATAATATTTATATATATTTATGATTAAAAAAATTTAGTTAAATTTATACTATAAATTTATTTTGGATATATTATATGTTAACTTATTTTTTATTCCTCTTAATGAGCTATAAAATTGTATTAAAAATTAATTTTAATTTATAAAAATTTATTTCAACTAATTCTTTTTTTAACATTTACATGGCAACACCTTGTAATTTTTTATTTATTTTTATTATTAAAGTAAAGAAAAAACTTTAATATATATGTATGCTAAAAAATAAAAAAATTACTAATAATGTTTTAAACTATTTAATGTTATTTAGATATATTTATATATTAAACATACTTTCTAATCCAGGACCACATACAAATGTTATTTTTCTAATAAAATTTAATATATTATAAACAACATTTTGATTGCTTAAAAAGTTATTCAAGTAATTTTTTGATAAACATTTTGAAAAAGAATTTTGTAAACAGTTTTTATAATTTATATAAGCATTACATATGTTTAATAGATCTTTTTCATTACCATTTTTATACATATCTTCCATAACTTGTATATAACAATTAATATTGTATAAAGTACTATTACTATTACAAATAGTATTGTTGACATTTATAAAGTTTATTAAATTTTCATTACAACACTCTAGAATATCTATATTACAATCATTTGTTGTTGGTGAATTACAGGAAAAGGTAAAAAGCATTTTTAAAGTAATAACTATAAATTAAAAAATTATATTATTTTATAACTTTTTTTATACTTACCTAATATAATGTACTGTTTAGCGATATTTAAAAACATTACTTATTCCTATACTTTTTTATAACTATCTATATTTGAAAATTTTTTAAAATAATATTTTATTGGATAATATACATATTTTATTTATCATATAATATATTATCTTATCATTTTTTATTATTTCGAAAAATTATAATGAGTATTACGTTGATACCATTTAATATTATTGTATTTTTACCATTTACATTATTTTTTTTTACTTTATATTTATATCAATAAATTAATTATAACATTAATAAAAGTAAAAATTCTTACAACGATAATTTGTTATAAGTGTACGACGTTTCACAAAATTGTTCTTTCATCAAAAACAAAGTTATGTTATCTACTAATATATGTCATCTTCTAATTTAAAACATATTTTTGTCATTTTTAATATATTTTTATTTCATATAATAACTTTACGATATAAAAAGGTTAAATTTAATCATTGCATTAAAATAATATATTGTATAATCTCATTAAGAAAAATGAACTTTATTTTTGACATTAATCTTTATTTTGGTTAAAAATTATATTACATTAATATTATACATATGTAATATCACAATAAAAATAAGTTATAAAATAACAAAAACGTATATTAAAAAAATATCTTTTTTCTAAATATTATTTTAAAAAATAATGTTTTTATAAAATTTTGTTAATTTAATTAGTAAAATTATTATATAAAATGTAGGTAATAAATTTTGTTCATTTTATTTTGTCAATAAAAATAAAATTGCAAGCGATATATAATGTTAACGTCATAGAAAATTCTTCTATTTCCCAAAAAAGATTAAATTCGTTTTTGTATAATTTACATATTAATGACATTATTATAATTTTTTCGTTTATTATTTATTTATCATATTTATTATATTAAAAAAATGTACATCTTTTATTTATATACGTTTTTTTGTCATCATTTTTTATCTTGTATAAAATAAATAAAGAATTTTTTAAACGTTTTTTTATTAAATAATATTTTTTTTTTATTTTTATATGCTAATTTTATTTTTATAATTAATAATAACATTTAATTTTTTTATAAATTTATATTTAATATTGTAAATTGTTCTACCTTTTAACAAAACATATTTGTGGTTTCTATCTCACATTTTGTTTGATAATAAATTACGAAATTTATAAATATATTTATTATTACATATTATTTTTTAAATATGATCATATCATGTGGCACTTATATGTTAACATTTTTTTCATATTTAAACTTTAATTTACAAATAAATAAATTTTATTTTATTATTTATTTATAAACTAAAAATGTTGACATAATATAAAAAAAAACAAAATAATTTAATAAAATAATTTAAATTTTTGTTTTAGACGATTAAATATATTCCTAAAAGAAATATTATTTCAATCATAGACTACTGGTAGTAAATTATACACCAGTTCTATTTTATTTAAAAAAAAACTATTATTATTGTATATAGTGAATAAAAAAATGTTTGAATTTTTTGTTGGTTTTTTATTTGGTGTTTTTTGCATTGTTATAACAGCTTTTCTGTTTATTTACATACAATTTTCACGAAAATATACTCCACCAAAGACGATAAATCAATTTAATAATTTAGAAATGCCAGAGGTTTGTAAATATAAAAATAAAATGAAACTTTATTAAATTATTATAGGAATTAAAAAAATTTTTAAATATAGATAATACAACATCATCTACATCACGGGTTGAATCATGTTTTTCAATATCTGCCTTATTACATTTTCTTTTTCAAGAACATAAAGATACAAGATTATTTCGGCGTTGGTTACATAAAAGACTTCAATTAGAAATTAATGATATTTCATCAAGAAATGCCGCTGCACATTATATTATTCAAAATGTGAAAGTAAGAGATTTAGATGTTGGAAATAATTTTCCTATTATTAAAAATATATCTGTTGAAAATATAAAAATGTGTGAAGATGACAATTCTGTTGAATCACTTTCATTATTAGTTGATTTAGTTTATACGGGAAATTTTTATACATCTATTTTTGCTAGTACAATATTTGGTGATACATTTATTGGTGTAAAAGTAACAAAATTAGAAGGAAAAGCAAAAATAATAATGTCTAGAGATCCTTATCCACATTGGGCTTTTTTATTTACTAATGTTCCTCATTTAGAATTAGCATTTGAAACACAATTGGGTGGAGTTGCTGCTCAATATTGTACTCCAATTATTGAAAAACAATTTAGAAATATTATACAAAAAAAACAAGTTTGGCCAAATTATAAAGTACGTTATCGTCCATTTTTTCCAAATCCATTAATGCAACCTACAACATCACCAAAAGCTTTTAGTCATGTTGATATTAAGGGTGGTCTTCAAGTAAATATTTTAGAAGGATCACGCTTACCTGTACAAATATTAAATGGAAAAAAAGCAATTGTATATTGTGCTATATTTTTAGATCCAAAACCTTTTGCAAATTTTAATGCTAATTGTAATAATGTTAGTACAATTATAATTAATTTTCCTCGTCATGATCAAAAAGAACCATTAGGATTAACATTTACAAAACATTGTGATGATTTTGGTGGTAAAAAAATTAAAATTGAAAATGTTGCAATAAATTCACCTGCTGCTGATGCTGGATTTCGTCAAGGTGATATTATATTATCAGTAAATAATGTTGTTATTTCTAATCCTAATCATGGAATTAAGCTATTAAATACTAAAGGAGATTTATCTGTATTAGTTGAAAGAGAAAATGATGATTTATTTAGATCAGATACACCTGATTTAATACAAGAATGTTTTGATGAAGAGTTAGTTGATATTGAATTTGATGTTGCAAAAGATAAAGATAATCAAATAATTATAACATCACTATCAAATAATAAAAATGAAAAAAAAGAAGATATTACATTAGAATCAGATATTCCATCTATAACAAGTGATAATATATCATTATCAGAAAGCTTACTAAAATCTACTCCAGATTACACATTATTAGATAAACAAATTAATCAAGATAATTCTTCTAAAATAGATGAAGAGAAATTTAGTAAAACAATTACTTCTCAATGTTTAAGAAAAGTAGGTTCCGAAATAAGGCCAGCATCAATGATTGAATCGTCAACTATTGATAATATGTTTAAATGGAATAGTGTTGATAACTTGAATTGTCAATTAAAAGATAAGGCTAATAATAAAATTAATAATTATGATCAACATGATGAAAAATCTATATCAAATAATTCAAATAATTCAACATCTAAAAATGAATTAGATAACTTATCAATATTAACAGATGATTGTTCAGAAGATACAGATTCTTTAATAGAAATAAAATCAGGAAAAAAAAGAACAAAAATAGCAGCGAAATGTGTACAAATGGTAAATAAAATAGCTGTAACTAAATCAAAAGTAAATAATATGATAAAATCAAGAAGAGAAAAAAATTTAGAAAATGAAAACGAGAAAGATAATGAACATGAAGAGATACAGGAAGGAGAAGAAGCTACAGAAGAAAATATGTTTAGTAATGATTTTGATTCAATTTATTCAAAAGATTCAATTATTTCATCTTTATCAGGGACAAAACAACAAAAACGACCAATATCCTTAGAAGTACCAGTTGTTGATGGTTTTAAAAGTAAAGTTAAAAATGTTGCTAAAGGTATTAGAACTAAAAGAAGTAATAATGATTCTAATTTTAATGAAAAAGAAACATCAAATGAATTAAATAAAGAAAATAATGTAAATATATTTGCAAAAAATACTAATTCAGTTAAATTAAAATCAAAAGTTAAATGGAATGATGAATTATATTTTACATTAGAAAAAAATTGTACTAAATATTTAAATGTACTTGTTTATGCTAAATATGATGAAGTTATTGATAATGAAGATAAAGAAAATAAAAATGAAAAAGATAGTAATACAAAAAATAAATCATCAAAAGATATAGTTGATGAAATTAATTCAAATCCAATTCTTCTAGGATATGTAAGTTTATTTATTTATTTTTTAATCTAATAATAATAATAATATTAATATATATGTATATAAATTTATAATTTATATTTTAGACAAGTATTTTTATACCTCAAATAATTGATGATTGTAATTTAACATTATCAAAATGTCATTGTGAAGTTTTTGACTTACGTCCAACAAAAAATTCAAATTTTCAATTTACAAATTCATTTGATATTTCACATAAACCCGGTTTTGATAAAAGATTATGTTTTGGTGATATAAAAATATTTTTTCGTTATTTAGAAGATGGGCTTACTAGTGAAATGTTACATAAAAACGATACAATGAAAGATGATAAAAAAAATTGTAATGAAGATGATGTTGATGGTAATAATAAAAATATAATAACATCAGAAAATATTAATAAACAAAAAATACCTCTTATAGAAAAAGAAAAAGAAAGGTATTTACATAATTTTACAGTTGTAAATGGTAAAAAAAATGATTCATATATATGTGGAATATGTAAAACAAAACATTGGTTTGCGGGACTAATTAAATGCTCTACATGTAATATATTAGTACATTCTAAAGGTTGTTCAGAAAAAGCTTATACAGATATTGAATGTATACCAATTTATCAAGATTCTGATATTGAAGAACTTGATAATACATTACTTCCACAAAATGTTACTAAAGATAGTAATTTATCAAAAAAAAAATCTGATTCAAATGGTCCAGAAAAAAATTCTATACTATCAACACCTGATAATAGTAATATTTTTGATCGTACCAGTTTACGAAGTATTAAAAAAGGAAAATTTTCAGAAAAGGTTTCTAGTGGAATTAAATTTCTAGGAAAAGCTTATAATAGAGGACATAAAGGAGAAACAAAAGGGAGTATAGTTTCTAATGTTAATTTATTAAAATTAGATGATGTTATTCATGATTATATGATATCATTAGATTGTCCTTTAAAATTAAGACAACTCATGTTTGAACCAAATAATGCATATAATGAAACAGTTATTAAAAATGTTAAAGAACTTGGTAATGTTTCATTTGATGATGTTTCTGATATAATAGAAAGAAAAGAAAAAAATAATAAAAAAATAACTGAGGTACAAAAAATTATATCACAATTAGCATACCAAAGAAAAGAAAAACTACTTGCAAATTCTGGAATATCACAAAATAATTTAACTAAAAATAATGATAATGAAACTTTCAAAAATAATGAAACAAAAGAAGATCTTATTGAAATGGATTTAAAATTGCAAGCTTTAGCTTTAGTCATGATTCATTATTGTGAAGGTCTTAGTGCATGTGATGCTACTGAAAATGGTTAAATAATATATTTTTTTTAATATCTTTCTTAATTTACAATAATTTATTCCCAAATTTTAAATATATTCACAACAAAAAATGAGCTTTTTAATTTTATGTAAAATTAAAAAAAATTTTTTTTATAAAAAAAAACAATAACAAATAATTAATACAAGCAATGACAATATAACTTAATTAAGAATTGTCAAATTATTATAATTATATCTTATAAATAAATAATAAAAATTACCTTTATTTTTAAACTTTTAAAAAATACTATGTATAATTATTTTAACTTTAATGTTATATTTAGATAAAATAAAGTAATTCTTATTTACATTTATCAATCAAAATTCTTATTACTTCAAAAATTTATTTAAAATAAATTTATAAAAATATATATAAATCTCTTTACAATGTTGTTGAGTGACGTTAGAATATAATGAAACAATACTATCTCTTTATTTTTATCTTAAGTGATAGAAAAAATTGTTAGATAATTTTAAGAAAATCAATCTTTATCTACCTTGTAACGTTATACATATTAACACTTATTAACTTAATAATAAATTTTTAAATTATATATGTAATAGTGAACATTTTAAACATAGGACAACTGACATCGTGTATTATTAGAAATTTAAAACATTCATTACTATTATCATTTTATTTCTATATCAAAATAAAAATATATATACATTTACTTTTTACTCGTATTTTTTGATGATAATAATTATTTTAAACGTTTATGTTATCCAAGATAAATTAATTATATAATTTATTTATTTTATTATAATTTGGTTAGTATTTAAGTTATTATGATTGATATTTTTAATTTTTCATTATATTTTTAAAATTTCTATTATTTAATATTTTTATTATTTTTATTTTTAAATTGATAAAAGTTTTATTTAAAGGTTCATTTAGCTGTCATCATGATTAATAAAGAAATGATTACTGTTCGAATGAACAGAGCTGATGTAAATACACCATGGGGATTTCAAGTAAAACCACCAGGTATTATTTTTAAAGTAAGTTAAGGGAGTTTTAAGTACATAATAAGTGATATTTTTTTTCTATTAAAGATTGAAGGTGGAAGTTTAGCTGATAGAGCTGGAATTCAACATGGAGATGAAATTTCTAAAATACAAAATGAAAATGTTAATGATTTTAATCGTTTACAAAATATTATTATTCAACCTATTCATGAAATTGAGTTAATTTTAAATAGGTAAGCATTAAAACTTATTTTATATTAAAGAAAAAAAATACAAGTATGCAAAATTATTTATTAATATTTTGTTTTAACTCTTAACTTAAAATTTTATCTTTAAGATTATTAAAATAATTTGTAAATATAACTGGCTTTAAAGCGTTAAGAAATATACTTGAATAAAATTTATTTAACTTCCTTCAACAACTATTTACTATTTCTTAAGCATTTATATTTAAAAATGAAGACTACAGGTTATCTTTATTTATTAAAAAAATTATAGTTAAAAAAACGCTTAATTTTATATTAAAAATATCTTGTAGATGTTATATGTAAATCATTTATACGTTATTATTATCTAATCACTTTAAATATATTATTTTTATTTTAGTATTTTTTTAATATTAATTCTTATAATGAAAAATGTTATGTAGAGGTATAATTAATAATTAAACTAACTTTAAAATTATTTAATGGTAGTTTAATAATGTTAACAAAAATAATTTTATTTTAATAAATATTTTTGATAAAATTTATTATTGTTGATATTATTTTGTAAGACAAAAATTTAATATTCTATAATATTTTAATTATAGAAAAAAAAAACAATTTTTTGATTTTTTTTTAATATAAGTTCTTTTTATAATTTTTAAATTTATCTATCAAAAGATTATAAACATAAAAAGTATATTATAACATAAAAAAATAAGTAAGAATCACATGATTTTTATGTTATATTTTACAATTCTTATATAACTATATCATTCTTTTTATCATATTATTAAAATTCTTTTATTTTATTATTTCTGAATTTATAAACATTAATAATTTCTTAATTATTAAAAGGATAATTAAAATGAAACAACTAATTTAGTATATTTTATATGATACAGTGAAATTAATTTAATGTTTTGTAAAACTGTAATAGATAATAAAATGATTTAAATGATTTAACGAGGTATTGGATAACATTTTATTATTAACAATCTTTATTTAATAAATTCTCCCAGTTATTTGACCTATATAATTTTTAATATTATTTAATATTTTAAGTTTTAAATATTATTATGATAAATAATGATTATAAATTAAAATTTTTCCTAACAAATTCTTTATCATTATTTTAAAATAAATTTTTTTTATGTTTATTTTAGAAATATGTCATCTACGAGAATATGGAAACCAATTATTTCTGAAACTTCGGAACCTGATCATTTTCAGAAATCTACAACAAATTTACAATCAAATGTTAAGGTAAATCTTGAACACAAATCATTAAATTGCGATCCATTAGTAAATGGTTTCAATACTTCACCAAGACCATTTGCACCAACATTACAAAATACTCATGATACTGTAGGAAATCAAAAAAATTTTGAAAGTACAGCTTCACATTCTATTAAAGCTGAGCAATATTTAAAAGAAAAAGGTGGTTTATTTGGAACAGATCCAAATGCACAAAATGCATTTAACCAAAAACAAAATCAACCATCATATCTTAATTCTGAAACATTAAAATTAATTCAAGAAGATGACAAACGAGAGAAACGTGATAAAACACCAGTTATAAATAATAATAACTTATATAAACAAGAAAGCTATGTGCCAAAAGAAATTATGACTTCAAATAATATAAATCATAATTTACCCGTCTGCTTTATATGTGGTCGAAATATATTGTAAGTTTTATTACAAATATTTTTTTAATATAAATGAAAATATATTTTTATCATAAAATTTATGAATAAATTTAGCTTTAAACTGTAAATAATTTTCTTTCCATGACATTATAAAAATTTAATACTGACTGACATATCAAAAAGTTGATAAAAAAAAATTTTTTTTTTGTAAATAACTATCAAACACGAAAAATGTTATTTTTTTGTAATAGGCTTTTGTATAACAATAAGATAATAATATAATCATCCTAATAATATTGTTCCACCAGTTCTTTCATATAATCTTTTATTTGCAAAAACAATATCATCATCCAACATTTTACGATTAATCATATTTTCCCATATTCTAAATATATTTTTATCTATAGGATAATTATAAAATTTTTTAACTTTATAATTAAAAATAGGAGGTACATTGTCATATTGACGTTTCTTTTGATCATATAAAATATTCTTTAAATTGTTTGATTCTATAACTTCAGCTTTCATATCCTAAAAAAATTTATTTTTATATTTTTTATTTAGTAAATATTTTACTTACATTGTAGCACAAAATAAAAATAAAAGAAATTAATAAAATAAAATTATACAATTTCATAATTTTTTTAAATAATTATGTAATCTAAAAAAAATTTACTTAAATATATAAATCAATAGTAATAAAAATTTTTAGAGGACTTGTTTGTCGTGCATTTGACGTAAATGTTCATGCGGATTGCTTTTCATGTTCAACATGTGGAAGTAATTTAAAGAATCAGGGCCATCATTTTGTAAATTCAAAATTTTACTGTGACGTTCATGGAAGACAAATTAAGTCATTATCTCAACAACGTTACTCACCAAATACTTTAAAAATTCCTTACCAACATGAAAATAAGGCGTAAGTTTTTATGAAAAAAATAAGAATAATTTTTTTACCAATTATAAAAATACATTTATGTTGACATAACAATAAAAAAAATTTTAAATTGCAAATTATAAATAAAACAAAAAAAAAAAAACAATAGATAACAAATATGTTATTATCATAAAAAAAAATAACATACGGTATTTTCTTTTATTTTTAATATATTAAAAAACAGTAAATTATTATTTTTATATATATTAAAATAGTGCATTTTTAAATATTTTATTATTAATTTTAATAATAATAAAGTTTAATAATTATATGTATATTGTTTTATAGAGTAAATATTCATTCGTCAGAAAATAATATATACCAACATGATTTGTCAAAGGCATCTTTTCAAACCGATATTATGGCACGACAACCTATTTTAAGTGAAAAACAAAATGAAGAAATAATCAAAAATTATTCCTCCTCAAATTGTATAACTATGACAAATAAATTAATGAAAACTTCAACTCCTTTTTATGGATCATCTCATGATTATGGTAAGTATTTGGTTATTTATTTATTTTCTTAAAATGTTTTTAATACATTTTAATTTTTATACATTTAAAAATTTTATGCATTAGTGGAACTACGTCAAACTAATGTAATTTTTTTGTTTAACATTTTATGACCATACTATTTAACATTTATTTTAAAAAAAAATTTTTAAACAAAAAATTAACATTATGTTAAATGTTGTTTTGTTTTTTATTATGTAGATACTTTAAATGTGAATGTTGATAAATTACTAATATCACCTGAACCACGTAATTTAAAAAAAAGTCCATTACCTAAAGAAATTAGAGATGTTACTGTTAAATATCTTAAAAAAAGTGATAATTTACCAATATGGCCACCAACAGAATCATCAGCAACTTCTCCACAAAAATATTGGTCAATTAATTTAGCTCCATATACAAGAAAAGAAAATAAATCACTTCTTGACTTAGTTGTAGAAGAAGATTTAAAAACAAATATAAATAATAATAATTATTTTGATATTCATTCACCCACTTTATCATCAATCTATAACAAATCTCAAGATTCAAGTTTATTAGATAATTATGAATATAAAGAACCTATTACAATTCCAACTACAAATATTGAAAGATTAACACCTCCACGTATATCACCTAGAAGATGCAAAAAAAAAGATTTACAAAAAAAAGAAATTAATAAAAATTATGATTTTATTCCAATAGTTTTGGAGAAAGATGATAAATATTCTAATCAACTTATGAAGTTACCAGAAATTGTAACAACGCCTTTAATTAATGATACTAAAGATGATACATTAAAAATTGAAAAACAAATACGTTGGGTAGAAAATCCAGAAATAATTGAAGAGACAGATATTTTAACAGAAGAATCATTTTCCGACTATAGGTTAAATGAGAATAAAAACTCTTATGAAGATATTGAAGCTGATGAATCCGACTGTATCGATGAGCAAGAACAATGGATAAAAGAAGAATTAGAAGAATACAGAAGAGAAGAAGAATTAGAAAAGTTAAAAGCACAAAAAAACAATTTAAATTTATCTTTTAAAAATGATGATAATTTAAAAAATGAAAAAGACAATAACAAAAACAATAATTTTACTTCTACATTATTAAATAATTCATATGATGTTTTTGAAGAAAATAAACTTACAGAACTTATAAAAAGTACTCAAAAACTTTTAGAACATGTTGAAGAGAAACATGGAATAATGAGAGATGAAAAGATAAGTGATAAATTAATATTTGAAAATGAAGAAGATTCGTTGGTAGAAAAATATAAGGGAAATTCAACACAACAGTTAATAGAAGAAACAAGACAAGAAGTTGAAAAAATGAAAGCTGAATTACGTGACAAAAGTATTGTTATTACTGATAGAGAATATAAACCAATTACTTTTAATAATCCTATAAATTATGAGATGATAAATCATCAAAGAGAAAATTCATCATTTTCACAATATGAATCAACAAAATTTATAACACCTGCTAATTACATATGTAATAATATTAAAAAATTTTATACTGAAAATGATTTGCTTTGTAAAAATATGTCCTCGTCGAACAAATGTTTAGGTTTGTCTTTTTTTTTGATATATGTTTATTTATTTTAATTTATTTTAACTAATTTTACAAATATTTTTTATAGATTATCACCAACAACAACCAAATTATAAAGGAAAAAATTATTCAGAAATTGATGACAATAACAAATCATCTTATACGACACAAAAAAATATTACTTTTAATAGTAATACTACTAGAAACTCTCAACAACCATATGAAAATAGAATTCCAATATGCAATCAATGTAGAACTGAAATTCATGGCGCATTTGTTATGACAGGAGGAAATACTTATTGCCCAGAACATTTTGTTTGTGCAAATACCTCATGTTCCCGTAAATTAGTTGATATTGGTTTTGTTGAGGAGAGAGGACAACGTTTTTGTGAAGTATGTTTTGAGAAACTTATTGCTCCTGTTTGTGGAAAATGTAATAAACCAATTACTGGTGATTGCTTAAATGCTTTACAAAAACAATTTCATCCACAATGTTTTACTTGTGCTCACTGTATGAAAGTATTTGGTAATGCCGCTTTTTATTTGGAAAATGGAAAACCATATTGTGAAAGAGGTAAGTATTTTAATGAAAACTACTTAAAAGTAATTTTTTTTATTTTAGATTGGAATAATCTTTTCACAACAAAATGTGTTTCTTGCAAATTTCCAATTGAAGCTGGTGACAGATGGGTTGAGGCATTAGGAGCATCATTTCATTCAAATTGTTTTTCCTGTGTTGTTTGCCATGTTAATTTAGAAGGTCAAAGTTTCTATGCTAAAAACAATCAACCATATTGCAGAATGCATGCTTAATAAATTTCTTTATTTTAGTCTTTGTTGCAAAAAAAAAGACATTATTAGATATAATCTAGCCTTATTATATAATAATTAGTTAATATAAATAAATTAAAAAAAGTACTTTTATTTTTCAGATTTTAGTTAAATTAGAAAGGAATATTTAATGTCTAATTAATTTTTAAAATTTTTAAATCTTTTGTTTAAGTTAATTTTTAAATTACAAAAAAAATTTTTTTTTCAAATTTAATTCATTTTTAAAATAATTTTATAGAAAAAAACATTAAATGAGTTAAATAAAAAAATTATTTTTACAAATTGTTTGCCAAAGAGTGATAATATTTTTGTTTAATTTTATTTAATAAAAATTATTCGAAAAATAGTTATTTTCTATCTTATTTAAATTAACTTTGTCAGGAGTACGTAAAACTTTTGGGCGTGACAAAAATACACTATCATAATCAACATCAAAATCTTCACAAGATATATCAATAAGAGATGAAGCACTTGTTGGGATATCAAGTGTTTCAATTTGCAAACTATTGTTAAATTTATTTTTTTTAAATGAATCATTCTTATTATATTCATTATTTTTTTTATAATTTGAAAAGTTTTTTATATTTTTCTTTTTTTCTAAATTAAATGATTTTTCAATATTCACTTTTTTTGGAATAACAAAAAATTTTTTTATCTCAACTTTATTTGATATATTTGTTTTTTTTTCAATTGAATTTTTAGTGTCATCACTTTCTAGAGGTATATTTAAAGATATTAATTTATCTCTTATAAGTTTTGAATTCTCAATTATTGCACTTTTTAAACCACAAGGTAAAAGTAAAGGTTTTCTTTTATCATTTTCTAAAATAAACGTTTTGTATGATGTTGTTGAATTTGGTGGTTTAGTAAGGTTATTAACTTTTGCTGTTAATCTTGAAAGAGAATGAGATGTTCTTAAATAATTTTTTTTTTGTTGTTTATTAGATGCTGACATTATTTTAATAGTATTTTTTGATGTTGTTGAAAAATTTTGTATATTTAATGTATCACTTAAAGAAATTGATAAATTCTTATTTTCATTTATTCTTGGTGTATTTTTTAAAGTATTATTATTATTATGAAATAATTTTTTATTGATTTCAGTTAACGTTTGACAAAAAATATCTTTTTGATCATTTTTAATTTGATATTTTTCTACTAAAAGTTTTTCACCAAAACATTCTAATGCTCCTGGACGAAGTCTATCTGTTGATTCTATTTCTGCTTCTATATAATCATCCCACTATAAGAATATTATATTTATTATATTATATTTTTATAATAAAATTATAAAACTTACATTATCGTCATTTTCTGACAATGTATATACTTTCTTATTTCCATAGTCATATTCTAAAGGAAAATAGTTATATTTATTTTATTTTTTTTTTCTAGCATATGTTACTATCGATATCCTGGTACCTGATCATCTAACTTGGGACATATTAAGTTTGTCACAAGTAGAGTCTCAGGGAACGGGAAGTCGTAAGTTTTTATAATTTTATTTTCAAAAAATACTTTCATTTTATTGAAGAATATAAGCTTGTAGTGTGTAAAGTAGAAAAATTTAAATATAATAATAAAAAAATTTTGTTTATTTAAATATTATAGTTTAGATAAATCATTTTACAATCAAAAGCATTGTAAATATGTATAAAATAAAAGAACTGATTTAAGAAAACGAAGAAAATATGATAACAGAGAAGGTGTTTTTTTTTTTAAATAAAAAAAAGTACTTGTTTAATATAATTATTGAATAACTATTACCTGATTATTTCAATAATCTATGGTCCTAATTTTATTTGACAAATAGGTTATCCTATATATTTACAGTGTATATTATTAATATCGTAAAGTACAAAGAGATATATTAATAAAAAAAAACTAAATAATTTATATAATCAAATGTTTTTGTCATAATACTAATAATTGAAATAAAATGTTAAAAAAATGGAGATATAAATTTTTTTATATATTATAAAAATGATGTATAGTTATAAAATTATCTTATGTAAAAGAGAAACAATTACATAATTCATTATTTCATACCCATAAATATTTCTTTCAAATATGTAAGTCGATTTTTATATATATGCAACAAAAATATTTTGTCTGATGTGGTCAAGTATGTAAGTTTAGGACATAATCTGTAGAAGAAGGATACAGCCTGGCACAATTGTCATACACCTCCTTTTACCATTTTAAAAAGATAAAAAAGTAACAATAAAATGAATAAATTTTTTTACAACAATAAATTTTGTTATCTTAAATATTTGTTAAAATTAAATTAGCCAATATATAGGTAAAAAAGATTATATGTGTTAATAATAAAAAAAAATAAATATATATATACATATATAAATACATTAGAAAATTTTAGTAAACTATATACTGCTAAGCAACATAATATAAGCTTTAATTTTTAAAGCAATTTTAGAAAAAAAATATGTGAATAATGTTTGTAAAAATAAGAGTGTATATGTAGTCGGTTTTTTTATCATAACTTGGGAATATTAGTTTATGTTATACATCATTAAAATAAATATTTCATGATTTTTTTATGTTTAATATTACGTCATGATTTTGAAATAGACAATATAGTTATTAAAAAATTGAAAATTATTCTTATTATTAAATATATAAAAAACACTTTACAAAAATAAATAAAAATATATTTTTTCTATTGATAATTTCATTAAAATAGTAATACGAACCTCTATTATTTCCTTTTTAAATGAAATATATTGTAATAGGAAAAAAAAATGGGTAAGTATGAAACAAATATTGAAATGAACGATAATTTTTAATGTTGACTGAACATTTTAAACAAAAATAATAACGATATTAAATTTGACAAGTTTTAAACTATACATATATATATATACACAAAATATATCTACACATTTATAATAAAAAAATTATATACACATAATCGCATAGCAACTTTCTAGTAAAAATGGAATTATTCTTAAATATTATATATAAATTTAAAAATAAAGAAAAAAAAGTTTTTTTTAAATATTTTTTTATTTTTATGATAAAAAAATTGATAAAGTAAATTATTTAAAAATTAAGAGATTAAAAATAATTAAAATTGTTAGATAAAAAAGTAATTATGTAATGCTAAAATATTCTATGTCTTAGTATTTTAGTGACCAGCACAACCTGCCACGGACAACCAAAAAAGAATTTTTGAATGGGTACAGACATTTGTTATAATATGTTTTAAACATTCAAAAAGTTTTAAAATATCATATGAAATTGTGCATATATATTTTTTTCTGAAATAGAAAAATTAAGGCATCTGAATATAAGAATAAAATAAAAACTGTTCATTGGTATAAGATAAATGAAGATAATTTCTTTAAGAAAAATATTTATATAAAATATGCAATAAAATAATTGATATAACAAAAAAAAGATATTAATATATATTTTTAAGAGTTATAATTTTAACTAGTATAATATGTTATATTAAAATAAATAATTATAATATTTGATTAAAAAAATTTTTACCATTTTTTTTCTAGTTTAAAAATATTTTATATAACTAAATAAGGTTAATAACAAAATTTAATCAAAATAAAATATATTTTTTATAAAAATCAATTGATATAAGAAGATTTTTTTTTTAATTTTTAAATAACAAATTACTTTAATTGAATAATAAAAAATATTAAAGTTTTTGTTATATTATTTAAGATAAAATAAATTATATTTACTAGGTATTTTTCAAATTTATAATATGTCATATAAATTATTTCTTTTACATATATTCGTTTTTTTCCAACAACTAATTTGATTTTCTAAATAACAAAAAAAAAATTTTTAATTTAATGTTATAAGAGACATATTTAAAATAGGTTTCTTAAAATATATTTTTATCTTTTAAAAATAATAAAATGTTATTTTCCAAAAATTAAATGTTAACAAAAAAAATTTAGTTTTTTTTCATTTAAAAAGTTTTTGACTTTATCGACTTTAATAACATATGTTAGAAATTTTTATTTTTTAAAACAATATTTATATGTAAATTTTTTAAACGTCTTACCTTCATATAAACAACAAAGTAAAAAAGCAATTATATATTTTTCTTCAAAGGTTGTAGAAGTTGTCAAATGTTTGTACAATATTTCATCAATCTTTAATTCTTTAGCTTTTACTCTAACTTTTCTTAACTCTAATACCACATACAATATTCCATAAATGATATTTTTATTTTTAAAATTATTTTTTTGTAATATTATTGATAACATTACAACTAAATTATGTGTTATTCGAAATATATGAGATTGTACAAAAGGATTCAACACTAAATTTAATATTAAACCAATACCAAAATCAAAAAATGTTGGTGAGACACATTCTTCTGTAATTATCTTAACTAACCAATCAAGAATATTTTGTTGTAATAATTCTTTTTGCACAACTTGTTTAATAGATACCTTTTGTATTGCTGCTAATATATGAGATGATGTTATTTCATCTAAACGTTTATTTTTTAATGCTACAACTGATGGATAGATAAAATTTTTACCATATGAAAAATTTATTAAAAATGTTCTACCAACTTTAAATGATGCAATAGCATTAAGAAATCTTGCAAATTCTTCTTTAATAATATCATTTTGAGATGTATGATGTAGTAAAATATTATAAACAATTGAATTATTTGCATTTCTTAAATTTAAAATATCTTTAAAAGCAAATACTTTGATTACTTCAATTGATGCTTCTTTACTTTCTTTACGTGTTATTTGTTGCCTTAATGCTTGTAGTAGAAGTGCTGTATTTCGTGAATTTAAATTTTTTAATAATGTATTAATTATTTTTGTATAATTTAATCTTTTAATAATTGGTTTTAATACTAATTTATTTAAGTTTAGTGTATGTTCCAAAATTTTTTTGTCTTTAATATTTATATTTTCTAATGATTCTGTTCTTTTAAAATTATCTTTCTCTGCTTTTTTTGTAGTATTTCTTTCAATATTATATAATACCATTTTGTTATCATTATAACTTTTAATATTTTTTAGATGATTAAAACTTCCAACTCCTTTTACAATCATATTTGGTTTAAATATTTTACTACTTTCATAAAAAACTTTTTTTCTTTTATTATTATCATTTAACGAAGATTCAGTTATTTCGTCATCATCATTTTCTTCATCATTATCACTATCTTCTGATTTATTACCATCATCATTATTTTTATTATTTCTATTAGGATTATTATTATTATTATTATTGTTATTGTTTCTCTCATTATTTCCATTACTTTTTTGTTCATTATTTTTTTCATATTTATTTTCTTCTTTTTGTGATTCATCACCACTTTTATTGTTATAGTTTTTTTGTTTTTCATTACTTTCTTCATCAGAATTATTACTATCATTTTGGTTTGATTTGTAATAAGAATTATTATTTTTTATGATACTTTTGTCTTTTCTTAATAATAGCAAAATATATAAAAATATAGTAAATTTTGATAAATAACAAAAAAAGATAAAATTTTCAAAATTTGGTTTTAATAGGGCCATTAAAATTTCAAACTTTTTATAACATTTTGATTTATTATTTATTAATTTTTTGAAAAAAATTATATTTATCAATAAATTCTTTTTTGTTTTATTTAAAAAAGTTTTATTAATTTTTAAGTTTATCTAATAAAAAAAAATTTCTTTTATATAATATGAAAAAAACAAACCTGCAATAGTTCATCAATTTCTTTGTATATGTATTCAAATTCCATTATAGCAATAATATTTTTGTTATTTGCATACCTATAAAATTAAAAAAAAAAAATTATAAAATTAATGTATTTAAACTTATTATCGTAGTATAAAATTTATTATCGGCTAATAATTATTAAAAATAATGCAAAAAATATTAATAAATAAACGTAAATTTTATAAATCAAATTTATTTATACAAATAACAAAATATTTTTTTCTAAAATTAAAAAAAAAATTTTTTTGTATTTTAAAAATGTGAAAAATGGTCATTAAAAGTAAAACGTATAAAATTTAATTATATTTTTCTATTATTTTACTTTGAAATAATTTATAAAGTATACTAAAATATTAATTTTCGTAGGAAAAACAATTAATTAAAAACAAAATTTTTAATATTTTATAAAAAGGTGTTTCCATGGAAACTTTTCGGTATAATAAAAGAGCCTTATAAACGTTGGGCATTTAGACAATTATACGTAAACGTTTTAAATTTCAGTAAAAGATTAGTTAAAATAAAATTTTTAAAAAGCCAAAGTTTATTGAGAAACATTTTGTTTAAAAACCGTAAATTATCTAAAACAGTATAAATAATTTGAAAATACATATTAAAGGATCTGTTCTCTATAGTCTTTAAAGTGATTACTTAAAAATTATAATAAAATAATATTTATTATATTTATAAAGAAAAAATTAAATTAATTGAAAAATTTTTTATATATTATTATTTAATTTTATAAAAAAATTTGAAGTAATAAATCAAATTTGATTTACTTTTTTACTATCATTTTGTTATTCAATATTTTAAATTGAAAATCGTATTACTCCGTTTTTTCTTTAAAATAACTAACCTAACACTTATTAATAGATAAAAAATATAAATATATATCTGTAAAATTTAAACAAAAGTCAATTAAAAATAATGGAATTATATTACGTTATGGGAAACCTATAACATCATATAAATATTTAAACCATGTAAATTTACATTTGATTTGTTTTTTTGATCTTAAAAAAAATAGGATTGTCTTATTCACAGAGTTAAAATAAAGGTATCACATTATATGTATTTAAAAATAATTTTTTTACGATTAAGCATTTATAAAATTTTATAAACTCAATCGTTTATATTTACGGAGTGTAAAAACTAAAATTAAACAGATGTAAATAAAAAGTTGTATTCATTCATTTTTTTTTCTAAATAAAAGAATTTAGCAGAATACAATATACTCCAATAGAAATTTTATGTTTTAAATTTTTTAAACTTTTTTTTTAATTAATAGTTATCTTATTGCATTTAAATGATAAAAATAACAGTTATACATTTATCATAATTAAACAAATTATTAATACTAATAGGTCATAATAGAATTTTAAATTATTTTTTTAAAAATGTTGATATTAATAAAAGATTTTTTATTCTTATATAATATTAATTTTTATTAAATTATAGTATTTCTTAACTATAAATTACTGTTAATAAATCT
Source organism: Strongyloides stercoralis (assembly GCA_029582065.1). NCBI lineage: Eukaryota > Metazoa > Nematoda > Chromadorea > Rhabditida > Strongyloididae > Strongyloides > Strongyloides stercoralis. Next base: position 955,406 of record JARPTA010000003.1, read on the forward strand.
TTAAAAAAATGATAAAACACAATGAAATAAAATAGTTTGAATATCTAAACTTTTATTTCTATAAAATTTAATAAAAAAAGAAATAACTTTATAACAGTTATCATTATATTATAAATAACCATAGTTTAAAAAAATATAAAATAATACCTAAAAAATACTTTAAAAAATAAATTGTTTTAGAATTGTTTTAATACTATCATAAAACTACCAATGATGTTTAAAAAATTAAAAAATTAATGTTCTAAGTTATATATAAATTTAAAATTTGCTATAAACCTATTTTTTGGTTTGTATATTTAATGCTTAAGTATTAAAAATAAGAAAAATTTTAGAATTTATTATTAAATACTTTACAGGTAGTCGTTTTTTAAAAAAAACATCAAAAAAAATAATAAAAATTTTTTCAATCTATTAGAATGCTTTTAATTTGTAAAGTTATTTAAAATAGTCAAGAAGTAAAAATAAAGTAGATCTCAATTATTTACAAATATATTTAAAAACTTAGTAAAAAATCAAAAATGTTATTATTCATTAAAAATTTAAGTAATTTAACACAATATAATTTTTTTTAAATTAAATATCTAAAATAAGGTATGCAAATAAAAAAACAATATAAAATAAAAAAACATGCAAAAATTACATATAATTATAATAACGTGGTAAAACTATTGGTACTTTAAGCTTTTGAAGAATCACTTTTTATAATTGTAAGTGCTGCCTCATTTAAATTTTATGTAAAAAGGTAGCATTTAGACCTAAAGTCAGTCTGATTTTTCGTAAGGATTTGGTTTATTGGTTATCTTCAAAATAAACCATTTTATCTAATGATGTAACAAGTTTATTGAGAACCACAGAATTTTTATAAATAAAGTGTCAAAATCAATTATTATTTTTATGTAAATAAATATTTTAATTTTATATCAATCAACAAAAAAAAATCCAACAATTTAATTAATACATGAAATTTAAAAAAAAACAAATCTTTGGAAAAATTAATAAAATAAATTTTTTATAAACAGATAAATCTATAAAACTGTAATTAACATTTTTGTAAAAAATTATACATAAAAAATTTAATCTGGTTTTCTAATATAAATTTAAACTTTGCTATTTTAAAGCGTTTCAAATACTGTTATAACAAAAACGTAATTTTTTAAAGCTATGTGAGAAGAAAATTGATTTTTGAATATTGAATAGCTATCTCTTTAAATTTACAAAAAAACCAATGAATAAAAATGAAAGTTTATTCCTTAAATTGTTTAATGGTTTATTAATTTATTGACTTTTTAAAGTTATAATTAAAAACTTTAAAGACAAATAAGAAAAATTTTTCTAGTGTATATAATAAAATATTATTATTTTAATTTACCTAATAAAATTCAAATTTTATTAGTTTTTATATATTAATTTAAAAAATCTATAATTATTGTATGATAGTTTAAATATCCTTGTAAATTATAGTTTTTTTTATATGTAACGAATATAAATACAATAAAAAGTATAAGCTACATGTCATTTATATAATTTTTTGTAAAAACTTTTAATTTAATTATTTAATAAATTTTTAAAATTATTTTAGTAAAAAAACAGAATTTTAATTTATTATTTAAAATAAAAAAATAAAAACAAAAAATATTTTTAAAAATATATACAGACATTATAATAAAATCATTATAAAATTGACCTTTAAAATAATAAATATTTCTACACAATAATAAAAATTATCATATTAAAAATTAAACTAATTTTATAAACGTTATAAGTAAATAATATAAATATCTTTGTAAAAGAAAAAATAAAAAAGCACAAAGAATAAAACATATAAAATCTATGTGTTTAAAAGTTAAAGAAAAATTATTATTAATTGGATTAAATATTTAATCAAAATATGTTTAATAAAAAGTTATTAGAGTTAACGTGCTAAAGTTTAATATTATATTTGAAAAAGGTAAAATTAAGTCCAACATTTGCAATAAAGTTAAAAACATCTTTTAATATATTTCAGTCAACAATATTTATTATTGTACGAATTAATTTTTAAAAGCAAAAAATAAGAAAAATATTTAATGTTAGGTAATTTTATAAAACGATAGTATTTTTATCAACTTATTAAAAAATACACTAAAAAAGTAAATTTTTTTTATTTGATAAAAATGGATAATGTTCATATTTTAATTTACAGTAAAATATAATACTTTAAAAAAGAATAATTTTTTAGCATAATTATTTGTAAATTTTCTAAAAATTTGATATATTTTTTAATAATATGTAAAAAAATTCTTTTTAATTAAACATTAACTTTATATATTTCAACAATATTATAAAATTTGTATTTCAAAAGTTATACGCCTTCTGTCCCAAAAATAACCGGAATAACTATATTTTACAAAAACTAATGGCGTTATCGGTAGGTTATCAGTTGTTTTGTGGAGTATCAACCTTCATTTATCAAATGCTAGTTTCACTTATTCATTCGTCCACTTGGAGCAGATATATTTTACATTAAACTACGATCATTTTTCTACGTCGGTCGGAGGATGAATTAAGAGCAAAAAATTATCATTAAATTCTGTGTTAAAATTGTTAAAACTGATACCGAAACATTCCAAATGCTTAAAATCGCTTATAGAGATAATTTTTTGTTAAAAAAATGTCGTTTGGAAAAGTCGAAAATTAAAATAATGCTCATTTGTTTCTACGATTCAAAAGGCATTATTCAAAAAAAATTGTTCCAAGTGGTACAAATGTTAATGCTGAGTATTATCTAAGTATATTTAAACGTTTAAAAACCCGTATTCTTCTTAAATATCAAGAACAAAGCAATTCGCAATTATTCAGATAATACAGCATCTCGTCGGTCATCAATTATCACTGATTATTTGACCAAAAGTCAGATTTTTTTACTTAACCATCCTCTATATTCATTTGATTTGGCTCCCTGTGATTGTTTCCTACTCCCCAAATTACATTTAAAAAAAAAAGAAACCGTTTTGACTTGATTGAAAGCATTAAATCTTCAACGACTGCCAATCTTAAGAGCATCACAAAAAATGGCATTAAAAAGCATTTGATGATCTTTTTAAACAATTTTTTCAATGTATTTCTGTTGAGAGGGATTACTTGAAATAAATAAATATTTTTTTTTAATTTTTATAGCTAAATTCTTTTTTATAAAGTTATTCCGGTTATTTTTGGGACAAAGGGTGTATAATTAATAATATAAAAAAATATTTTCGAAACACATAAAACAATGAAAATTCAAAAAAAGTTAGATAATTATAAAGTTTTTAAAAAAATATATTGTTATTTAATTATATGTACTCTTATCAATATAACTAATATTTATACCATCTATACCATTTTAAAAGACAAATCATTTTTTTACTGATTATGTTTATCTTTATTTTATATTTATAAAAATTATTTTATTTTAAAAGTAAGTTATAAAAAAAATAAAAATTATTTGTTATTTACATTTTAAATTTAAACTAATGAAAATTATAATTTCAACTGTCAAAAATATTAATGCTATGTATAACTAAGTGTCAATTACTGAAAACAGTCTTTATATATTGGTTTCAAAACTACATAATATAAGTAAATATCTTTAAAAAAACAAAAAAATCATAATAAGTTGTTAACGATTAAAAATTAAAAAATAAAAACTTTTTTTAAACACTTTATACCAAATTTTTCAAGATTTAATAATAAAAAACTTAAGCATTAGAATATTTAATTTGTTTTATCATTTGAGAACCATTAAAATTGAAAGAAAAAAGAACAAGTTACAAAGTGATCAATTTTTGTAACATAAGTAACTTGTAAATCATCAAATTCATGTGGTAAAAAAACATTTTGAAAAAAAATTTATTAAATGTGTTAGAAATAGATAATATAAGATATTTAAAAAGTTGTTACAATAATAAAATAGGATATTTAAAAAAATTCTTTTAAAATAAAAAATATTTTAAGTAAGTTTTATGTTTATCGTTTTTGTAAAGTTTTAAAAAAATTTATTTATTATAAATTGATTATTCTAACCAAAACAATGGAACAATTGGTTTAAAAAAATATTGTTCATTATTAAAAAGAATACACTAAAAGCCACGCTTTCTAGAGCTACTATAGTTATGTAAGAAAATTTTTTTATTTTTTTACGACAATTCTTTATTAATATTTCATAAATTACAGTAGAGAATTCGAAAAATTTAAGATTTAAAAATTTATCTTATTTATTAATTTAATATTTTACAAAATATCTTTAGTTTGTTATGTACATGAGATTATACTTTAAAATAAATACTTTAAAAATAAAAAAAACGCATAAATTATCATGTTGAGATTTTTTTAATCTCAAACATGACAATTTTGTTTTGTATAAGTATAATTGACAATATTTAAGAAAATAAATAATAATAATTTATTTTACATGCTACATATTTTGAATTTATTATCTGTAAATAACCAACTAAATACATGTGTTAATATATTTATATAAATAAAAATTTACATGCATTCATAAATGCACTTTTTTATCTGCTTTATTATAAAATTAATAAATATAGAAATATTAGTAATAATCTAGATAGAAAAAATAGAAATTAAACAAGTATTTTTAAATTACATGTTTAAAAAAGATTTTTTTTTTATTTTTTGAAAAATAAACATAATTTCATACTAAAAAAACATAAAAATTATTAAATATTTCTTGTTTACATTAAATTTCATTTTAAATAAATGTGTTAAAGTATATTTTATAATTATATTACCCAGTGCTCGGTGGATGACTCTATCTGCGGCAGATCTGCTGCAGATAGGTCATCTGCTGTATAGAACAGATGTATCTGCGGCAGATGAAAAAAATTTTTTTTTTTAATTTAAAAATAAATAAAATATATGTTATAATACACATATAGCCATTTGCAGCAGATAGAATATCTGCCACAGGTCTTATAAAGAAAATTTACAAGAAAGGGTCATCTGCCGCAGATCTGCCGCAGATAGAGCCATCCACCGAGCGCTGGGTAATAACATTATATCTTTTTGTGTAAAATATTTTTATATGGATTTTTGAAAAAAGATTAAAACAATAGTTCAAATAATAAAAAATAAAAATAAAGTAAACAGTTAAAATATAATTGTAATAACAAATTTTTTTACAAAATCAAGCTTTATATTTTGACATATAATTCAATAAAATTGAATAAATATTTAATTTTTATGTATATTATTTAACAATAATATAAAATTATTATTAAAATAATCATTAGAGTACATTCTTAAATTAGTTTTTTAAAATTTTAAAATAATTTTTATTTAAAATATTATACTAAATTTGATATTTTTACTATAGCTTTAATTTTTGTTATTAAATTTATTTTAATGAGTTTAACACATTATTTGTTATATTAAATAATAATAAAGATATAAATAGTTATATAAGCACTAATAATTTCTTCTAAAAATATTTACAATAATATTTTTTAAAAGCTTATGTCTTTTATAAAAATTATTATTACACAATTTCTAATTATTTTTAATTCCGCTAATTTTTATATAGAGGTAATAAAATTATAACTTTTATAATTATTAATTATTTGTCAAAATTTTAAATAGTAAAACATGTGTTATTTTTAATAATTTTAAAAATATATTTATTTTTAATTAGAAATGTAATATACATAACAATTTATGTAACTTTAGTTATTAAAATACATCCTAAATCAATTTCATCAGTATAAATTTCTTTCTTATCATTATCATCATTTTCTTCATTCATATATTTTTCCAATATTAATGTACATTTAACATTTTGCTTTATTCTTTGCAGTCCAGAAACTAAATAAGACATTGTAATACCTTCTTCTTCATTTTCAGTTTTTCTTGGTTTAGAAATAGTAAGTAATTTATTAAATTTTAACATTGCAATATATGTAAAGTTTTCATTTATTTCAATATCCTTATCATTACAAACATTTACATTTATATAACATTTGTTTGTAAAATGTCCACAATAATTAACCCAAATAGTAATAATAATATTTAAATCATTTGGTTTAATTGTTATTGGATCCGGAAACATATGCATATTGCACCAAAGAGTATTATGGTTTTCATAAGATAATGTGTGACCATTAATCATTAATGGATCTGTTAATTTTCTTGGATGTGGAAGATTACATGTTAATTCTGGAACTTGAATATTTGATATTAATGGATCATTTTGAACATCTCTAAAAACTTTTTGTAATATTGATATTACAGGTATATCTTTTGAAATATGTCTTTTAAGATATTTCATAAATATACCATTATTTTCACCAACAACTTCATACGCTCCACCACCTGTTGATGTAGCAAAACCATATATTGCATTTGGACGTACAGGAATTTTTTGAATGTTATATATTTCTTTAGCTTTATACATAAATTTTATTGGATCTGATGGTTCTTCATATCTACATATATCTAATAAAATTACATGCATTCCAGGATTACACGACATAAAATTACTAAGAATCCAATTCATTGGTAAACAATGTTCAGGTGAATAATATTCTATATCATTATTTATTGGTAGAAGAAAACATTGACCATTTATTTGAAATCCATGACCAACAAAATAAAAAACAGCATAAACATTGTCACCAAGTAATTGTGTAAAATGTATAATCATATTTTTCATTTCTTCTAAATTTAAATCAGCTAAAACTACTGTTTTATAATTCATTCCTTGTAATTCTTCTGCTAATGTTTCAGCATCTGACAAAGGTGTTCTTAAACCAAGATTTAATATTTGATAATTTCTATTAGCTATTATAAGTGCAACCTTATCAGATGCTTCTAATATTATATTTGTACTATCTGTATCATAATTTGGTTCAATATCATTTATAGTGGTAATATTGGTTTTATCAGCAATTGAATTTAAATCATTTTCATTTATTATAAGTTCTTTTTTCTTGCAATCAAAGCAAACTTTAATTTTTATAATAAATAATAAAAAAAATTCTTAAATTATTTTTCAACTTACTAAATTTTTCTGCTAATTCATATTTTTCAAGAGTAATTGGTCCACCAGTAATAATGCATTTTTTATTTTCTAAATACCATAGCAAATAATCACTTAATGGAGTTTCATTATATACAATACATTCTAATTTTTGACTTAATAAACAATGACATCTTAGTATATATCGTACATTATCTGTATCATCAATATGTGAAGGATTAAATATTTTTCCATCAAGTTTCCATTCATAAGTAGGTGCAGGAAATGATTTTACATTTATACTTATTTTTAGATACATACTATCTTCAAGTATCTCAATATCAAATACTTCTTTATTGTCAGGATTAATTAATTCAACTGGATGAAATTTTCTACATAATACTAATTGAATAAGTTCTAATGTCTTCCTTTCTTCAACAGGTATAATATTAAAATTTTCAATAATAACATCATTACAATGGCATATAAATTGTTTAATAGTTAATCCTTTAGAATTCAATAATGTTATTATTTTTTCAACAGCATCAATGTCATTTAATAACATACTCATTTTACTTTCTCTTAAAAATATTTTTCTTTTTTTTTTTTTTTAAATAACTTACGGAATGTAAAAAGAATCTTTTTTATCTGATCCAACAATCCATTTCCATGCATTATTTTTTCTTAATAAATGTTCTACAATAACAACTATACGATATGATACATTTCCAAATATTTCATTAAAAAAATCTGATTTATTCCAACATACACGATTCATATGATTTATATCATCATACAACTGTTCAATATAATTTAATGAACTCATTTTTTTAAATTAAAAAAATATATGTATTATAAAAATTATTTCAATATACTAAAAAGTTTAATAGGCATAATTTTTTTAATGTACCATTTAAATATAATGAAAATTATATTTTAAAACGTTATTCCAATAAACATATTGTAAACAAATTTTTTTCTAATAAATAACAAAGATTTTAATAATTAAAAATAAATCAATAAATTTTTTTTTAACTTCAATAAAATAATATAAAAATTTAAAATAAAGATATGTTAATAAACAATTTAAAAAACTACTTTGTGCATATATCCTTTTGTAATAGAATGTTATTTTTTTTGTATATATTTCAATTTATAAAAATAATAATTGATATATTATAAGATTAACGCATCAACATCGCTTTCATTAGCTTTTTTTAACTTTTCAATTTTTTCTCCAAAAACATAATAACATTGTTCTGAAAATGTATACCTACAAATAACATGTACAATAAGTTTTTCTTTTAATAATTCAAATGCATAATTTCTGGCATTTTTACGTTCTTTTAAACCTTTAACATTTGCTAATAACCAATCAACTAAATGTTTTCCATAAAAACACATAGGATAACTTATTTTAATCCATGCTTTTTCTTTTGCTTCTAAATAAGAATTTGGTAATGACATTGACATTACAACATTCTCTTTATTACTGTTCAAATCAAATAATTTATCAACATGATGCATTGTAAGTTCTTTCTTATCATTTTGATTAAATGACGATTTTTTAATTATAGATGGTGATGAAGGTAAATTTTCATAACTTTCATGTATTGCAGGCATTAATGTTTGTGGTAATTCTAATTGTAATTTGTTATCATTTTTTTTATTTAACTTTTGTTTTACCCAAATTTCATCACCTGTAGATGGCAAAAAGTCAAAATGATTTGGATAATTTCTTAAACTTCTTCTACTTATATCAAAACGATTTTTATTAGATATATAATTAATATCTTTTTCATGATAATCATTAATATTATTATAATGTTTTCTAATTTTTAACCTTAACAAATCACGTTTTTTCATTTCATTTGTAAGCATCTTAATTGCTTGATCATTAGAAATATTTTCAAAACTTATTCCATTCATCTCTAATAATTCATCTCCAACACATATTCTTCCACATTGTGATATTGCTCCACCTGGAAGAATGTCAGCAATAAAAATACCTTTATCACCATTTTTTGATGAATGTCCAACAATATTTATTCCTAAAAATTCATTAATTTTCATATTTAATATAACATTAATGTTTTTATGATATCTTAAACTTCTATCTCTTTGATTATATTTTTGTTTAATTGATACAGGAGTAGTAACATATTCTAATGTTTTTGATAAACGACTAGTTTTTTCCTTTAAATTATTTTCTAATATTGTATTATTTTTATTATCTAAAAATTATTATTGTTATTATTTTTAAAATAAAATTTTATAAATAAAAATACCTAATGAATGATGGATTGTTGAATCATCACTATAAGTACTATCCATAGAAAAATTTGATGTACGATGTAAAAATCCTACCATTTTACGTCTTGGTGGAGCATCAGGAGCATCTTCATTGTAACAATCTATAAATCTACTTGTTGTATGTGATCCATAATATTTTTTTGGCTGCCTTAATTTAACACGAACAATATTATTTTCTCCTTCAATACAACTATTATCATCTACATTTATATGAGGTAAAATATTACTTTTTAAAGTTGAATCTTCAAATGTTAATTTATCGTTTTCATTTATTAATGTTAAATTATTTGAGTTTAACTTTGACGTTGTATAAGAGCCTATTGTATTATTAATATTATTTAACGAATTTTCTTCATTATTATTTCCTTCTTTGTGAAGACAAACAGATGTTATATTTGATAAATTATTATCAAAATTTAAAGTATTTCCACGACAATTGTATGATTTTGTTTTTCTAATATTTTTAATATTTATATCCTCTTTTTTTTTGGAAGAATTTAAAAACATTTTAAATATATTTATTTTTGCACTTAAACTAGACTTGTCAGAATTTTTTTTATTTTCATTATTTTCTATATTTTTAACGTATGATTCAGGTTTTGAATTAAAATGATTATCAGAATAATCTTCTAATGATGTTTTACTATTGTTAAAATCTCGTTGCTTATCCTTTTTATTTTTAAGGGAAGAGCGCATTTTAAAAATGATGCTATTTTTGGTTGAGTCAATGTTTATTTCATCATAAGGAGATTTTTTTTTGTTAGGATCATTATTATTTTGTTCAAAAGTCATTGTACTTGACTTTTTTAATTGTTTACAAGATTTTTCACGTATGACTAAACAATTTTGTGTAGATGTATTTGATGGAGATTGAATAGCTAAAGTTCTTCCTATTGTTGATCCTGAAATTGTATTTGTTATTTCTTTGACACTATTATGTCTTAAAGGTGATAAAACAGTATCAATAAAATCCATTGTTTTACTCCTAACTTTATATTGTTTAATTTTTCGTTTTGATACATTTTTTTCTTTATTCATTTTTAATATTTTATCTCTAAAAAATAATGAAATTTTGTCACAAAGTTTTAATTTAATATAAATAATTATAAAAAAAAAATAAATTTATGTTATAAATATTTTTATATATACAAAATTTAATAAAAATTTCAAAATAAAATTTCAAAATGTTTACAAAAGATAATTCACAAAATATAGTTATACAATTTTATAAAATAGTTTAAATAATATTTTTTTTAAATACACAATTTTCTAGTATCTATAATAACTATTATAAACAAAAAGATAATTAGTATAGATTTAAAATAACAATAAGATATATTAAAGATAAAAATTATAAATCTTTACTGCACAAAAAGTAACTACAAATGCATATTATTTCGCAAATATAATTTAAATCCAACATCATTATTTGTTTACCTGAACTTTTTTCTTTTGATTAATACTCTTAAGAATATATTTTTCATATATCTTAAGAATACATAATTAATATAAAGGTAAAGGAAATGTTGTACAACAATTATCAATAGGCAACAAAATAAAGATTTATATATTAAGGTTATTGCTTAGCAAATATATTTGTTTGATAAAGATGATTCTCATAAAATTGAAGAAATCTTCATAAAATGAATAAAAGATTTACAAATTATCTTTCTTAATACCTAATTACAAGTGGCCTCTTATATATTATTATGAAATATTATAAATATTGAAAATTAATTTAGTACTTATTGCAATTGAAAAAAGATATCTGATATGTTATAATCAATTTATTGCTTTTTTTAATTGAAAAAAAATTTTTTTAATAATATTTTGTATATAATTTATTGGTTTAATACTTTGACATTAATAAATTTAAAACTTTATGTTATTTAAAATAATTTTTTCTAACACATTTAAAAATATTTTTTAAAATTGATCATTTTCTATGCAAAAAAAAAACATCTAAAACTATTTAATGTAAATATTAATAAAAAAAATAGTTAAACATTTTTTTAAAACTAAAATTAGTATTGATAATTTGATCAAAAAAAAAGTAACCCTGAAGTAATCAATGATTCTAATAATTACATATAAATTGTCTTTTTTTTTAAGTTGTCTCCACCCTTTTAATATTTGATACATTCATTCAATGATTTGATTATATTTTAATGATAATACATAGCAATAAAAATTTTTATTTATTTAATTATCTTCAAAACAATTTAAATTATTTTTTAAACTAAGTTAAATATTATTAAAAATTTTTGAAAATTTTTATTATCAAATAAAAAGTTGATCATGAAAAATAAAGTAATCTGTCAATTTTTACGATTAGTTGTAAAATATTAATGACACAATACCAATTTAGAAAATTAATAGATTGTTAACAAGAAAATTTTTATCAAAAATTTGATAAGATTAATTTTTCAGTAAATAAAAATTAGTTGTCCTTTTTAAAGTTATATATCAACAGTTTTTTCAATATATTTTATAAAACAATTAAAGTTAATATTTAAAAAAATATTCTTTTTATAATGTATATAATAATAAAATAGTTTAGTAAAAAGGAGATAAATACTTTTACTATTTGATTATTACATTTATCATGTCTAAGAATGAAAGTGAAAATAAAAGTCTTTACTTTAGTTCCGACTTAATGAAAAACTGGTGATTTTTAGATTAATGTTCATCATATAATCAGATTAAAATGTTCAAATAAATATTTACTACTTAAAATTATAATTAAAAAAATACATATATATATGTATATATAAATAATAAACTTTTACAGTCTCTTAATATGCATGTATATTATATTATTTTTAAATAACTATATTATTGTGTTATTTTTTTCAATAATAATATATGTCTTAAATATGTTTACAGATAAAATTTAATTGTTTAAATATACATCAAAGATATTAAGTACTACTGTAAATGCAAAATAAAGAAGCTGTTCCAGTCAAATGAAAAAGTTAAAAATTTTTGTTGTAATTTACTAGTATTAAATCAAATCCATCTTTTTAATTATTTATTTTGTTTGATTGAAATAAAAATATTTCTTAATGATAAAATATTTTAAATCTTTAAATACTAATAATTGCAAATAAAGTAAAATCATTTTTGTTTCTACACCTATTTGTCATGTATCATCATTATTGTTATCAGATTTAAAATTATTTTCAATATTATTTAACATACCAAATTATATAGAAACTTTTTAAATTAATAATATTTTGATTTACATATATTAGTTGTTGTAATAAATATAGTAAAAGTTCTTTTCATTTTTTTTTACTAATGTGATTTTATTTAAATCTTATTATAAATGATAGGAAATATTTAAACTAATATATCATTAATTAATTGTTTTATAAATCTAAGAAAAAACAAAACACGTTATTATAATAAATTAAAATATTTTATTTTTATTTTACATATATATATATATATATACATATTATAAAGCTTTATATTTTGATCATTTTTATCATTAGTATTTATAATATTTTTAATATGATTTTAATACAAATATCAATTTGCTTCCATTATTACAGATTAGTGATAGTCTCAAAACATAATCAGAGTCGCTTTTAATATTGGTTTAATATATTTATTCTTATCATGTACTTTATTATTATCTATTAAAAGAAAATATTACAATTTATCTAAGAAATACGCGGAAAATTTCTTAACACTTTTATGATAATTTCAATTCCTTTTTCATAACATGTAGTAATATGATCAAATATGCTTCTTTACATTATTAAATTTTTATTATTGATAATGCATGATTCACTAAATCATAATAGAATATTTTAAAAGTTAAAAATTGTTACTTTTTATATTTTGTAGCACTATTATAATTTTATAGCCTTATAATCATGACCTATAACATATATATATAAATATTTATTGTATAAAAATATTTGATTTCTATTTTTGCTAATTTAATAAAAATGAATAAGTTTTATTACACACTAGTTTGAAAATAATATATATACTTTATTATTATATATAGGTAATAATTTTATTTTAATTTTAAAACAAATTATATTTATTGTAGTAAATTAATTTTGAATGAAATACGTCATAAACTTTATTTAATTTAATTTTATAATCTCAATTTTAAAAATTTTTCTTTATGTTGATCTTTTTATAAAAATCATTTTTGATTTTAAGCTTTTTGTTATAGTTTTTTTTATTTGATATATATTTGTTATTATTCAATAATTTTATATATAAAAAATAATTAAATATTATTTAAATATAGAAACAACTAATAATATTAAAATAATAAAAGAATTGCTTTTTAAAGAAATTTATTCATTCAATCAAAAAAAAGAAATAAATATATTTAAGTCTTTTCTTAAACAAATAAACTAAAATTTTATTTATAAAATTATCATGATCCGTAGAACAAATTGAAAGTATGTTAACAGTTTATATAACATTTTATCAATAAAAAAGTATTTTCACATTTTTTTGTTAAATTATTATAAAAATTTATTTAATATTATAATGTATATTTTTTAAGTGATAATTATTATACTTATAAATTACTTTGTTTATTATTCACATTTATTTATTTTAAAAATAAAATAAATTTTACAAGAATAATAATTACTTTTTTTATAATTAAAAAATATATTAATATTATTGTATCATTTAATATCATTTTCTAATAATATTTTAAAAGGTCGTTTTTAAGATTGACAAATATTTTCTTTAAAACTATATTATAATTTAACTTTTTTTTTGTCAATTATTTGATTTATAAAAAAGACTATTCTTGTAAATATTATCCTTTTTTTTATCAAATGAGATTATAAAATTTTTTTTTAAACATTAATATTTAAGGTGATTATTGAAAATTGCATATATGGTAGATAATTTATTACAAAGTCGTGAACAATTTACATCATCAAGCAATGTCAGCCTTGATGCTTTTCACAATACTAATCTTCATATAGGTGACGTCATTTCACTTTACGCCATTGATAATTCAGAAAAAAATATTTATGAAGGTTTTTTATCAACACTTGGGTATGAAAATAATAAAAAGTGATTAACATGTATATAAAATATTTTTTTTTTAGATTAGTTGATGATAGATGTTTAGTTGAACTTAAGAATGGTTCATTACAATCACCTCCAAAAAATTATAGAGATTGCCTTTTTAGAATATGTCCTGTTTACAGGTATGCAGCACAAAAACAATATTGGAGTGAACAAAAAAAATGTTTAGCTGGTGATAGTTCTGAAAAAGAAATGTTAAATAAATTAAGAAATGCAGCAGAAAAAGAAAAAGAACAAAATGAATTGGAATATAGAAAAATGTTAGGAACTCAAATTCAATATGGTACATCTATTCAGGTATGTTTAATATTCAAATTTAAATTAATTAATTCTTAGTTACTTCATGTTAAATCAAATAAATATCTTACAATGCAAAAAAATTCACCCGCAAAAGTTGAAAGAAATGCAATGCGTGTATATTTAGATAAAGTTGGTAATGAAGGATCATGGTTTGTTGTTGAACCTGTCTATAAACATGTTGCAATTGGATATGGTGTTATGTCATCTGAAAGAATTTATCTTGTTCCATATACTAATGGAAATCAAAATTCATTAGGTCATATTAAACATCAACTTCATTTATCTAGACAACGTTTAAAAGACCATGAAAATGCTTGTGAAGTAAATATTTTGAATGAAAATACAGAATGGCAGGTAAATCTTTTTCTTCAATATGATGAAAATTTAACTGATTTTGTTAAAAGTGGTGATGTTGTTAGATTATTTCATGCAGATCAACAAACATTTTTAACATTAGATAGAATATCAAATAAAAATAAATTAAAAAAAGAGAATATTGATAAAAATAATTCAAATAATATAGATAATTCAAAAGAAAATAAAGAAAATGGTCCTTTAAATAATGATGTAGTATTTTTAAGATTAACAAATAGATCTAGTGCTGCTGATGCAACAAGTTCTAAAGCATTATGGGAAATACAAATTTTTAATAGAGATTTTGCTTATAGAGGTGGTACAGCAACATGGAGAAAATATATACGATTTAAACATCTTGCAACTGATTTATATTTAACAGTACTTCCATATGATATGATAAAACATGAAATAATTTATGAAAGAAAATTTAGTCAAGCATCATCATATGGTAATCATTTAGGTGATATAATGGAATATTCTAGATATGTTAAAGATTCAAGAGGAAATTGTTTTATTTTAATGCCATCAAACTCAAATGATCCTTCAAAAGATGAATCATTATTATTTATACTTGATCCATGTAAAATAACTTCTGGTAAAGATCAAAAAGTACCAATTGATTCATTTGTTAGAATTCAACATTACAAAACTGGTGCTTGGATACATACAACAGATCCAGGAATAAAATCAAATTTATTTTATATGGATAAGACAGAAAAAGGATGGGTTAAAGTAATATGTGAAGAAAATAAAATTGATAAAGAAGCTTTTGCTTTGTTTAAAGTTTCACCACATGAAGTTCGTGATTTAGATTTTGCAAATGATGCTAGTAAAGCATTAATGCAATTTATTTCTCTTATGCTTTCAGGACAAATAATTCCAAAAGATATGACAAATACAACATGTCAATTATTAATTGAATGTATTTATTTTGTTACAGGAGTTACTGATCATATGATAGATCCATTAAATATAGTTGATTTTTCACCAAGTAGAGATAGACAAAAATTATTACGTGAACAAGGTGTATTAGCACAAGTTTTTGCCTTACTTAAAGCACCATTTCAAAAAAGAAAAAGTAAAGATAATAAAGAAATAGATCCTTTATTTAAATCTGGTGAATCATTAAATGAACAAAGAAATTTAGTATTTAAAAAAATGTTTAGATATTGTTATGCTTTATTAAAATATGCCCAAACTGGTTATAGAAAAAATCAAGAATTTTTAGCTGGAAAATTTGAACAAATACAAGAACAAATTGGATTTGATTTACTTGCTGAAGATACAATGACAGCAGTTTTACATAATAATCCAAAATTATTAGAAAAATATGTTAAAACACCTCATGTTGAAAGATTTGTAGAATTAGTTAGAAAAAACAAATCTGGAAAATTTTTAGATTATTTAGCTGATTTATGTGTTTGTAGAGGTGAAGCAAACAAAAAGATACAAGAATTAATTTGTAATTCTGTTTTAAGTGAAGGAAATAGAGATATTTTTATGGAAACAGAAAAACAACCTATTGAATGTCCAGCACAAGATGATATTAAAAATTTTAGAAAATATAAAATATATCTTTGTACTCAAGGAACTTATTGTAAATCACTTGTTAATTGTGCATTAGATGCAAATTCAAATAAAGAAGATGCTGGTATGTTGGATTATTATCGTCATCAATTAGGTTTACTAGCTCAAATGTGTCAAGATCAACAATATTTAGCTATTGATCCACCACCAGAACGTCATCTATTAAATGTAAGTAAAGAACTTCCAATTGAATTAATTATTCAATGTATGGCGGATGTAAGATTACCTGATGATATTAGAGCATCTTTTACTCGTTTAATGCTTCATTTACATGTTGTAAGAGGTTCACCAGTTAGTGCTGTAAGACATGCAAGATTATGGAGAGATATTCCAACTGATGTAACTGTTGAAAAGTATAGTAGTAGTGCTGTTGAAGGATATGTTGATGGTAGTCGTAGTAAACATGCAGATGTTGAAAGCTTTAAGGATGTATTAAAAATTGTTGATAGATATTTAGAAAATATGATAAATAAAAGTAAATTAAATGAACCTGTATTAAAAGAAAATGGTGCATATTGTGATACTAATCGTTTTACCTATGAAATTGTTAATTTAGCTCGTGCACTTGCACAATTTGGATTTTATAGTTTTACTGAATTATTAAGATTAGCAAAAAATCTTTTAGCTATTGCTGATGGTAATCCAAATGATGAAGAAGGAAGTGAATCTATTGTTAAAAAAGGAATGAAAATATTAACTGATATGACAACAAATATGGTACCACCTGATTATACTTTACAATCACAAATGCAAAATCGTTTAAATTATAATATTGAAAATTCAGAATTACAAAATGAAGATGCTTTAAAAGCTAAGCAATCACGAGAATTGGTATTACAAACTAAATTAATAATTGTTGATATTTTACAATTTATTATGGATGTAAAAAGAGATTATAGAATAACTGTTGCATTATCATGGTTTAAAAAACAATATCCATGTAATGAAAATGGTGAGTTACAAAAAGATATTTGTGAAATTGAAGATAAACCAGAAGAATTATGTAATGTTGTTTTTGAATCAATTGACTCTGAAATAGATTCTGATGGAGAAAAAAGTCAACAATTATTAAGAATATTAATGCAAATGACAATGAATGATTATCCAACATTAACAAGTATGGCATTAAAAGTATTATTTAGACATTTTACACAATATAATGAATTAATTGAAGATTTAAAACAAGTTCAATTATTAGTATCAAATAATGATGTTGATAATTATCATCAAATTGATAGAGATGTTTTTATATTAAAAAATTTAACTGAAAAATCAGAATTATGGGTTCATTGGGGTATTAATAATGATGATGATAATAATTTACAAAGTCAAGAAAAAGAACAAAAAATTATTGGTTTAACTAGACAAGATACATTAGAAATAGTCTATCATAATGATGAACATTCAAATTCTCCATCTATAGATGATGATTGGGAAATTGAATTAGAAGAATCTGTTAGAAATGATATTAAAACAATACCTAAACATTTAATTGATTTTGTTGATGAAGAATATAAAACATCAAAAAAAAGTTGTATCCTTTTACTTGTTACTTTACTTAAAAGTCAAGATAAAAAAGAAACTGCATCAGCATTACATGATCTTATGGATAAAGCTCCATTACTTGGATATCCTTTAGTTCAAGATATATTAGAAAGATATGAATCACTTTGTCATAAAGAACAAAAAGTAGATAGTATGAATCAACAATTATTAAGAAATATGCGTGTTTATGAAGTTGTTTTAGAATTTTTACGTATTCCATTTGACAAAAAAAATGATAAAAAAATGCCACATTTAATAAAATTAAGTCATTTATTTTTACGATCATTTTGTAAAAATAATAAAGAAAATCAAAATAGACTTCATAAATTTATTTCAATTGAAAATGGTAGAAATGATGGTCAATTATGTATTGAAACTTTAGAAGAAGTTGAAACATTAACATGTATTTTTCAAAATAATTTTGAATTAAGTGATAATGTAAATGAAGGTTTAGTTTCACATGTTGTTAGATTAATTGAACATAAAGGAAAAGATGCTATCTTTTTAAAATATCTTCAATCTATTGTAATTGATCATGATAATGAAATTGAATCAGCTCAATCAAAAGTTGTTGAAGAAATTCAAAAAGCAGCTGATGATGTAAAACAAGTTTATGTTGATGCAGGAAGTTTTGAACAATTAAAAGATATGATGAAAGAACATTATAATGATAGTCATACATTACCAACATATCATCCACTTATATATCATATTGAACTTGTTCGTTTAATGGCATTATGTACAAAAGGTAAAAATGGTAATACAGAATTAAAATGTGCTAGTATATTACCAATAGATCAAATTGTTAGAGTAATTACTTATGAAAAATGTAATTATCAAGTTAAAAGTGTTTATATTCAATTTTTAATGCATTGTTACATTGATACTGATATTGAATTAAAAGATGCACGAAATTTTGAATATATTGACCAAATATTAAAAAATATATGTGAAGATATGAAATTATATAATAAAGGTTTTTCATCTCAATCATCATATTTAACACCACATTCAAATACAGTTTTAACTGTACCATATATAAATATAAATGAAGATAATTTATTATTAGATAATTTAGAATCATATATTGGAAAATATGTTACAAAATTACTTATTAAATTTTTTACTACAAATTATAATAATTCTGCTATTATTGATATAAAACAACATAAAGCAACATTTATACAAGTTGTTAATGAATTAAATGTAGCATCAAATAAGAGACTTAGAAAAAGTGGTATAAAAAACTGGTATTCAATTGGAAATTGTTTAAAATTAATGAAAAAAGTTGCTTCTGATAATAATATAACATTAATTGCTAGTATGGCTATAAATGATATGAAACCAACTGCAATAAATGGCATTACTAGATTTCAAAACGCTGTTAAAGCAACAAAATTATTTATGGATAAAAATAATCATAATTTATTAACAAAATCAAATTTATCTAATACAAGACTTCCAACAGTTAAAATACCTTTTTCAGAAAGTTGTACATCAAATGTTGTTATTAAATATCAAGAAGTTATAAATGTATTTAAAATTTATCTTCTACCATTACAAAGTGCTGAATGTTCTGTACTTGTTGATGTATTACATTTACCTGAAAAACTATTTCCTGTTGAATCACCATTAAGAAGACAATGTGAAAATGGAAAAGCTGTTACTAAACTTATTCAACATTGTAAACTTCTTTTAGAAAATAAACAAGAAAATTTATGTATTAGAGTTATTCAAACATTATGTAAAATGGCTAATTGTGCTAATCAAGAATTTTATGGTGAAGCAAAAAAATTAAGATATACATTATTAAAACGTTATTTTGGTAATCATGTTGTTGAACCATCTCATGAACCAATGAAATTACAAAATATGAGAAGATCACATAAAAATAATGATCAAATAAATGATTATGATAAAAAAGAAAGTTATATTTTTAATAGTGATTTAAAACCAATTAAAAGTTTATCATTGTATGAAATACAATGTAAACTTAACAATGCTGGTGCAGTTGAATTAGTTATTGATTTAATTATAGCAGATATATCACAAGAAATTTTTGTTAAAGCATGTCAATTAGCTAAAGCACTATTATATGAAGGAAATGAAGAAGTACAAAAATCATTTTATTTAAAATTAAAAGATAAACAGGTATCTGGAAAATTTTTTTCAACATTTGTTAATAAATTTCAATCAGCGCAAAATCGTTTGAAAGCAGATATGATGTCTGGAAATTCACTTCGCCAACGTACAGGTATATATATTCAAATATTAACTTAATTATGTATTTTAATATTAAAACTAATTTTGCATTATTAATTATTATTACTAATATATTTGTTTTCAGCTCCTTCTGCAACAATATCACGACGATGTAATATTTTTCAACTAATTAACTTGCCCTTTTGTGAGTCATTTGTTTGAGAAAGCCTTTTTTTAACTTTTTAATTGGCTTTTAAATTTTTACACTAAAATTTTTGTTAGTATATTTTGTCAGTTTTTTTTACATTATTAACCCTTGTTATCACTATTTTTTTTTGCAACATAAATCTTATCCTTTTTAAATTTTCAGCATCAGCTATGGTTACGCCACTACCCTATGCTAGTGAAAATGCACATGAAAATTTATTACACAATGGTTTTTTGGGTAGTATTAAAAATTCAACAAGCAATTTGTTTCTAGGTTTAACAAATGGACAAGTTAATAATGATAAAAATAGTCAAGAATTTACACCATTATTAAATCAAAATATACATAGACAATCTATTGGTTCTGAAATTGATAATACTAATAATATAGGATATAATAATTATGAATTTACAACATTCAATGAAGAAGATAAATATAAAGATGTTCTTCCTCAAGAAGTTGCTATTATGGAACCTATATTAAGATTTTTACAACTATTATGTGAAAATCATAATAGTCTTCTTCAAGATTATTTAAGAACACAAGGTGATAGACCTGATCATAATTTAGTTGCTGAAACATTAACATTCCTTGATATTATTTGTGGAAGTACAAAAGGATCATTAGGTGTTTTTGCAGAAATTGGAGAACATAATTTTTCATTAATTAAACAAACATTAATTACATTAACTGAATTTTGTCAAGGTCCATGTCATCAAAATCAAGATACATTAGCATTTCATGAATCAAATGGTTTAGATATAATAATATCATTAGTATTAAATGATATCAAACCATTAGCTGATGAACATACAGAAAAAGCTTTAGAAATTAAATGTAATGCATCAAAACTTCTTTTAGCTGTTATGGAATCAAGACATGATAGTAAAAATGCAGAACGTGTATTAAGTAATATGGCACATACAACAGTTGGTATAAAACAACTTATAAATGCTATTGCTCAAACATATAATATGGATGAATCAAATGATATAAATAATAAAGAAATAAAAAATTATAGTGATGAATATATAAAAAAATATACTATTGATGATAGTAATATTGAAAATACTTCTGATGTTAAAAAACAAGTATCAACAATATTTTGTAATGAAAAAATGAAATCATTAAATAACATAACTTCATCTATTAATGATTTAACAACAGTATCACCAAAAGATGTGGGTCATAATATTTATATATTAGCACATCAATTATCAAGACATTCAACTGAATTAGCAACACAATTAGATCCTGATTATCATCAAGATATACAAATTAAAAATTGTTTACAATATTATAAAGAACATACAGCACAAATTGAAATTGTTCGTGAAGATAGAAATCTTGAAAGAGTTGTATTTCCAATATATGATATATGTTTATATTTAACACCAGAAACACAAAATTATATTTATATGAATACAGAAAGAGATAATCAAGGTAGTAAAGTAACAGGATTTTTTGAAAAATGGGAACATTTATATAATGAAATGAAATGGCAAAGAAAACTTGAAAATAGAAAAATATTATCACTTATAACGCAATTATTACCATTATGGGAAAGATTATCATTATTTTTTGCAATATTAATTAATTTTGTTATTGGTCTATATTATCCAATAGGTTCAAATCAAGAGGAAGTTTTTTCACATAAAAATTCATTATTATATGGAGTTATTATAATATCAATGATTTATATATATTTTATTTCTACAAAACATTTTAATTCAAAATTTAAACATTCAATGTCATGTCATAGTGCTGTTATGATACTACTTATAAATATTGGATTAATTGTAAAATCTATAAATGGTGTAGAATTATTAATTAAAATGTTTGGTACATTACAACTTGCAAATAAAATTATTCATATAGTTGCATATATAGGAAATAAAGGATTAATTGATAAAACATGGAATCAAAGATTTAAAGAATCAAAATTATGGTATCATGTAGTTTTTTGTATAACATGTTTATTTGGTATTCTTATACATCCATTTATTTATTCACTTCTTTTATTTGATATTGTTGCTACTGATGAAACATTAAGAAATGTAATTAGATCTGTAACAAGAAATTGGCAATCTATTATTTTAACTGGAATGTTAGCATTAATTTTAGTTTATCAATTTTCTATTGTTGGATATACATTCTTTCAAAAAGATTTTAAACTTGAAATAGATTCATTAGATGAACCAAAAACAAGAGAAAAAAGTGTTGATAAATTTTTAATTAGTAATATAAAAAATAGTAATGATGAATCATGTTATAAACAAAATAATGAAGAAGATGAAAAAAATGAAGTACCTGCATGTAATACTTTAAGAATGTGTATTTTAACAACATTAAATTGGGGTTTACGTAATGGTGGAGGAATTGGCGATGTATTAAGAAGTGTTAGTCCAAATGAAGAATCTTTTCATTTAAGAATAATTTATGATATGTCGTTTTTTGTTGTATTAATTATTATAGTACTTAATTTAATTTTTGGTGTCATTATTGATACTTTTGGTGATTTAAGATCTGAAAAAAATGATAGAGAAGATGTTTTAAAAAATACATGTTTTATTTGTGGTTTAGAGCGTGGAAAGTAAGTTATTATTTTATTAAAAATTTATTAAAATAATTTTCATTTTAGATTTGACAATCATTCCGTTTCATTTGAAACCCATCGTAATAATGAACATAATTTATGGCATTATTTATTTTTTATTGTATTATTACAAGAAAAAGATCCAACTGAATTTACAGGACCTGAAAGTTATGTTGCTAATTGTGTAAAATCAAAAAGTATAGATTGGTTTCCACGAATGCAAGCTATTTCACTTATTGAAGATGGTACTGATAATGATCAACCTGAATATAAAGATTTAGAAAAACAATTAAAACAACATGAAGTGCTATTAAAAGAAATATATTCAAAATTACAAATATTGCAAAGATCATATTCAGATAATGATTAAATTATTTAGTTAATCTTTTTTTATATTTCATAGTGATGCTTATTGTTTTTTTTGTGTTTTATTGAATAAATGAATATATATATATAATTTTTTTTACATAGAAAAATTTAACTAATTGTTAAAATTTTATATTTTTATATTAAAAATAATTTTTTAAATGAAAAAATATTTAAAAAATACAATAACAATCAATCAAAAAAAAATTTTCGTTGTATAACTAGAAATTAAATCACAATATAATAATTATAAATTTATAAAATTTTACTAAAAGAAATATTACTAAAAAAAACATTTTTCATTTACAATAATTAGTAAAACTTTTAATAGAAGAAAATTATGTAACATTTTTGAATAGTTATAAATAATAAATAAATAATTTTAAATTTATCAATAATTATGATTCATAACACATTAATTTTTTAATATAATTAAATAATATTTGCTACAAAAATTTACTATTAAATTGAATGTTTATAAATAGTACAAAATATTTTTATTGTACTTTTAAAATTAATAATAAAATCTATTAATATGTTATTATATTACTATAACAAAGTGGTGTTTCATGGGGTAAAGCATTTCTTCTAACGTAAAAACTATGTCGATCAGAGTAATAACCAAGATTTGATACACGACTTGTATAAATATCAGCTAATCTTGAAAGACGTTTAGAAAAGTATGTCATATTATTGTATGTTCTAAAAAGTGATCCAAACTGAGGATTAAATTTTTTTCTAGCTGATTCTCTAAAAAAATTAATAAAAACTTTTATAAATAAAATTAATTACCTTGCTTCTCTTCTTTCATCTTCTAATTGATTAAGAATTTTTAAACAATCATCACATTCATCTTGCAAATATTGATAGCGTTCATATATTTCTGTTAAAGCATCAATCCATAATATATCTCTTATATAATCATCTTGATTTTGTAAACGAATTTCTCTTGCTAATTCAGGAACAATTGCAGCTGTTCTCCATCCTAATTGAAGAATAGGATCAGCTAAATCAGAAAACATATGGTCACCAAAATAAAGAACATTTGGATTTTTAAATTTTGCCATTTTTGAAAATGATTGTATATTTCCATTACAATATATTTTTCCAGTTTCTAATTCATTTACCGGTGAAAACCAAACAACAGTATTCATTTTTTCATCAAATAATCTAAATTGCGTATCCTTTTTAAAGAAATCAGGCTTTTTTGCGCTTACAATAATATATTTAAAAAAATTTTTCCAATCATTACCAATCATATATGTCATTCCAGCATTTATAAAATTAAAAGGACTATTTGATATAATAAACAATTCTTTATTTTTATTATTAACTAATGACTCAAGATATGGTCTTAAAGTTTCATTTGGATGAACAAATTTTTCAATATTTTCCATAACAGCTCTATACATCATTCCACTTGTATGAACTTTTCCAACAGCTTCTTTAATATCATCATGAAGAGTATATGCTATAACATTACCAATAACATTGTCACAATAATCAACAATATTTGAAAGTATACCAGCCCATGGAAGTGAAAATAAATCATTTAATTGGGTCATTTTTTGAACTTTTGAATCAGGTAAATTAAAACTTTTATATTGTTTTAATACTTCTTCATCAGTTAGTCTTCTTCTACCTCTATATACTGAACCAGATTGAATTGTATTAAATGCATCAATTTTAAGTAAACATGAATTTTCAATATCAAAATGTAATCCTCTTATTGCAAAATCAAAATCATATGGTAGTGATTTTAAGGCATCAGGATATTTTTTATCTTCTATTAAAACATTCATTGTTAAATTATATATTAGTTTATTTAATTCTTTTTTATATACACAAAGAGTGTAATCATAATCAAATCCAAATGCTCCAATGTTACGGAGATTTAATTCATTTTGTGCAAAAACTCCTCTTGGATTTATTGGTTTTTTTAATGTTATTTTTTGAATTTGATTTTTACTTGAGTTATAAAGATTTAAAATTTCTTCATTTTTAGAACATTTATTATTTGTTGAAAGAAATCGTTTTATCATAAAACGTATCATTATTATTATTAATCTTTAATATATTTTAAAAAAAAATGTTTATAATAAAAGTTAATAAAAGAATTAAAAGTTAACTTTATAAAAATATAAGAGTATTAAAAATTTAAAATAATTTATGAAAAAATATTAAAAAAAAAAAAATTTCAAAAATATAGAAAGAAAATTATTTTATATGATTATAAAATATTTTATAAAGATTAGTCGATAATCTTTTATGTAATAAAAAATTAATATTTAATATACCATAACAAAATACTATATTTTAATACTTTTTCAATACATTTCTCCAAATTTGTAACTTAACTTTCAAATAAATTCTTATAAATACTAAAATTTAAACTAACAAATGTCATTTTAGTTTGCTTTCAATTAATAGTGATCTTTGAAATATTACTTTAGTATTATTAAAATAGCGTTAATATAATATGTCGTAAAATATATGTGTAGTAAAATTTTAAATGTCTGTGATAAATAAATTTAAAGAAACTTTACTATTATCTTGTTTATAAAATTATTATAACTAAATAAATAAAAAAAAAATTACTAACTATTTTTTTTTTATTTAAATATAAAATATAAATTTAAAAACATCTTTTTTTATATATTACAAGGTATTATATCCAAATATGGAATAACTTGTTCATCATTGTTATAATACTATAAAATACATTTTTAATATAAGAAATTTTGTCATTTAAAAGATATAAGACACGATTTTTGAAAGAAATGAATTTTATTAGTAGTAACAATTTTAAGCTTATCTTTGGAAAGACATAGTACCATTATATAAAAAATAATCTAATTTATAAATAAAAAATAAATAAATTATTTAAAATTATATAAACTTTAAAATGTAAAATTTTTAATTTTATATAATTTTTATAATGAAATAGCTTTAAATATAAAAAAAAATTTAAATTATTAATTTTAAACCAGTTATGTAATTTATAAGTTTATATAATTAATATAAACAATTCTTTTTATGTGAAAATTATTGAAATTTTTGTATATATTAAAATAACCTTTTTAAATATTAATGACCTTTTGTCTTTGCCATAACTTATTTTTACTATAATAAATTAATACATTAAAAATATTCTTCACTATTTCAAAGAATAATTTTTTTTTACAATAAGTATAAACAAAATAATATGTTAATATATTTATCACAATTGACCTATAAAATAAAATTCATTATTAAGAACATTATTTAGTATAAGCATTTAATAATCTAAATATTTTAGCAATTTTTTTGTTGTATTTCATTAGGATATTGTTTTTAACAAAATTGTTACACTATTAATTTTACAGATCATTAACATTGATGATTCATAAAATTAAATTTTTAATCTTGTATCAAATTTCGTATATTATTTAGTGTATATTTATTGTTTATTCCTAACATTCACTTTTATTATTTCTAAATTCTGATAAATCATCTAAAAATTTTAAGCTATTTAAAATTTTTATCCCTATATTACATAATGTATTTTTCTTTTAAATAACATTTATTTTATTCAAATATTATTAAATTGGTATTTATTTATAATATATATATTTTATGAATTTTATTAACTTTATAAGCAATCTTCAATAACTAAAATTATGCCCATTTATGTATGTAATTAAGAATATTAAAATATTTTACTCCTTATCTTTTATTTAAATTAGGTCTCTTTATAACTATAATTTACAACATTTAACTTATTTGTTTTGTATTATTACAATTATACTTATTTATATTATTTAATATTTACATATATATAAATATATATATAGACAGATATATTTACATGTTAACATATATTTGGAATACTCAAAAAATAAAAAAGTTAATTTATTTAATAGGAATACTTTTTTTAATAATAAATTTAATAACATGTGATTTAACAAACTATGCTAATATTTTTGAATTAAAAAATGATAAAAATATAGAAATAAGAATTAAAAATATAAGTGAAGAAAAATTTAATCATAAATATTATATTTCAACAAATGGAACTATTCTTGAAATAAATAAAAAAAATATTGTTAAACGTGATTTAGGAATAATATCAGGACCAGTAGCAGTAGCATTAGTATCAGGAATTATTGGTAATATAAAAATATTATATATTTAATCTAATGTTTTTTTTTATAGGATTAACTTCAAATGCACTACAAGATTTAACAAGTTATGAACCAGTAACATCAACCGGAGGATGTAAGTGGTTTGGAACAGCACCATTATGTAATTATCGATGTCCTATAGAATATGATTTTATTCGTGAACACAATGGAAGATGTAGTAGATGGTGGCTTTCAGGTGTTTGTGAACCAGATCCTTCATTTGGAATGCCTTGTACAACAATTTTAGGTGGATATTATACAAAAAGATTTTGTTGTAAAAGTGATGCAAAAGATTGTTCTTGGAGTGGAAGATGGATTAGTGCTTCGAGTGCAAATAATGCTCATTGTCGTTATGATCATAATATTGGTGTATGTGGAAGACTGTCATGTGGTATAAATAATAGTAAAAAAAATGCATATGGTTCTACAAATATAGAAGGTGAAGGGTGTGACATGTTAAATTTATTTAATGTTTCTGGTAAAGCAACTTGTGGATATATTGCTTGGTATAGTACAGATACTGGTGAATATGTTGATGCTTGGTATAAATCAACAAATTAAATAATAAAATTAATATTTTTATATCGGGTTAAATTTTAGAAAAAGTATACCAACAAGTTTTTTTTTATAAAAACATATGCAATCAAACATAAAAATTAAAATTAGTTTATAATCTTTTAAATTATCAAACGCAAAAAGTAAACTTTTATTAACAATGTAATATTTTTTAATGAATATTTGGAAAAAAAGTTAAATTTTAAAATCAAATTTCGAGATCAGTATCTAAAAATGATAAGCGATACATCCGACCACGAATTATTTAAATATCAATAATATATCTATCATGCTCAATAATTCCATTTTCAACAGCATGATTAATGTCAATATGAGAACAAGAAGTAAAATGAGTAACAACATATTCTAACAATGGCTGATTTGGTATTATTGGTTTCCATATTTCTTCATCAACTCTCGGAAAATGGTAAATTAATGACATTCCAACATATTTAAAATAGTTAATTACAAATGCTCCACAATTAACATATTCACGATATTTTATTTCTGGCATTTTTAAAAGAGATGCAGGAGATTGATTATAACAAATAATTCCATAAATAAAATATCCTCTTGCAGCTATATTATTTACAACTATTTTTAAATTTTTTGGATCAAAAAGATCTTGATTTTCTCTAAATGATAATATACGACATAACTCAACCATACCAATTTCTTTTTGTTTTCCCAAAAGTAGACCATAAACATGTTGTAACGTATTGAGACTTTCAGAATATTTTATAAAATTTGGAATCATTGAGACATTAAAAGTAACATTAAAAGAATTCAGGTCATAGTTATTACAAATAGAACAGCATGCGATAATTTTATTTTGAGACATAAATTCACCTCTTAAATTTTCATTTCTTAATGTAAAAAATCTCGGAATAAAGTTGTATTTTTCTTGTACTATTGAATTAGCAAGTTCACTGAATCTTATTTTATGATATGCAACTCTTGTTCCAATGTCAATAGCATATTCATCATATTCATTATTTTTTTGAATATTTACATTAGCGAGTCTATAAAATCTTAATAATAAAATAATTTGTTTAGCAGTTCTATGTAAAACTTCATGTCTCTCTTTTTCCTCTTCAGGTTTTTGATAAATATTTGATACAACAAGACTTAAAAATTTAAAATAGTTACCAAGTAATTCTTCTTCATTATTTCTAGTACTTAATGCTAACATTCCATAAAGATATTCATAATATCTAATAGAAAAAATTAAGAAATATTTTATTTATAATCATTAATAATTACCTTGTTATTGATAGAGCTTTTGTTTCATTGTCATGTGGAAAATGAATTTCAAATTCATTATGTTTTTGCTGTGGATTAAGCTTATGCTCAACCACTTCATTGACTAATAACATTACAAAATAATACCTAAAAAATATTTTTTAAAATTGTAATCTAAGTATTTGACGCGCAAAAAAAGTTATTATTTTTATATATTATAATATAAAACTTTAAAAAAAAATTATTTATTTTTTTATATTAATACATGTATTATTATTAAAAAATAAGTCACATTAATTGTAATATTAATTTTCACTACCTAAAATAATATTTTAAAAAAATACATAAAGAGTAAAGTAATAAGCACATATTAATTCGTGATCATTGAAACATATGATACTATGTTGAGAGAAATGTCCTGCACGTTTAGAGGTCAGACATCAAATTTTGAAATAACAAAGAAATGGAAATGGTTCATCACATATTATTCCATTTACTATGATAAAATAAAAAGCCCAGGAGAAAAACTAAACATTTGTTAAACACAAACCTAGGACATGCAGGGAGGTTGCTTTTAATAATATAAATTAAGAAATGATCGGTAATATTTTAAAATATTGCGTTGTAATTTAAAAGAAATATTACATAAATGTTTCTTATTAACATATATATTAAAATTAACATGATACACCCAATTTTTTTTTAATATAATAACATTAATATTAAAATGTTCTATATTTTAATTTTTTCTTATTATTAAAAAAAATTATAATTTAAAAACAATGAAATTGGTTCTTAAAAACGATTATAAATAAATTATAAAAAAATATTCTAGATCAAATTAACTTAGCAAATTTATACAAATATTTTATTTATTTCTACTTAAAAAAAAATTTAAAATTTACTCTAATAATTGCCATTTTTTAATTTCTATCAACATTTTATATTGTATTATATATAAATAAATATATAAGATTTAAAATACCTACTATGTAAGTAAGACAAAAATAGATTGTGAAATGTCTTTACTACTATTGCCCTCATACAATTCAAAAATGTATGCAAGATAAAACATTTATATTTAAAGTTAATTGAAAAACGATGTAAGAATAGGAGTAATGTAAAAATATTTTATTGAATAGTACTATGTAATGATATATAGAATGAGGGGTTGTGATTTACCATATCATAAGCAAGAAATTTGGCAAAAATGAGTAACTATTAAACATATGTCTTATTGTTTAAAATTTCTGTTGTTATAAAAGATAAATATAATTCATGAATTATAATAAAATAATGTTAACAATATTAAAATAATATTTAAAAATAAATAAATACAATTGAGATAAATGTATAAATTTATTTTTGATAAGATAGGTAAAATATTATATTTATTAAAATGTTTTTAACTTCAATATATTTTTAATAACAAAAAATAAAGATCTTTATTTTTTAAATGAAAGGTGAATCGAAGTAAAATTATACTAATCCTAAAAAAAATTTTTATATAAAAACATAGTTTTTCATACAACAAATAAGTTTGTTTAATGTAAAAAAAAAGTTTAACAAATGATAAAAAGATTATGTTGATGTAAGATGTTTAATTTTAACTCAACAACTCATTTAATCTTTTAAAAATACAAATAAATTCGTATACAAAAAAAAAACTGATAAGAGTAATCAAATAATTAACATAAACTTACTTTTTATAATTATCACAAAAAAAAATGTAAACTATCTTATCAAAAAATTGATAATGAAAATATATAATAAAATAATTAAGGTATATATATATATAAATTATAATGAATATTGATCAAAAAGTATTCATAAATTTACAAGTTTCTATTATTAAATGTATAAACAATTTCTATTATTTTATATATTAATACAATTATATGTAAATGTTCTAAGATGTAATGAAACAAAAATTAAAATCAATGATTTTTATATTAATGGAATTTCTCTGAATAATGGGAATATTAAAGCATATTTAGGAATAAAATATGCTATTAATTCTGAAAAAGAAAATAGATTTATGAACAGTCAATTTGCAGATGTAAACAGTGATTTTATTAATACTAGTAAAGGTGCACCATGTTATCATTTTAATAGAGGAAAAATTATTGAATATGATGAATCATCGGAAGATTGTTTAAATTTTGATCTTTATCTTCCCACAAACAAGGCATCAAATACATTACTTCCATTAATGGTATATTACACAAATAAACCATATAATTTATCATTTGTTCAAACTTATATATCAAAAGAAATAGCTATTGCAATTGTACATTTTCGTGAAGGTATTTTTGGATATTTTTACAAAGGAAATACAAATGAATCAAATGATTATGGACATCATGATATAGTATTATCATTAAAATGGATAAATAAATATAAATCATATTTTAATATTACTGGATATATAACATTAATTGCGGAAGAAGATTCTGCTTCACAACTATCTTGGGCTCTTGAAAGAAATGATGTTGAAAATAGTAAGTTTTAAAATAAAAATAAAAATATATAATAAAAAAAAAAGAAAATGTATAATAAAGTTATTTATAAAACATTAAATCATAAACAATCATGTATAAAAATTTTTTTTTTGTTATTGTAATATTTTAATAAAGAAAATATGCTAATTTTTTGAAATATTTTCGTCCAAAATATATTCAACATCACGTACACGACGAGATTTTATTTCAGAGTTGAAATTAAGAACAAGCTAAAAACTTAAATTATTATATTATTATTTTATATTACCTCATTACCATCTATTTGAAGATAACCAAAAGATAGAGTTATAATAAAACATATAATATAAATAAAATAATAAATTTTCATGTTTTAATTTAAATAAAATAATAAAATATTTTTATAAAAATAAAGTAAAAATAATTTTAACCTATTTTATATAGTAAATCTTATTATATAATACAATAAAAAAAAAGTAGTTTAATTACTTTTAACTAAAATAATTTTATTATCTTAATAAATTTATAATTATTTTTATAACAATACTTTTTTTTAATTTTATTAATATAAACAATTAAAATAACTTAATAAAATTAGAACAAATTTTATTTTAGACATGTTTAATAAAGTTATATTATTGAATGGAAATAAATTTTCTGAAAGATCAATTCCATCAAATAATGTTAGAGTTTATTCAGCTGGGTTACTCAAACAAATTGATTGTCATATTCCATCATATTCTCAAGCAATAGATTGCTTGAAAACTAAATCAATTGAAGAAATTAAAAATGCATTAGAAAATATGATATTTGATGAAATTGATGGGATTCCATTTAAACCATATAATGAAATTAAACAAAAACCTATATTAAAAAAAAAATATCACGTTTTATTAGGAATAAGTAAAGATATAATGTCAGAGTACATGTCTATTGATGAATTTAATGAAAATTATAGTTATCGTGATTTTAAAATATTTTTACATAAACTAGTTAATGATAATGAAAATATTAATGCTCCTTTAATAAGAAGATTAGTTTTACACGAATATGTGTATGGAGAAGGAAACAAATCAGATACATATTATTTATGGAAAGTCAGTAGAAAAGTTTTAAATGATAAAGTTCTTCGTTCACCTTTAAAAACATTAGCATATGATGTGTTAACAGTTGATAATAAAAATAAAGTATGGTTGTTAGAGTATGAAATAAATAATGCTTTTGAGAAATGCATAAAATCAACCATTCCAGAATATTTAGAAAAATTTTGCAAACGTTTAAATGATTATATTATACGTTTTGTTAAAAAAGGCTCACCAACAGAAAATTCATGTAATCCTGAAAATCCAACTTTTCCACGACTAGGATCAACAAAAAGAAATTATCATTTAATACTTCATGAAGATGGTAGTGTAGAGTGGGAATTTCCTTTTCATCAAAAAAAAATAACATTTTGGAATAATTTAATTCCATTTATGAATAAATTAGAACTAGTTGGTAAAAGATTTCCAATGGAAGATATACATAATGACTTATTAATTGATAAAGAAATTCCAAATTATTATGAAGAAGATGACTATCAAAAATGGCATAAAGATATTAATGAAGGTCATTTGGAATTATAAAAGCAAATTTTGTTGTTTTTTTTTACACATAAATATATTATTTAAATATGATATTTTTAATAGGAAAATAAAATATACAAATTTTTTAAATTTATTTCAAGGTAAATATTTTTGACTACACCCGTTTAACAGATTACATAAATTCACTAAACATACTTCACAGTTATTATCTAATTTGGGAATTATTAAACTCTAATTTTCTCTGATATTTTCATTAGAATCATCGTCGGATGTATAATGAGTTGTTGTATAACTTAATTTTCTTGGAACTGTACCATTTCCAGTATAATATAAAGATGAATTATTTTCAATAACATTATAACTACTAACATAATTATTTAATAATGATGAAGCATGTTTCATACATGATGGTGTAGGTAATGAATCTATTTCATTATTTAGCATTGAATGATTGCTTAATGATGAATGCCATGAATCAATTGATAATGTACGCTTTCTTTTAACACCCTTATTGTTATCTTCTGTCATAAAAGTTTTTTGATTATTAAGAATATCTTCAAATGATAGTGTATTTGTAAACATTCTTCCTAATATAATTATATTTGTCAAAAGAATTGATATTCCACAACAAACAAAGATAACAGTAGGAACAACAAAAATCTTAAAAGCAATTAATAATTAATTTTTTTAAATTTATTAAATACTTACAATTGTCATCAAAAATTTTTTTCTATGTTGTTGCCAAGCATAAGAATAGAAAATACTAAAAACTAATGTCCATAAAGCTAATTGTGCTTGAATAATATCATTACATAAAGTTGCTTTTTTTTTTGTTTCATGTTCTGAGGATGCCTTTAAAAATTACATCAAAAATAATGATAAAAATTTATTATTACCTCACTTAAACATAAACTTAATTTATCCAACTCATCAGATGAGTAGTATCTTTTTGCATCATATAATGCACCCTAAATAATTTTTTTATTTATTTTTATTTTTTAACATACGGGTTCAAATTCAGTATCAATTTCAGGTAAATCAACATTAGATCTGTTTTCTAAAAAATCTAGGTCGGTTAAAGCAAAGTCATCTGTAACCATAATGTTCCACAGTTTTTTAATAATAGATAAATATTTTTGTAGTTTCCTACAAAATATTGTTAGTAAGCTGGATAATTCTAAAATAAAATAAACAAATTTATATTACAGTAAGTAAATAAATTGATATATTAAACGACAAAATAATAAAAAGTAATAGTTCATATATGAATCAATGTTGTAAAAATATTTTTTGTAATGATAAACCAGAATAAAAATAAAGACTAAAAAGTATGTGAATATACAAAATTTTTTATTTAATATGTTTAAAAAAGTAACTTTGTGATAAAAAGATAAAAATTATTTTAATAAATTAGTTTATTTTATATTATTATTACAAAGGTAAAAGAGATAGGTTAAAACTTTTTACCAAAATATTGTTCATACTAAAAGTAATAATATATATATTATTGTATATAAGTTGAACATTTTATAAACCTACTAATAAGCATATAGTTAAATGCCAACACAACAACATAACATTGATTGTACATAATTTTGTCAACGCCATAATAGTGAACAGTTTTATTGTATCTTATTACTGATTTGTGATATTAAATAGGTAATCAAAATGTAAAAGTCATCGTTATTAATATAAATAAAAAAAGAATGCCAACATTAATAAAGTATATTTAAAATCAATGATGAATGTCGTCAAAATATTAGAATTGTTAACAATAAACTAATAAGTAATATAAATGATAATAAAATTATTTTTAATGGTAAAATAATTAGTTTTAAAATGTTACATTGTTATGTTTTTGCAATATAATGACAAAAATTGTTTTTTAATAATTATTTTAATGATATACGAAGTATAACTCTGATAAGATAGCATGTTTTGATTTAACTTTACCAAAAACATTTTTGCTGATTTGAAAAAATTTTCTAAAAATTTTGCATTACCTATACAAAAATAAGAAGACAATAATAATTTTGCATATATCATATAATATTTTTACAAAATTAAATAGAAAAAACAACAAAAATTTATGTTATAATAATTTTTTTATTAATAAAAACAATTGTTCGTTTTGTAATATAAGAAAATAAATTTTTAATATTAAATTTTAAAAATATAATAAATAAAATTTTTTTAAATTATATAGTATATTTTCTAAGATATATTAATATTTACCTTTAATAAAAATAATAATTGGAATAATATAACAAAAAGAATGATTTAATGAACAATAACATTGTTATATTAAAACATTTTTTAAGGTTAATTATAAAAAAAAAATGTAAAAACAATAAATTATCATCTAATTGTTTTTGTTTGTTAAAAAATATTTCATATTTAAAAGTGTTTAAATCTAGTTTGATTTTTATCAAAATAAAAGAAATACACATTGTTATTATTTTAGTATTTATTTTTACATTGTTATTATTTTTTATTACTACATAAAAAAAAGTAATAATTAATATAAGTACTAAATATAAATAAAAAATTTGTACTTTACTTTCTTACATATATTATGATAAAAGAATATGTTAAAATAATTTTTAAGATAATGAATTAACGTTGTGGAATAAAATGGTCACGTACCATTTTTAATTGAATGTTATACGAATGATAATATACATCATCATGATTCTTATCTATGTAAACTTTTTCACCTGTTTGACCCGGTATTTGCGTTGTAATCTATAAAAAATATATACAATAAAAATTAATTTTTTATAATTTAAAAAACATACATAATTGCATACTTTGTAGCCTACAACATGATCAGCTTTACTATGTATTGAATAAATATATTTTCCTTCATACTTATATTGACTATTAATATCTTGTAAAAATGAACTTTCATATGGACAATTACCAGAATATAAACCAGTAATTTGATTACAAATTGGTACTGCACTTACAGCACATCCAGGAAGTGATAAAACGCCAATTTGTAAACTAATTCCATGATTCGGTCCAGCAACTCCAACAAATGTATCAACAAATTTTGTCAATGGATGTCCTAAATCTTCTCCACTATCTACGCATCTTCCTCCTAATATAGCTTTTCTACTAATAGGAACTCCAAGTGAATATGATACAACATCAACTGATCTTCCTGTATATAATCTAACTGCAACAATTAAAGCTCTAACTAATTTAACATAATGACAACTCATATGATATTGGGCCCATTGTAAAGGATTATTTTGAGCACCATTTGCATATGTTGTACCATATAATTCATGACTTTGATATCCATGCTTTTTAAAAAAATTAGCTGACAATTTCATTTTATCACCAGCAGTACTAGAGACACCATGAACAAAAATAACAGGTTGTTTATTAGCAATTTCTGTTCCATTTATCTTTCCACCAAAAGAACCATTATCACCTAAATCTAATCTTTCTAAACTTTGACGTATATTTTCACCAAAATGTAAACTTAACCAATTTCTAAAATCTGTTGTAAATGCAGAGTATGAAAAATTAAAATATAATAAAAATATAAAGTATAATAAGGGATTTTTCATATTTCTATAATATATTTTATTAAAATATAATATAATATATCTCTTGAACTATAAATAAATATTATTTATCTATAAGAAGATTATATGACATCAATAAATTAAAAAGAATATTGAAATTAAAATTAACTATTATTAAAATATTTAAATTATTCTTTTATTTCCCAATTTAATGATAGTTTTAAATTTTAGTTTTACCTTTTAAGTGCACTATAGTCGCACAAAACTCTTTTGGATAACTAAATTACTTGATTTAAAATCAGGCCAAACCATGTAAATCTTTTAATTTAACGGATATTAATTATTCACAATAATAAAGTAATGATGTCTAGTTTTATTTTTAAGCGTATAAAAGAAAAAATGTGAAAATTTTTTTAATTTCTTAAGAATTATTGGAAATATATTTGAAATAAGATATTTAAAATTTTGAATGTTTGATATTTTTTTTACTTTTTACATATTTTCAAAATCACATTTTTATTTTAAAAAATATCACAATATTTAATTATGTATTAACTTATTATGATAAAAATTTAATTTATTTAATTTATAAAAAGAATTAAAGTCATTGAAAAAAGTACATAATAGTTAAAAAAAACTAGTTTAGTCACATTTTAATTAAAAAATTAATTGATAAAAAAAACTAAAAAAAAAAAATTTATTTTATAATATATCACAATATCAATTAATATAAAACAACTTTTTTTTAAAATTTTTTTTATTATATCGTTAAAAAAATGATCAAAAAAAAATTTTTTTAATATTTATTTTTAAATTTTACATTTACATAATATAAATTAATTATTCTATTAAAAAAAATTTAATTTTTTAAATTAAGAAAATTAATTATAAAAAAATCCAATGTTTTGTAATTTAATATATAAAAAATTTATTGTGGTCTATATGCCAGAGATAACAAAAGAAGTCAGAATTCAAGAGAATAATTAATCAAAAGATAACTATTTCAAATTATTCACTCATCCAACCTCTGTCTAAAATTAATTATATTAAATATATAAAAAACCTGTAACTCAGATACTTTTTAGTACCTCAATAATAATATATACTATAATAGAATCTTTTGTATAATATAAATTTGTTTTAACATAAAAAAACATTCTAATAAGGTTACAAGTTTTACATGACCCTTCAACGTCCCCCACCATATAATCCAGGCCTACTCAGATTATATTATTTGAATCATATTGATGTTATCAATTATTTCACAGACCTAATTATTATTTTTAATATTATAATTAATTAATTAAATAATAAAATTGTAAAAAATGACAATATATATTAATAACAAACTATATAATTATTTCTTTTATTTTCTGTAAAAAAATATTACAAAAATTTATTAAAATTAACAAGATATAATGAAAATTTTTTTAAATGTTATATTGATATGTTAAAAAAAATTGTTTTCATAAAAAATAAATGCTAAAAAATTATATTCAAAATTTAATAAAAAATATTAATTGCGTTAAAATATATTATTATATCTTAATATTAAATTATTGAAAAATTTAACTAAATTTTTCATTTGTTGCTATTTTCATATAAAAAAAAATCCAAAAAAATGAATATAAAAAAATTACTTGCTTGATATACAATCGTTACATTTACCATATAAAAAGAATATACATTTTTAAAAAATAGTATGTTATAATAATATTTATTCAAATTAATTTTTCACCGAATCTAAAGTTATTGGATTTGGTTTAAGTTGCATTTCACAATCTTTATCATTTGTTGCAATTGGTTTTAATGTTCCTTTTCTTTCTCTTGTCAACAAAACACGTTCAATATTTAATGCTGGTAATTCTGCTACCATTGTACAAATCATGCCTAAAAATTTTAATAATTTATATAATATTAAAAATTAAAACTTACCAAAAAAATATGCAATACATAGTTGATAGAAACAATGTTTTAAAACAAACCATTTTGTTGTAAAAACAATTGGAAATGAAACAAGCATATATGTAAAAACAACTGGAATCATATGAAATAGATATACTGAGTAACAAAGACTTGATAATGGGAGCAGTATTGGTAAACTTAAAACTTTATTAATAATACCACCTATACCAGTGTGGCATGCATATATAAGCCAGCAAATAAATAATGAAAATGCTATTCTATGAAATCCACCATAAAAAACATGATATATTGGCCAATCCCATCCTTGAAGACTTGGATAAAGACCATATAATGACCAAAATCCAATACTACATCCTATTATCCAACCAATTATTTGATATTTAATATTCAATACTTTTTTATTATGTTGTATTAATGCTAAATAATATCCAAGTAACAATCCAGCTATATATGGTGATATTCTATACCATGGTTTATTATATATTATTAAATGATGTGCAATATAATCATCATTAAACATAGCTGGTTGATTCCATAAAAATTGTGTTGGTGGAAAATTATAATAAACCATTCCAATCATATTACCAATACATGAAGCTAACATTGTTGCGACTGAAATAAACATTCCTATTTTGGGCATTTGGCGTAATGTAATAAGGAAAATAGGACAAAGTAAATAAAAAATAAATTCTGTTCCAATATACCATGTCCATGGAAGGCAACGATTATCAAAAAGTGAATTTACAAAAAACATATTTTTCCACCAATGTATAGGACATTGAACAGCTGGATCAGTTGGTGGCCACATACCATGATAATGTGTTACAGAAATTCTTGTTGTTACTGTAAATAATGTATAAAGATATGCTGGCCATAAACGAACAACACGATGTCGATAAAAACGAAGCCAATAACCATATGATGTCCATGATGGTTCATTATTTGTTGTATTTTTTTGCCATTTTTTAAACCATGAATATGCTGTTAATGTTGCAGAAAGTGTAAAAAATACATCTACTGATAATGTAAAATTTGTAATCCATTGATTCCAAAAATTATTAACAAGATCTTTTTTAAAATCATCAACATTATCAATATATACTTGTACAAAAATAAAACTATGACCAATAACTGTCCATACCATTGAAAGAAATCTTATCCCAAACATACATGTTACTGTTGATTGTGGATCTTTTGGCATTTGAACAAGCCTTCGAATATTTCTTTTTGCAGAAAAACAAAGAAGAAGTTTTGATGACATACTTTTACCATTAGTACCTTTTTTTACATGATAAACAGTAGCAACACCAACAAGAAGTACTAACATAAGATCAAGTGCAAAATCAGCAACAGGTACAAATTGTTCATACCATTGTTTATCATATCTAGATTGAATACATGTATGATAATCAGTACTTTCATTTTTGAATTCTTCCTTACCAGCATTCTTTTGAAATTCATTTAAAAGCTTAAAAAAAGAAAAAAATATATATATATTTTTATAATAATTTTAAAATTTACATATTTTGTATCTTTATTACAAGTACTTGGAATACAAATAGCATAAGTATCAGAGGATGGATTATTAGTATTTTGTGAATAACAAAAATTAAGTGGATATTGTGAAGCAGAGTATGCGGTTTCACCAGCTGCTTTAGTACACTCATATGCTTTATGTATCCACCTATCCATATCTCTTGAATTATGTTGACTTGTTACACCAATTCCAAATGAATTATAGTAAAATTCTCTTTCATTTGGTAATGTATTATAATCAGTTAAATAACTTTCAACTCTATCTAAACTTTCTCCACATTTTTTTGATAGAAAATTTCTTGGTACACTTTTTAAAAAATTCCAAACATATTCCTCTTTAAATGATTCAACTTTTCCATAAATAAATGGTAAGAAATATAGAAATAATAAAAATTGGATAACCCGCATTGAAAAAAGTTATTGTTTTTGTTTTTTTAAAATTACTAATATAGGTATTTAATAAGATTTTTTTTGAGTTGACTTTTATATATTGAAACTTGTTTTAATAGAGTTATAGATGAATAAAATATCTTAAAAATGTTATTTATAATAATGTTAAGGTCAAATAAAAGAAAAAGTACAAATATATTTTATTAAAATTAAGAATTTTAAAAATGATTAACCTTATTATAAAAGATGTAAGAAAATAATTGAATGATTTTTAATCATTATTAAAAACGTCATCCCTTAATTGTAATTAATAGTTTTTTTTTTTTTTAAATGACTTTAATGCTTTATTAAAACTATAGTATGTACAATATAAAAAAAATTATTTTTCTTTCATATACGGTATAATTAAAAATGTTATAATAATAATAATTGAATAATTTTTAATATTATAATATTTTAAATAAAATAATATTATTTAAAAAAAAATTTTTTTTATATTAAACGTATTACTTACTATTTTTTGAATTATTCGTTAAATAACTCAATAAAATAAATAGGTGTATAATAATATATATATTAATTAAAATTTAAAAAATTACATATTAATTAAATACAAAATGATATTTTAATTAAGGTATTTGAAAGAATATTTTAAAATATTAAAAAGGTAAGTAATTCTTAATATTTTAAATATTCATATTATTAAATTGTACTTTGGTAGTAAAAAAATTTTTTTACACTTTATAAAATTGTAAATGTTTTATCAACTTTGACCAATAGACAATATTACATTAATTTAGTATACATTTATTGTAACACTCATATAAATGATATAACTTAACATCAAATTTATAAAATAAAATTATTATTAAACATATAGGTCAAGAATAACTTAAGGTTATTTAATATTATTAACAAGAATATATATTTTATTATAATATATCTACCAATTTATCTATCTATATATATATATATATTTTATGAAAACACCAAAATTAAAAACAATATTTACTATAAGTATACGTAATATAATGTAAAAAACTTATTTTTTTATAGTAAAAAATGTTAGAAGTGTATATTATTAAAAAAAAGATTACCTTAACATTAAGTAATTAAAAATGATATGTTAAAAACAACTTTAAACAACATTTTTTTTATATTAAATAAAAAATTATACAAAAGAATACAATAAATAATTTTGTTAAATTACTATTCTTATTAATAAGGTAAATATCGTTTTTTTGTATATTTAATATGTAATGTAATATGGTAAAAGAATATAAATTAACTAGTTTACTTCCTCATCAAAAAAAAATTAAATTAACTTTTTAAAAAAATTATTTTGTATTTCAGTGATTTATAACCGTTAGTTCACTTTAATAATATTTTATACTAATTTTAAATGTTTATAAAATAATAAATGTAGACAAAATATACTCTTAAAAATGTATTATAGATAGAGTATCAAAAACTTTTATAAACATTAAAAATAAAATCACTTAATTCTTCATGATTTAATCTAAAGAAACAAAAGTCAAAATATACATTAATAAATAAAAATAATAACTATTAAGATAAATTTATTTATAACGTATACAATATCTTGTAGAATATATTTTTATTATAAATCACAAAAAATTGTTACTAAGTATATTTTTATTTGAACAAAAAATCGTTATTATTCATTAAATATTAAAATCAGGTACATTTAATATATCTATATTAAAAAATACATGTATTTTTTTTATTTTATAATATTTAATTATACAATATATTAAATATCTTAACAAATTCAATATATAAATAAAAAAAAAGACATGATAACATGATATTTACTTTAATTACACATTTTAAAAAGATTGACCATATCCTATGTAAGCATAAATTATTGACTTATACAAAAATTACTCATAATTGTCAATATTTTACTTATATAAACCTGTTTTTAACAATATATTATCAATATTATTTACATGATTATTTAGTAACTTTAATTTACATAATAATAAAATTTTAATAACAATAGTTTTAGTTTAATTAATATATTAAAAAAAATATGACAAAGAAGAAAAAATATTATTAATAATATTTATATTTATATATTATAATTTTATTTGGGTAGGAATAAAATATCTAACTATATAATATATAATTACTTTAAAAGTCTAAAAATGAAATTGGTTATTCTTTTATTGATCATTATAATATTAAATACCAAATGAAACCTTATTAAAATAAATTTAAAATATTTATAATATGTCTATATATATATATATTTTTTTTTTTTGAATAATGTAAAGTTGTCCAAAAGAAGTATTAGATGACATGTCAAATTATAATTATAAAATAGGTACAAAATACGAAATATTTATTTTATCATCCATTAAATATGGTAGCAAAACTGATCAACCTTTTATGTTCTATTTATTTTATCATGGCTATATTATTATGGCAATTCAATAAAATAAAAATAATACAATTGAGTGTAATATTATAAATAAAATTCTTACAAATGCATACTTCAAAATCTTTATAATTAAATAGAATAATAATAAAATAATACTTTTAAATTCATTAACATAATTTAAAAAAAAATTTTCTATATTTATAATAATAAACTTTTTTTAAATAAAACTATTTATTTGTATTAAAAATACAAATATTAAAAAATAAATAAATAGAAGATGAGGTCAAAATTTTATCTAAATATGTTTATATTTAAAATAAAATATACAAAAATTTTTGCCAATTAAAATATTTTAAAATGTTAGTGTAATATAAAATTAATATGCTACATGTCTAGATAACCTTCTTCTTATTAAATACTAAACAGTAC
Source organism: Strongyloides stercoralis (assembly GCA_029582065.1). NCBI lineage: Eukaryota > Metazoa > Nematoda > Chromadorea > Rhabditida > Strongyloididae > Strongyloides > Strongyloides stercoralis. Next base: position 999,203 of record JARPTA010000003.1, read on the forward strand.
TTTATTAAAATATATATCCTATGACCGACATATTTAAAATCGTAATATTAACAAGTATTTATAATAAAGCAAAAATTATATACATCAAAATTTTTATGTGCTTGTTTAAACAAAAAAAAAAATGTTTCAAGATATAGATCAACCTAAAATTGAATAATTAAGTTAAAAATAATTTATTTAAAATACTCTTACTTATATGTAAGGTAACATTTATAAAAATCAAGTAATATACAATTAATGTATACTAACTAATATAAGTAATACATTGAATTATTCTATATTTATAAAAATTTAAATATTGAAAAATTAAAGATAAATACTAATTTAAAAGAATCATAATTAATATTAAGTTTATTTTTATTATGAATAATAACATTATAATAATTATCTATTTTAATTTTAAAATATTATAAATTTAAGAACATTGAAAAGTTATTACAATAAAATATTTCATGGAAATATTTTAACTATTATAATGTTATAAAAGATACAGACATAAAAATATTATCAAGTTAGGGCAAGGGCATTTAAAATGTTCGGTCATGGTCTTTCATTAATATGGCATTATTTTAAATCTATATAAAATTTATCATAATTATATCATTATTTGATTATCATATATATTGATTTTATATAGTAATAACAACAATCACCAAATTATCATATAATATTAAAAAAAAAAATTAATATCAATTGAATATTAATTAAATAAAAATATAAATTTAATAAAGTTATTATGTTTTATATTAAATTATTTTCAAAATTTCCAAAAAAAAAACAATAAAAAAAAAGTATAAATATATTTAATAAAAATTATTATAACATTTTATTTTCCACGAGGTTTATCATATTTCATACCAATAGTTTTATCTTTACTTTCATGTATCGCAAATACACCAAGGCTATAATTTCCTTTTTCATTTACTTTACATGCATATATTTTTGGCTCACTTGAATCAAATGAAGTAAAGATAGTGTAATAATTTGGTTCAAGATAAATAATATCTTTTCCATTTTTAACAAATATACAAGCTTCTGTTTGTATTTTACCTCTACCATTAATCTCTAAACATGTTTGTTGAACTTTATTACCATTTTTAAGTACATTTGTCCATCTGCAACCAAATGTTTTTTTTTCTTTTGTACCATTTTCATTAATTAAAATACAACCACCTGATTTTATACCGTGTGATGTTTCTCTTATTTGGCATTGAAAATATTCATTTCCATCAATAAAACTATCACCATCAAATAATTTATCACCATTATGAATACATCCAATTGTAGATATTGATGCTTTACCACCTTTTTGTTTACAATAATAAATAAATTTATCATCCTTAAATGTAATATTTTTTTATTTTAATTATTTTATAAATTTTTATAAATTTTTTTTTTAAAAACAACTTAATTAAATAAAATTGTTATAATAAATTTTTTTTAAAATTGTAGTAAAAGTAATTATAAATTTTTTGTTTATTATATGTTTATATAAGGATATTTTAATATTCAAAACTTACGTTCCATTCTTCACCAATTTTATAGTGTTTTTTATTTACAATACAACCAGAAGCACACAATTGGACAGAACCTCCAGCTTTTTGACGACATGTATACGTAAATCCATTATAATCATATTCTTCATCAATTTTTAGTTTTCTTTTTTTATCATGACTAATGCATCCACCAATATCTATACGAAGATATGGACCATCTTCTTTGCAAATATACCATGACTTCATCTAAAATATTTTTATAATAATAAAAATAAAATAAAAATAAACATACATGTGAATCAATCCAACTTTCACCGATACTATATTTTTCAACCCCATCAGGAACACAATGTGTAAAGTTAAAACTTAAATATCCTTGTGGTCCTAAAATACATGTCATTTCATAACCATGTTCTACATAACTATCACCAATTTTGATACGTTTATTTGAATTAGAAAAACATCCCATAGGTTGTAAAGTACCTTTTTCACATTTATACCAATATTTTCCACGTTCAATTATAGAACCTTCTTCCCACCAACGTACTGGAATTTTATTACCAGAACTCCAACAGCTACTTTTTTTTCTTACAACCATATCAATTGCTCCATATGTTTGAGAGAATAAATTAACCATAAAAAATATGTAAATAATAGCATAAGAAAGCATAATAAGAAATTTTAATTTGTAATATATATAATAAATTAATTAGATTAACATTGATAAAATTTTTGTCCTTTTATAATACAAAAAATGGGCAGGGAATTTTTCAAGACTGTAACAATAAATTTTTTTTTATTACAAAGTACTATTTACAATAAATTATCCTCCTACCTTTAGATAAAAAAAATTTATTATCTAGCATTGGTTTCTTACAAAAATATATCTTGATGAGCATTTGTTATTTTATTGAAAGATAATTATTTATATCAAACAAGTTAAGGACTCCATATTTTATTGCTTATGTTTGTTATTTCTTTAAATATCTTGATATTGAAAATGTTTAAGAAATATTGCTACACTTGAACTCGATGAATGGTTTAAAGAATAAAAAAAAATTATGAATAATTAAACTACATAAAAGGTGATTGAGTATCTGGAATTATTATAAATATTCAAGTTTATATTACTGTTCCAGATAGACTACTCTATAACAATATCTTATTATTATTAATATCATGAACACTTATATCTCTTGTCATGATTCATAAATTTATATGATTTATAATTAAATGATAAAATTTATTTTTTAAATTATAAAATTTAATTTAAAGTAGTAAAATTTTAATACAAAAGTATTTTTAAGACGTAAAAATAGTAATATGTACTTCAATTGATATATAATAAAAAACATAAAAAATATTAAGATTTTGAAAAAAACATAAATTATTTAATATTTTAAATAAACAAATTTTATTATATTATAAAAATTGAAATAAATTTATATCTTATTTTTAAAAAGTTTTTTTTTAAAATATTTATTAATAATATATATTTAAAAATGCTAATAAAAAAATTAATTTTTATATGATTAATCTAATTAATTAATATTATATTGCATGGTTTAAAATAAAAAAAAACTTAAGTTATACTTTTTTTTAATATAATATTAATTTTTAATCTCCTTTAATATTATTTTTTTATTTTTTAATCTTATTCTTATATCTTTTAAAATAATAAATAAACCATTCTCCTTTACATTGTAATGTCATTCACACAAAAATTTTTTTTAAATATATAAATATATTCATATATATGTATTGTTTCAAAAGGTATACTTAAAATTATAATTTAAATTTCAAATGTATTAATGTTGTATTGTATTATATAATAATCTTTTTATAAAATATTTTATCATTTTATATTTTATAAAATATTTATTATTTTGCACTTTCTTAACAAAAACCACAATATTTGTTATCAACTGTTAATTTTTATAATTTTTTACTTATTAATTTTAACTCTGTTAAGTAAAAAAAAAATATATATATATATAAAAATTATCTAACTTTAAATGATATATGAAGATTTTTATTTTATTTAATCTATTTTTTTTATTTGTTGTTTTGTATATTTAATAATAATAAAAAAATTTTTTATACAACATTTTTAATAGCATATTGCACTAGTTACTATCATAAAAATAACTTTGTTCCACATATTTGTTTGTCTTGTCATTATTTCTTTATAAGACCATTGTAATATTTTTTTATGTTTATTTAGCTATTTTTTGAAGTTGACTAACACCATGACAACATGTTTATTTTTTATTTAATTACTACCATAATAACAATACTTGCTTTTATATGTAAAGGGCAAAAATTACGAGAAGATTGGGATCTTAATTCACCATGTCAACCTTATATTGAGGTAAGTATTTAAAAATTACATATAACGTATTTCAAAATATCCATTTAACAATCATTATGCTAATTATGTATTTATATTAAGAAATTTTCAATTGCAATATCTCAAATGACTGAATGTGCTGCTAATTTTACATCTCCTCCAAAAGTATGTACAAATTGTATTGATCAATATATAAATTTCAAAGAATTAGAATATGTTATAAAAAACTTAAATAATGTTTCATCATTAGATAATACAACATGTTCTCAAGTTGTATATGGACAATATTTATTATCATATGTTAAAAATATGGCCGATTCATTAACAAAACAGGTTTGGGATTTATCAAGATGTGATTGTAGGTTTATTTATTTAAAAAAAATAAATATTTTTTTTAAGCCTGCCTTATTGTTCAATGGAATTTTGAAGGAGGTGGTTCAAAAATAGTATATGATAGCAAGACTATTGATTTTCAAAATAAAATATTTAGTTGGAGAAATTGTGCATCAAATAAATCATCACCTGAAAAAGATATATGTAAAAGATGTTCACAGGCATTTGACAGTTTATTTGATTATTATTGGAAAATTTATTCAGAACCTAATGATGATTTTTGTGTTGATGTTGAAACAACAATGAATGATACAATGAATATTTGGCATAACATTTGGAATTGTACCGATGATAGCCGTAAAGATCGACGATATGATAGTACAATGCTTCTAACTACTACATCATTTTTTATATTTTCAATTATCGTTTTTTATGTTGGCAGTTTTATACAAAGTGAAAGAAAACCACAGCGTTTAGAAAATTGTAAGTATACTTATTATAACAATATATAAAATTTATTTTTTGTAATAGATTCTGCTAGACCACCAATACAAGTACCACGATCACGATTATTAAGTTCTTCAACCTATAATGACAGTAATTCAGAACATTCATATACTAATCCAAATTTTACATCAATAATAACGGAAGACTAACAATTTTATTTCCTTTTAATATTTATTAACTTCATCTGTTTTTGGAATTCTTTATCGTAAACATGCTGTTTTCAATTGAAAACAAAAATGCTTTGTAAGAACGATTTTTAATTTCAAAAAATGTGTTTATACTGGTTGCCATCTCAAGGCTTTTTTATATTTTTTAAAATATTTTTTATATTTTAATTAGTCTTTCTTTTTAAAAATTATGAAAAAATGTGAACAAAATCAATTCTTTGAGGTATCCCATTACGTGGTAGTAATAACGGGATTATACTTCTTATCATGAATTATATTACAAAATGAGTTACCAAAAGACATGGTGTTATTTTTTTTCATAATTTTAATTACAAATGTATACAATAAAATGTGTCTAAATTTTTTTTTTTTTGCTTTTAATAATTATTAAAAACATTATTAATAAATTTTTATGATTCATTTTTAATTTTTTACTAATTTTTTTTTATCATGGTGGGTAAATTTATTAAAATTAATTTCAATAATTTTAATTATTAATCTCTAAGTAATTTTTATTTTTTAGTTATAAAATATATAAAAATATAAACTTTATTCCTCAAATTTTAATTTATTATTAAATAATTTAACTTGGTGATTTCAGAGATAATTAATTTAAAATCATTTATCGATATTAACAATTATTTTTAAAATTGTTAACAGAAAATAAAATATACTTTAATGTGTATCAAAAATATGTTTTTAGTTTTCTATGCAAAATTAATTAAAATTAATAATTTTAGTATATATTTTGGCAGAAAAAAAAACAACCTAAGTATCAAAGATTATTTAAATAAATGACTTTCAATTATAACAAATTTTTTCTTTAAAATTAGTTATTAATATGTATTTTACATTATCCATGAATAAACAATTTTTTTTCATTTCTGCACTAAAAGTTCCTTCATTTTTTAGTAAAACCTATTTTTATTTTAAAATTATTTTAAAAAATGAATATTATTTAGTTAAAAGGATTTTGTTTAATATATACTTTAAATGATATCCTAAATTTTATTAAGTAATCTATTAAAAAAATGCTTTTTTTTTAACATTCAAAAAATTTTACACAAATTATTATATTTTGTCATGGTAAATAAGTTGTATAAAATTTGTTTAAATTCTTTATTTAGCAAAAAAATTTTATTTGCTTTATTTTTTAAAATTTTACTATAATATTTCATTGTCATTTTTATTAATTTTTTTTCTTTTCTTAAAATTTCAAATATTTATTGAGCGTTTATTTTTATTATCATTTTTTGGTTTAGCATTAACAATTTCATTATTTTCTTCTAATTCTTTTGCCCTACCAAGAGAATGAATTTCATCAGACCTTTTATTTCTTTTACCACCATTTAAATGAACTTTTCTGGCAAATTCTTCGTTACTTTCCTCTAATTCTTTTTCTTTATATAATTTATGTGTTATAGAAGTTTTACTATTTTTGTTAATTGCCTTTTGAACTAAAAGTACATTTTTATCAAATAAAAAATAAGGATATAAAATATCATACCTTCGTTATTTGGGCTAACTGTTGTTGCATTTTCTTCCTTCTTCTCATCATCATCTTCTTCTTCTTCTTCACTGCTACTATCTTCCTTGTTCATTGATAATTTTCTTCTTTCTTCTCTTTTCTCATCTAATAATTATAAAAATAAGTTGTTTATATTTTTAATATTATAAATAAATCTTACCTCTATTTCTTTCTAATAATGTACTACCACCACCAGAAGTAATAGAAGAATCTAAAATTAATTTTACAATAAGCTAATTAATGTAAAAATATACCCATAAATCCATTTGAATCAGGTTCTAATTTTTCTTGAACATGTTTAGCTTCACTTTTATTCTTTTTCTTATTTCTTAATCCGGCGGAATTTATAAAATCTGTTCCTATTAAACAAATAAGAAAAATTATAGCAATTAGATTGGTTTTATTTAACTTCATTTGTAATTCTAAAAAAATTAGTAATTAAAATGTGTAAAAAATAATATTTAGTTACTATTATTTAAAGAAAAAAAAACAGAAAAAAATTAAAGAAATAAATATTATCAGAATAAATCATGAAATTATTTTTAATTTATATTGATAATTCTATTTTATATTCTTAAATAAATCAAATGTGTTAAGAAAATATAATAATAAAAATATTTATAGTATTCATTTAACTCATTTATATTCATTTTTTCTTACATACTAAATATCATTATAATTTTGTTGGTGTTTTATACTTAAAACAAAGATAAATTAATATTATATAACTTTTGATCAAATTTTTTATTACAAACTAATTTATATTTCTTTTTCCAATGACAAATAAATATTTTTTTTTAAAATATTAAACAATGTATAATTATATATTTTCTTATTAGAAAAATAATTTTATTTGTTAATATTTTTTGTCCTTTTATTAAATTTATTAAGAATAAATAAATTTAAACAAAACAAGTAGTGAAAAAATATTTTATATCAAACTTTTAATAAAGTTTGCTTTTTTTCTAAATTTTAAAATCTTTTTATATTTTTTCTTATCAGAAATTTTTCAAGTTTGTAAACAATATTAAATACTATATATTTACATAAAAACCATTATCTTTATTACTAAATAATTAATTATAAAAATTTTATACTAAACAACAAAAATTAACTATATATTAAATACTAAAAAATCTAATTTTAAATTTTTAAATTGAACATTTTATTTATATGTATATATAAATAAATGTATATTTGTAAAAATTTATTATTCTTTTCAATAAACTATTTTATGTAATGCTCCATTTAAAAAAATTGTTTAAATGAAAAATTTTAAAATGAATGCTCGTTATAGTTTAAATGATTTTTGGCACTATTTTAAAATAAAAGATAAAAAAGACATACATATATATTTTGAATACTCTTTCTTCAACCTTTCTTTTATAATTTTTTCTAATATTTTTAACTTCTATTCAAACTATCTTTGTATTAACTTAGTCATTAATTTAAAATAAGGAATTTTTTTTATTATAATGATAATATTAAACATAGTTTATTTAAGTGTATTATTTTCTTTTTATCAGTAGTATATAAAATATCTTTACTTTTGACAATTTTTATTTTAAATAAAGATTTACAGAGAAATTATTGTGACAATGAAATATGAAATTAATTTGATAACAAATGTATTTCTTTTATTATTTTTAAAAATAAATTTTTTCTTTTTAATTTTTATTTAAAAATTGTAAAATAATAATAATTATTATTATAAAAATGTAAATAAATTTTTCAAAAACAATTATATTTTTTAAGATTATTAAAGTTATTGAAAAAATAAATAAATAAAAATGGCGCAACATTTTCAAAGAAGGAAAGCTATTGTATTACCAAATGAAAATCTAAAAATGAAAAATTTATTAGGTATGTTTATAAAAATTATATTTTTAAAAAAAATATATTTAGAAGCTAATACTGACATTGTTCAGGCTTTAGACCAACAACTTAGACGTCCTGTTAGTTTAAATAAATTAGTAAATGAAAGTAAATTTACAAAGAGAGAAGTAAAAGCTATTTATAGAGCATTCAAAGAAGCTTCACCAAATGCTTTAATTAAACGTGATTTAATTAGAGAAGCTTTTGTTGAATTATTTCCTAGAGGAGATACAGAACATTATGCTGATATGGTTTTTAATACATTTGATCTTGATCATACGGGAATGATAACTTTTGAAGTAATAGATTAATAGTTATTTTTATAAAAATAAAATAAAATTTTTTTTTATTTGTAGGAATTCATTAAAAGTATGTCAACATTATGTAGAGGTACTTTGAAAGAAAAAATAGATTGGATATATAAGATGTATGATCCTCGTAATACAGGAGTTATAAGTTGGGAACGTTTATTTTTTGTAATAACAGCAATAGATGATTTAATTGGATATGATGCAAAACCTATTATTACACGAGAACAAAGAATAAATCATACAAATGAAATATTTAACGTAAGTGTTTGTTTTTAATAAAAAATTAAACATATTATATTTCAGAAATTTGATCCTAATAATACTGGATTAATAACTAAAGAACAATTTATAAAACTTTGTCTTAATGATCCTAGTATTTTAAATTCAATAAGCCATTTAAATACAATTTTACCTTCAGCATAATACTATTTAATACTAATAATAATAAGAAAATTTTATTGCGAGTAAAATTTATAAAGTAAAAAAAAAGTTATCAAAATATGTTAATAATAAATATAACCTTCATTGCATCCAAGCCATTACTTCTTCATAAAATTGTCCCTTTTCAGTACTGGCTAAATCACATAAACGATTCCATTGCATCTCAGAAGACTCAACTAACATTTCTATAGCATCTGAATACATTTCATTCAACATCTCTTGAGCTTTACTTATATCAATTTCATCACTTTTTAATTTGTTTTCAGTGGCAGCATCATAAAACTCAGAAGTTTTATGATGAAGTTCATGATTATAATCTGTATTATTTTTCATTAAATATAATGTCAAAAACATAAAAAATTCTTTTTCTTGAATTGTCATTGATTGTACTTTACGACGACCAAGTCTTGGTAAAAATGAAAATATTGGACTACCTTCTTTTAAAATATATTCAAATTCTGATGTAAAATTGACTCTATCTTTTAAAAGAGAAACTGGTACATTTCCATCAACAACAAATGTTTCTTCTGGATAACAATGTGGATTATAATTAAGTGTATTAGTTTTATATGCAGCAGTACCATCAAGAAGCATTATCCAATCCTTGTTATAAATAACTTTTCTTTCATAAGAACGAATAGCAGAACATTCATTTGAACATTCATTTGGTATAGGTTCATAAAAAGTAGCAACATCTATACGAATTAAATCAGTATTAAATTCGGGACATTTAAATGATTCTGAATAAATCTTAGGTCCACATTGACGATTAAGATATGAAAGCGATAAATCACCAAAAATATAAGTATTAAAAGAAAATAATAAGTAAGTCAATAGTAACATTACAAAAATCCAAATGTATAATGGAATACAATGAATAGCCAAAACATTTATAAAGCTTTATATAAGAAATAATTTCATGACAAAACCCCCTACAATTGACCTATCACAATTTATAACTCTTTAAACAATACAATTTAATGATGTAATATGTTTAAAGCATCATTTTTTGACCTATATAAATCAAATAGCTTTTTAATTAATTTCTCAAATAATTATTACATTAATAAAACTATTAGTCATCAAAAAGTATTTAAAATAAAAAAAACAACAAATAAATAAAAAAAATAGTTAGTTTAAAACTTTTTATTTGCCATCATCAAAAATCTTTACAATTTGTTTGCGGCCAGTTGGCAAATATAAGATGAATATATAAAAAAAAGTTGAATAAATATTGTTTATGCAAATATAACATAATTTTATAAAGATAATATTTAATATTCTTTTCATTTCTACAAAAACCGCAAATAAAAAAACATAAAATTTGTTACAATTTAATAATTTTCCTGAAAAAAACAAATTAATTATTATTAAATAAGATTTTTATAGAAAAATAAATAATTGAGAAGTTTGCAAATTTAAAGATAGATAAGAAAATAATTAGTAAGCATAAATTTGGTTAAGAAATTAGTTAAAATTATAAAGAAACAAAAAATCTAAAGATTGTATTTTACCATATAATAAATTTTTTTTCTAATTAAAATATATAATAAATATGTATTTTTTTAGTATGAGTTAAACAAAGCAAATAAAATAATTAAACCATTTTCATTTAATGCATTTTTTTTATAAATTTATGATTTAGCTGATTCACGCTGAAAGTTTTTTCTTTATTAATGTTTTACTTTTTTTTTGGAATATGTATTAATTATTCACATTAAACCTTTTTTTTATTTTTTACGCTTTACCTAAATCTATATTTTTCAAAAAAAATAAACTTACGTTAAGGTATGATGAAACTGTACTACTCAATGATGAAAGTTTTCCGGCTACTTTAGACATTCCTTGACGAACACTATCTTTGATATCAGATATTTCAGGGACATGTGAATTATATGATGAATAAGAAGGTTGTTGAGATTGACCATTGCCAAAAAGATCAGCACTACCAAGACTTGTAGCACCATCAAAACGTGAAAGATTAGCACGCATTTCACTATCCATTTCATTTCTACCGAAAAAGGCATCTGATGATATTGATTTTGCATTTCCAAATTTTTTTAATGCTTCATCTGATGATGGGGCATCAGAATAGTAAGTGGCTGGACGAGAGTAACTAGGTTTTTCAACTTTTTTTGGTTCTTTCCATGTATCGAAGAAATCATCGTCTTCATTTGTTGTTCCACTAGGTTTCCCACTATCTTCAAGTGTATCCCATGAATCAAGATAAGATGGTTTTGGTGCTTGTTTTGGTTTGACACCATGTTGTTTGATAGTATATATTCCAGAAGATACATTATGAGAAATTCCAAGGTTTTGTATACCACCCATGCCAAGTCTTTCAACAACATCAGCTTTCTTTGGATCAGCTGAAGCAATTTTAATACGTTTTTCATTGGCTTTTTTAACATCCTCTGGATCCTGCATCATTAAACGACCTGAAATTTTTCCTGATTCTTCTTTATCGTCATTTTCACAAATATATTTGGATGTTGCTTCTAATTCTTTCTCAGCTTGAATTGCTTTTTGTTCAACTTCACTAAAATTAGTCTTAACTTTTGTTGCACCTAATCCTTTTTTATTACCAAGTGTAATTTTTTTCATTGGCTTTTTGATAATTGAAGATTTTATTGGCTGGGATTCAACAGCAGAAGTATCGTCTAATAATTCATTATCTATCTTTTTTTGTGCAACAATCAATTTTTTTGGTGCATCAGTTGTTGGAAGAGCAGGTTTAAATTCTTGAGAAAAAAAGTCTTCTTCTTCTTCTTTTTCATCATTAACTACAACACTATCTGCAGTTTCAATAAAAAGTTTTCCTTTACATGTTTCATGAGCATGTGTAGCCATTTTAGATACTTTATCACGGTACATTGTTGCAGCACGACTTTTGTATTTTTGTTGAATATCATTAGTATCGCAACCATGATCTTTAAAAAATTTTGTTGCATTAGAATTACCACTAACTTGCATTGCACGAAGTTGATGCCATGTCCAATTTGTATCTAGATTAGTTGAACGAACAAAAGTAACATGAACTCCAAGATTTCTGTGGACAGCAGAACAATCAATGCATATAAATACCCCGTATGTAACAGTTGCCCATGTTGGATTTCTTGCATTGCAATCAAAACAAACTTTGTTACATGGTTGTGATTTCAATTTTGTAAGAATTTGTTCAATTTCATCAGCAGTGGGATTTTCAGAAGTCATTGCTAAAAATACAACAATTTATTTAATTGTAGTAAATTTATTTATTATAAATTAAAAACAAAAAAAATATAGAAAAAATTAATTTTAAATCATCAAATTTAATTATACATACAAACACGTCACTAGAGATAAACTATTTGAAACAATATAGGCAATTCAATATGATATATAATTAAATTTTATTTTAAAATTTATTTAATTTTAATAAAAGTAATTCTTTATACTATAAAAATTATAAATAAAAATAAATAAGATTAATAAAATTTTTTATTTTTTTTTGTAAAACTTTCATTTATATTTTACACGTGTAATAAAATCAATACATTGTTCCAAAAATTGTAAATATTCGTTTCACGACATCAATGAAACATTTTTTTTAACTATTTAAGCAGCTGGCTAAAGTCCCACGTCACTTAGTTTTTGGTGTACTTTTTATAAATATTAAGAAGATTATATAACATCCTTTTAATGATATTTTATTTAATAATTCTAAAAAAATAATAATATATTAAGGATTATTTATATTTTTTTATTTAATTTATAATTTTTTATAAGTTTTTTTATTGTTGTTTCAAATAATCTAAATTCTACATTAATTATTATAAACAATTCTTAATTATAAAAAGTTATTTCAATAAAAATAGATAACTAAATCTTTTTAAAGTTAAATACAATTTTATTAAAAATTTTATTTAAATTATATACGATAAAATCTTATCTTTATCTTTAAATGTTAATTCATAAAATAAAGATAAAAATCTGGCAAAAATTAATGAATGTAAATTTTATTCGAAAAATAAATTTTAATACTATTTATAAATTTATTGTAATTTTTGTAGGTGTGACTTAATGATAAGATTTAAATTGACAAATAAATTTATTAAACAACTGTGTATTAACAGAATAATCAAATTATTTTTTCCTATAAATTTTATAACAATAATTTTAATGATTGGAGGTATTTTTACGATATTTTTATTAACAATTTGGATTAAATCAATTTTATCATTTACATTTTTTGAGTATGGTATGTTACATTAAGATTATTTTATTTATTATATTTTTTTTTTATTATATACTAATTTTTTTTAGAAAGCAAATATGGTATTGTAATAGATGCTGGTTCAACAGGGTCTCGTTTATTTTTATATCAAATAAAACAAATAAATAGTGAGACAATAGGAAATATAACACCAGTATTAGATGAATTTACAAATCCTGTAGTTAAAAAAGTTTCACCAGGTTTAAGTACATTTGCTGATAAACCTAAAGAAGCTGTTTCTTACATAAAACCTTTATTAGATTATGCTCAAAAATATATACCAGATGTTGTTCGATCAAAAGTTCCAGTATATATTTTTGCAACAGCAGGAATGAGACTAATATCGTTAGAGAAACAAAATCAAATTTTAGATAATTTACGTATCCATCTTCCTTTATATTCAAATTTAAAAATTCTCTCAGAAAATATAAAAGTTATTGAAGGAAAATGGGAAGGCATTTATAGTTGGTTAGCTGTAAATTATATTCTGGGAAAATTTAAATCCGATGATTTATCAACTGTTGGAATGATTGATATGGGTGGTGCATCATGTCAAATTGCATATGAGTTACCCAATGAATCAAATAATTTTAAATCAGAAAATACAGAAACTATATCGTTAGGTGAAAATTTAAAATATAAGTTATTTGTAACAACATTATTAGGATATGGAGTAAATGAAGGTCAAAAAAAATATGAAAATTATATTATACAAAATAATATAAAAAAAGAAGATATAAATAATTTACAAAAAAATATAAATGATGATTGTTTGCCGCAAAAAATGTCAAAACCTTCAACATGGAATAGTAGTATTATTCGCGTTGGTACTGGTGATTGGGAAAAATGTTATGATATTGTTAGTAATGTTATAAATAAAAATGATTTAAATTCATGTCCAAAAACAAAAAAATGTTATTTTAATTATATTGAAAAACCAAATATAAATATTTCTCAAATTGAATTTTATGGTTTCAGTGAATTTTGGTATTCTTTTAATGATATTTATAATTTAGGAGGTATATATAAATATGATAGTTTATTAAGAGCAACAAAAGAATATTGTAAACAGCAATGGCCTACAATATTACATAAAAAAAAAATTCAATGGTATAAAAATGTTGATATTGATAGATTAAGAGAAAATTGTTTCAAAACAGCATGGACAATGGCTTCACTTCATAAAGGTTTTGGTTTTAATACAAATAACACATTATTTAAAAGTGCATTAAAAATTGATAATCAAGAAATTCAATGGGCACTTGGTGCAATGTTATATCATATGAATGATGTGATTTATCAAACTGGACATGAAGATTTATCATTCAGTTATGAAAATAATTATTTATCAGACTCACCAAATTATATGCTATTTTTTATCATTACAATAATTTGTTTTACTGTTATAGGATTAATTTATGTAAAAATGAGGCAAAAACAAGATTTATTACCAACACATATAAGAAAATCTTATTCATTAGGATACCTCAAATTATCTTCTACATCAAACAATGAATATTCATTTTATCACAAATAAACTTTAATGAAAGAGCAAATAATATACAAATTTTATTAAAAAAAAGCATTCGGGTTACTATTTTTTTAATTTAAAAGCTATATTTTTAATTATTTAATATATATTATTACTTTTTTATTTATAACTATGATAACAAAATTTTATTAAAAATAATTTCAAACATTATATTGTACAAAAAAAAAACATTTATATTAATTAACTATATTATATATTTTAAATTAATTATTAACCAATATAAATTTATACATATTTATAAAATTAAATTATAAATCTGGTATTTATTATTTGAATAGGTTAAAATTTTAACATGTGTTACATTTATACAATAATAAAATAAAAAAATTTTAACATATTATTTTTAAAAACAACGGCACATATGTTAAATAAAATAATCATATATAAAAAGTATTTAACATAAAAAAAAATTAATCATTTTTATAAATTGCGCAATTTCTTTTAATATTATAATATTTTAAAATTATTCTTTGGTATTTCTATCCTTTGTAATATTAATAGATTTAATAAACTGTTACTTTCAAAGTATTTTTTAAAATTAAATTATTATTTTTAATAAATCTTTTAACGACAATAATTTATTGTTTTATTGTTTATAAAGTGAATTAATATTTTTTCCTTAATTATTAATAGTTCTTGTCATTTTGGCATAAAAAGATATTTAATTTAATTTACAATCTACTTTTACTTCTTATATTTAAAGTATGTTGCACTAACTTATTCTTAAATGTTTCACTCAATTTTAATAAGTAAACTGTGATCTTTTGATTGAAACACCAGAATTAAGTTAATACGCAGAAAGTAATAACTTAAAAATAGTATTACGAAACGGTAAATAAAAGAGTTTTACTATTTTGTTTTTTAAAATTTGACAACATATTTTATTAATTTCTTTTTTTAAAACTATCTTATAAAATATTATTCTAATTTTTTTATAACCTTTTATAATATTTAAATTTTTTTATTATTAAATATTTTACATTTTTATAGTTTATATAAAAAAAGAGTATAAAAAAAAGTTTGATAAAGTATTTTTATAGCAACTTTTTTTTTAATTGTATAAATAATTCTTGTAAATATATATTCGTATTAAAAAAATAATACTTATAATTAAAAATCAATTTTTAACTTTTTATTTTATAAGTTCTTAAATTCTTTAATTAAATAAGTAATAACTTTCATCACGTTATTTCAAAAATTTTTATTTATCTTCTTTAAATTAGTTTCTTTTTAATCTTTGTTAAATTTGTTTTATAGCTTAACAATCAACTTGAAATTTTACATATTAAAAATGATCATCTTTCATGATACACATGGCACATATAAAACTTGTTAAGACACATTTTAAAAAATCATACAATTATATTATTTCTTCCTTTATATATTTGATAAAATTATTATCGCTATTGTTTAAAAAGACTAAAATAAACTATTTAAGTGTAATTGTTCAAACTTATATGTTATTTTAACTATCATGATAGAAAGAAGTGTTAGTTATAACTATTATATATTTATTTATTTTTTTAGATTTATGCTTTTTTGGACATTTTTTATTTTTTATATTTCACTTAATTTAAAGGTGTTTTCTATTCAATGGCACGATAATTTGACAAAAAAAATACGATATGATAATTATCATCTTTTTCGTATAAAATGTAATTCAAATATGATGGTTGAAAAATTAAATACTTGGTTAGAAAAATTTGAAGAGAAACAGTTAAGTGATAAAAATGTAAGATTTAAATATGTTTTATAAAATAAATAAATATTTATTTAGAGCTATCTTTCAATACATCAAAATTCTTTTGATATATGGTCGCCACCACATAATCTTAAACCATATGCAGACGTTTTGGTATCTCCTGGAATTGTTAATATATTTAAACAAAACCTTATGAATGAGGGTTTCAATAATTATACAGTTATACATAAAAATGTCCAAAAGTATGTATAGACATATTTGTTTAATTAATAAATTATTTTCAGACATTTAGAAAGAGAAAAAAGAAGTCTAGAAAATGAAGAAAAATTGTTTAGACGAAAAAAAAGAAGTATTGATAATTCATTATCGGCATTTAATATTTTTACTTATAATTCTGTTGATAATATAAATAAATATTTGATAAATATGGTTAAAAATTATCCACAATATGGTCAATTATTTAATGTCACAAAAACATATGAAAATCGTGATATGTTAGGAATTAAAATTGGTATACCAGGATTATATAAACCAGCTATAATTATTGATGCTGGAGTTCATGCTAGAGAATGGATAGCACCTGCTTCTGCTTTATATATAATTAATCAAGTATGTCTATTATTTATTTATTTATATATTTAAATTTTTTTTAGCTGTTAACAATGATTAATAAAGATAAAGAAATAAAATATGTTTTAGAAAAATTTGATTGGTATATAATTCCATTAGCAAATCCAGATGGTTATCAATACAGTATGGATCAAGATCGAATGTGGAGAAAGACAAGATCAATAAATAAAACGATTAGTAAATGGTGTATTGGTGCAGATGCTAATAGAAATTGGGGATATAAATGGGGTGAAATAGGTGCTAACAGATCACCATGTTCTAATATTTACTCTGGTAGTGAACCATTCAGTGAAATTGAATCAAAAGGACTTAAAAATTTTATAACTTATAATGTATATGATCCACAAATTTATATATCATTACATTCGTATGGTCAAGTATTTTTAGCACCATGGGGTTATACAAATGATTTACCAACAAATCATAAAGATCAAAAAAATGCTGCTTTAGCAGCTTTAGATGCTATAAAAAATATTAGTGGTGCTGAATATATGTTTGGAACGATAAGTGAAATGATGTATCCAGCATCTGGAACAAGTATTGATTATATGCAAAATTATGGTGTTCCTTATATTTATGGTATAGAATTGAGGCCTGGTGATGATGATGTTTATGGATTTATAATTCCACCAAAATTTATAGAACCATCTGGTAAAGAAGTATTAGGTGCTTGTATAAAATTGTGTCGCTATGCTTTATCAAAATCAAATTTTAATTAAAAAAATTAACAGTATTGACTACTAAATAACAATGGTGATCTGATAAATAATACTTATACAATTGAATTATTAAAATGCTTTTTATTATAAACATTTATTTTTTTTGTACTAAATAGAAGAAATATATGTAAATCAGTAAACATAAAATGATAATATAATTTTTTGTATAAATTTTTAATGAAAATATATTTTTTATTTTTTTTATTATAATTTATATTATTAATAGATTACAATTTTTTATACACTTTAAGTTTATACAAAGTTTATACATATATAAACTATATAATATGAAATGTATAAATAAATAAAATATATATACATATATTTTTTTTTCTTTTTGTTATTTATCAATATTAATATATTATTTTTTTTAATAGATATAACTATGCATTTATATTATTTATACATTTGAATTATTTAACATCTATATATCTATCAGGATTGCATCATACCTTATTGTTATATAAAATATAAAACCTTTTTTATTATATTTTTTTTAACTAACCTGGCTAACAATAATATATTTTTTCGTGCCATCTAACTTTCATGATACCAAGTTAAATGTGAAGAATAAATGTACAAAGATCATATAAATGTATTTGTTCTTTTTTTTTATTAATACATTTTTTCAACATATTTACTTTTTTTTAGAAAGGTTTTATAATAAATGTATCAAACAACTTAAAATGTTTATTATAAATTGGTATGAATAAAATATTGTTTATAATTATATATAAAAAAAATATTTAAAAATGCAAATAAAAATAATATTCTATCTAAATTTATTAATATAGTGTATTATCATTTAAAATAAATGTAATAAAACATTAAATATTTAATTGAATGTTAAAAATAATTTAATATAAAGAAATCATTATATTATTTTGTTCGTTTGATTAATCATTTCTACTATATTTAAATTACTTTCTTTATCTTATTTTAAAATAAATACACGTGTAATAACATTCTTTATAAATATTTTAAATTACAACAAAATTATTGTGTATAAAAAAAAATTTCTTTTTTTTGTAAAATATTATCATTTAAAATTAATTATGTTGGTAAGTTTTATTTTATATATTTGAAAATTTTTTTTTATGATATTTTTATAGTTTAAAAGTCTTTTATTCTATATTTATTTTTATATAAATAGTTTTTTTATAAAAGTATATTATAATAGATACTAAAAAAGTTTTTTAACTAACAAAATTTTTTGATAAAACATTTAAATTATACTAAATCAGATAATTTTTTTTATGGCTAAATAAATATTTTTATTATAAAAAAAAATGTTTTATAATAATTTCTAAAATTATTTATATATATATATATATCTAAACAACCTAATCTTGATTTTAATATAAACTTATAAATTCTCTTTTTTTAATCACTTAATTTTAACATATTTTCCCTTTTATTTGTGTCATGAGCAATCAAAATGTATGTTAAAGATGAATTATAGAGATATAAAATACATTTATTTAATAGTTTTTAAACCAAAAATATTTTAAAACTATATTCAGAAGTACTCTTTTTAATTCATATAGATACCCTACTATATTTTTTATTCGTATATTTACTAATTTGTTGATCTTTTTTAAATGTTGATTATTTTGTTTATTTTCTGTTATATTTATATTTAATGATTAACTAAAAACCTTATAAAAATATTTTTAAAATATTTCAAAATAAAAAAAAGTATACATTTTATTTTAATAAGATAACCAATATAAATTTTTTTTAAATAATCTTTTTATATTTTATAATAAATAAATGTTTTATCATCGTTAATTATAAAACTTTAATTTATATAAATTTTTTTTCATTAGTTTTTCAAATTTTAGTACAATTTTAAATATAATTTTATTAAATTTTATAAAAAAAAAAAAGTATATGTAAATATTAAATTTATTATAAGGCGATTAAGTATTACTACAAAATTTATTTTAAAAACTTTATATTGTTCTTATAAAAAGGTCTGTGGTAACTTTTTTTTTCATCTATTTAGTTGGATTAATTGTACTTCTATTGTAATTTAAAAAATCATTTCTATTCACTATAATATAAATATTTTTAAATTTCTTTATCTGATGATTTAATAAAAAATAATTTATGCATATATCTCTTTGACATTGCAATTTTTTTTTGTCGCATTACATTTTATTTATTTTTTTTTATTTATCTTTTATTTAACTTGACTATGAAAAAAAAACTAAACTGTATTTGTTAAAGTACAAACTATAGTAATGAATAGATGAATACAAAATATATTCTATTGTGTAGCTAACAAAGAAGTACATTTTATTTTTGCCGCATTCGTTAAGTAATTAAGACTACAAAATTTAAAATAATAAAATGTTAAGAAATTGTTTTACAAATTGGTAGGAGTGCCAATTTAATAAATTACCCAAAATATTTTTGAAATGTCTTTTTATATATAACATTAATTTTATTTCATATAAAAATCTCACACTTATCGTCTGCTAATAAAATATTTAACAAATTTTTAAAGATACCAGTTTATTTTAATAAATTTTTAGCTTACTAAAGGTACAGTTTAAAATAATAATAAATGCATTAAATTTTAAAGTCATTCGTTCATTTTGATCTTGATCTTTTTTTTTAATATAAATCAGACATATATTAAGTGGTAAAAGTATGTATTTATTTTTTTTTTAGGTAACTTAGATTTAAATTTATAAGTTAGTGCTATAAATAAATGAATACTCAAATGTACAGTAAATTTTTTTGTAAAAAAAAAACCATATTTTTCACGTATAATATTATACATATTATTTTTATAAATAAATTTTAATACAGTATTTTTATTAAGTTAATAGTAATTTTTAATTAATTATTTAATGTTTCTATTATATATTTCTATTATATTTTATTAAAAAAAGTGAATATATGACATATAACTTGTATAACTATATTATGTCATGATTTATAAAATTCTTGTTAATGTCTAACAAAAAAATAATTTTTTAGAAAAAGTACTTTAAAAATAGTACAAGGATATTTTATATTTCATTGTTCTTTATTAAACTTTAATTGTTTAGAAAAATTATTGTTATGCCATTTTTGTATTACTAGTTTTATTATTTTTAAACTTACTATAGTAAAGATAATATATGAAAAAACTTTTTATTATTTATTCATATAATAGAATATAAAGTATAGAAAAATTTTTCATCTTTAAAATATATAGGTGAATTTAATATTTACTTATAAAAATTAAGAAAAAAAAGTTGTCTTAATCCGTCCAATATTGTATGAATACATATATATAATTTTGTATTAATGTTGAATTGTAATATAACTTTTTACTCTTTTAACTATACAAAATGCACACCTTTCATTTTGAATACATTTTTTTTTAGAAATTTCCATCTTTTTACAATGATAAATTGTTTTAATTTCCTAACAAATTTTTATTTTAATAAATAAAATTATTCACTAAGAAATAAATTTAATTTGATTTAAAGTTCTTAAATAAAGCACGATATATTTATATTCACTTTTTATTATTGCAGTAGACAAATTTTTATCTTATTTTTACGCTTCACATAATAACAAGTTGTTATTTAAAGAAAATATTTTTATACCATTTGATAAATAAAAAAAAATATAATGAAAAAAAAAATTTACTAGAATATAATATTAGCTAGAAAAATTATTTTATAATTTATTAATTAAAAAGGACATTCTTTTTATTATTTTTATAATGTTTCTTTTTTATTAAAATAAACTTTGGATAAAAAATATTATAGAATCAATTAACAATAATTTAGAGATGTGAATATATAAATTATAAAAATAATTTTTGACCATGAAATATAGATATTTCTTGGCATTAACTAATAATAACCTTCATTTTTATCATTAAATAAGAAAAAAAATCTTTAATATCCTTACTTTTATGCCTTTTTAAGATGATATTAAACATGTTTTATAGAACAAAATATCAATTGGGCATTAACCCTGAAATAAATAACAACTAGAGAAATATATTGATATAGAGTGCGCGAGTATTGTGTCATAACATATATATTTATGTATATATCTCTCTCTAAAAGCATACATTAAGGGGACCATTAAAAAGAGAGTATTTCAACATTATTTTTCATTTATTCTTTATATTATAGTAATTCTTTAGTTCAATCTATTGCTTTCACTTAATTCTTCGATTTCTTTCTATTCTAGATTGTCTTACTTTCGTATTCTTATCAAAAAAGTAAACCTTCACCATATCTTTCGAGGTCGTTTAAATGTTTTGTCATTTTTGTAGTGGATGTAACATTTACAATAAATCTTTCAATGTATATACATTATATTATATATATAAATATACGTATATATATATATGTTAAATACAAATAATTATTCAAATACTTGGCATATCTTACAAAAATCTTTTTGATCAATTAATATTATTATTCCAATTTATATTCAATTATAAAAATTTATTTTTTTTTTATCATTATTTGTTTACTTTTTATAAATTTTCAAATATATTTTAATAATAAAAATATAAAATATATAAGAAGTAAACATTTATTAGAAAGAAAAAAAAACTAAATTAATATAAATATATTTACTATTATATTTTATTATTTTTATTTATTTATGTTGGCGCAATACATTTTCTTACAAAAAGAAGATATAAATATATATGCATATTTTTTTTAAATTTATATATAAAAATGATACTAGGAGAAAAAAAGGCACTTTCACCTATTTTTCACTCCTAGATTTGTTTTACTAGTCGACCGTATGGACAGCTACAACTAGCAGTCGGTCACAAAAATACAACAATGTATGTAAAACAAATATAAAATAGTGAGTAGGAAGGCGGAAACGCGTGTAGTACTTTACTCGGCGTCTCAATTTTATATTGATTTAAAAAAAATAAACTGGAAATACTCACTATGATGAGAGAAAAATTGGTGCCTGGTACGGGAGATCGCGGAATGAGCTACAAACAGGGTAACAACAGACCTATGTTTTATGTCTATGAGCTGTGCTTTCTGTAACAAAACCTCAAAAATCGAAAAACTCGTCCTTTTTTAACAGCCGCTTTATCTTTTATTTATGTGAATATTTTCTTGATTTCTATTATAAACTATTTAATTTATTAAAAAATTTTTAATAATTTAATAGCTAATTAATTTTTTTTAGAGAATTGCTAAATATTGGTTAATAAATTATTTAATAACTAAAACTAAAAAACACTAAAACATTTATTTGCATATTTCTTTTTATCTTTTGCATTTTATTACTATCAATTTTTTAAACTCATACATTTATGCATGGCGAAAAGCCAGAGATTACCAATTAGAGGTAATTAATAACTTTTTTAAAATTATATTTATGTAATTATTATTAATATTTTATAGAGGAAACAGGATTTGGTGATCCCTTAGGAGATTATTCTGATGGTTATAATATCCTTCAATTTATAAATGATAACGAGTATGTTTTTTTTTTTTCTAAAAACAAAAATAATAATAAATAAAAATTATTTAGTTCACAAATAGATAATTCTCTTGATCACAATCGATTTCCTTCTCAAACACATGCTTATCATCAAAATAATATTATGAATTGTAATCAAAATAATTACATTAGCAATAATATTCAACGAAGAACTGTTGTTTCAAATAATAATCCTGAGTCAAATGGACTCAATTCGCAAGTAATGTATAATGGAAACACAAGACTACCCGATTCACCACCAATTACTGATATTTCTGGTGGTAATTCTTCAGGATCTCCATCATCAACATCTGAACCACCATACTCACCAGATCATTATCAAAATTATGGATTAATTCAAGGAACTCCAATAAATAATCGAAATCAAATGGTTGTTGAAATGCCTGATGGTATGCCGCAAATGAATATACCTCGAGAACTAGTAAATCATCAAGGTCAAATTATTAACAATCGAATGCCTCATCAACGTATCAATACTGGACAGAATGAATATTTGAATAATTATGTTATTCCACAAAATGTTGGTTTGATACCAACAATAAATACAATGAATGTAAATGGAACGCGACAAAATTGTCCAGTTAATTATATGATACCTCAACAAGGTTATATAGTTGGAGATGTTTATGGTAGTAATAATCAATTAACAAATGCAGAGACACAATCAATAAGATCAGTTCAACAACAAATTCCTATACAACAACAACCAAGATCTGATGGTCCTGCTAATAAAAGAAAACGTACAGAACCTCATCATTCAACAACAACAAATATTAAACAAGAAATAATGAGTAATAATAAAGGAGGATTTACAATGCAACATACTAATATTTCAAGTAATTCATCTCCTAGAACACCATTACACAATGTGCCTCATACAATACAAACACCAGGATTACAATTATCTGATGATAATGATGAAAATATTGCCCAAAGAGCAATTAGATTTACTAAATTTCAAGAAGAATTTTGGCATCTTTTATATGATGAAAATAATCAACAATTATGTTTACTTGAAGTACATGTTGTTGCTGATAAAGGTTTTAATTATTCTCAAGTTGATGGATGTTTTGTTAATCAAAAGAAAAATCATTTTCAAATAACAGTACAAATTGAAGCATTAGATGCTAAACCACCAGCATTTGTAAAAGTTAATAATGAATTTCATCGTATAAAAGATTTTAAATTAGCATTTTGTGGTGTTAAATTTGAAATGCCAACAACAGAAATTCAAATTAAACAATCGCAAACTGATAGAAGGCCACTTGTACATGAACCTGTATTATTAGAAATTCATGAACGTCGTATGACTAAAGCAACTGTTCCACGTCTTCATTTTTCTGAAACAACAATGAATAATCATAGAAAAAATTATAAACCTAACCCAGAACAAAGATACTTTTTATTAGTTGTAAAATTATTAGCATTTACAGAAGATGGTCAAACAGTTCTTGTACAAGCATATCAATCAGAAAAAGTTATTGTTCGTGCCTCTAATCCTGGTCAATTTGAACCTCCAGATACAGATGTTGCATGGCAAAGACATAATAATACTCTTCATTTTAATGGTAATGTCGCAATTGGTACTGAAAAAGCTGTTGCACCACTTACTGTAAATGGAAATATTTTTGTTTCTGGAGTTATAAATAGACCATCAGATAGGAGAGTTAAAGAAGACATTACTGAAATTGATACAAAAGAATCACTTAATAGGTTAAATAATTTAAGAATTGTTCAATATAAATATAAAGATGAAATTGCTGATGAATGGGGAATAAAAGAAGGTGATAGACATCGTGTTGGTGTTATTGCACAAGAATTAGCAGAAGTATTACCATTAGCTGTAAAAGATAATGGTGAATATTTAACTGTTGATGATTCACAATTATTTTATGATACAGTAGCAGCTGCAAAAGAACTTTGTAAATTAACAGATAATCTTGAATGTAAAATTAATAAAGTTGAAAAGTTTTCTCAACATTTAAAAAAAGAAGTTAAAAAACGTGATAGATATGCATCAATATCATCTGGTGTTAGTGAAATATCTTCATTATGTAGTGGTGGTGAAAAAAGTTTGGGTATTTCACAATATTCTATTGATACAATTGGTACCTTACAACAATCTATAGAAGATGATAAAAAAGATGGAACTAGAAGGAGACGACAAAAACGTATTTGTAATAATCGATGTCGTAGACAGCCACTTGAAACAACAACATTAGTATCAAGAATTGCTCATATATCAATATCAATATTAGTTTTATTAATGTCATGTTGTTTAATTGCAATGTCTGTTTTATATGTTATGGATTGGTATAAACGATCAAATTCACAATATTATAGAAGACAAATAGTTAATGGTACAGGATTTTATCCAAAAAATAGTGATATTGGACATTTATATGAAAATGTTACTATTCATAGATTAATGCCATTACCATCGTCTCAACCTAATGCACCAATATTATTTGGCGAATGTAATTCTGATTTTTGTGAAGAATATTGTCATTTAAATAAAGGAAAATATGATACAGTATATCAACAAATAGAAGAGTTAGACGGTGTTGTTTCATTACCTGATGACAATGATATTGATGATTATCATTTTAGTTTGTCAAAATTATCAACAAATTCTGGAACAAGTACACCATTATATTCTGGTGTTGACATCTTTTTACCTACATTTAATATTTCTATTGATAATGATTATTGTCATGAAAATTCATGTAATTTTAGCACTGGGCAATATGATCTCTATATTCCAGTATCAACATACATGCCAACAATTAATATTGAAGTTATATTCCGTTTTAATAACAATGTTTTTGTTGATAATTGTGGTCCCGTTAAGTATTTCGATCATAAATTATGTCCAAGTACTACTATAGGAAAGGGACATGATGATTTTGATAACATTAAACCATATTCAGATGAATTTACTGATAATTATTATGTTCTTCCAATTGGTCAATATGTACAATCTGCCTATCGTTTCCGTGTTGGTTTTACAAGTAATGCTTGTAAAATTGCTGATGATCAACGGGGTCATTCATATGATGAATATACTCTTGTATTTTATAGACATTGGCCGTCATCACAACAAAAAATTACGGGACTTGAAAAGTACTAATTATTTTAGTTAAAATTCAAGAGACAATCAACCAGGTAAATGATGATGTCGCTGCACATAAGTAAATATAAATTATAAAAATATATTTGCAAAAAAAGAAAAAAGAATAATTATTTTAATTGAAAAATGCCAAATAATATAGAATATAATATGTAAATAATTTTGGTTAATCTAATTTTTTTTATTATCAAAATCCTATGTACCCTTTTATTAAAGATCTTTTACAGCTGTTAAAAATTAATGATACTGTATTTTAAAAGTGATATCAAGATGTTGAAAAAGTTATGTTAAATATATAAATATATATCTATCAACTTTGTGTAATACTAATTATTTTGTAAAATTATTTTTGTTTTAGTTATTTAAATTTATAAATTGTTATTAAAATTTATTTATTAATTTTATTTTTTTTAACAATTTTATATTATATTTATATGCTTGTTTATTAAAAATGTATATTTATAATACAATTTCTTATTATTAATAAAATTATTAAAAATATCTAATGTTTATAGATAAATATTTCATAAAATTTAAAAAAAAATTTTATTGTGACAAGTTAAATAAATTAAATAATAATTTATCATAAAAACGTATTTAAAAATAAAAAAAAATATTTTTAATAACAAAATTAAAATAAATAAACTAAAGAAAAATTAAAGTTCAGTCTTTTCTTCTTTTTTATTTTTGTTACTTGATGAATTATCTTCTTTTTTGTTAGTTTTTTTAACTTCATCTTTTTTAACTCCATCTTTTTTATCATCAATTTTTTCTTCTTTTTTATTAACCTCACTTTTTTCATCGACTTTCTTTTGTGTTTTCTTTGGTTTAGTTGGTTTTGTTTTTTCAAGTTCTGGAACTTTAATTCCATAATATTTAAGAACTGATTTCATTGATGCGACTATATCTGTTGGAGTTGAATAATAATATTTATAATTCTTTTGTTCACCTCTTTTATTAATAAATTGTTCAAGAAGATCTCCATTTTTATCTAAAAATACTAAACGTGGTATATATTTACCATCTGGTCTATATTCATCTTCATATGGTTCTTCATCATCTTCAGTGTTAACCATTATAAAATATTTTGATAAAATTTTAAAAGCTTTACGAGCATTTGATGATTCTAATGTTTTTTTAAGTGATTTACATGCATGACACCATGTTTTATGAACAAGAAGGAAAATTGGTTTTTCTTGTTGTTCAGCTAATTCAATAGCATCGTTCCATGATACCCAATCAATGTCTTCTCCAAATCCTTAATAAAAATTATTATAAAAATAAATTTTTCATATTTCTTACCATGAGATAATGGATTTTTATACATAGAAGTAATATCAGCTGCAGAAACAAAATAATTTATAAAAACAAATAAAAGAGATAAATATAGCATGATTTATCTAAAATAAACTAAATTAAATGAAGTAAAAACTTTATATACAATTATGGCATCATAAAAATGATGCCGAGATTAAGATTAAGGTTTTTATTAATTTTATAATGATTTTATCTTATATAATATAAGAAAGAACAGTAAAATTATCTATTTAATATAACAAAAAGAAATAATTATTAAATGTTAATTAATAATATCCTAATCTTACACGTGGAAATTTTAACAATGGTAAAAAAAAATTATATGAAAAATAAAATGTTGTCATACTTTTAAAAAGATAAATTATATTAATAAAGAATTGTACAATTATTTGATTTTTATTAGAAATGGCGATTAATTTATACTATTGTTTTTTTTTTAAATAATAAATGATGAACTGTTGTAACAGGTTCTTTCAAATTGATCGTATTACAGTTTCTTATTACCTTACAAGTCACAATATATATTTATAAGGAGGTAGTTTAAAATATCTTTTTATAAATAATTTTAATCGGAAAACGACAAGGTCTCAATATAAGAATAATACAGGATATTAGTAAAATGAAAAGTCCTTGACCTATTATATTTTATCTTAAAAATAAATGAAAAATACTAATATATAATCAGAATAATTATATAATATCTGTTTTGAATAAAATAAAAAGATTACAAAAATATAATTAATAAAAAAAAGTTTTATATTATTAAAAGATATTGAAAATTTCAGAATATATATGTGTTTTATTAAAAATCAATTAACTTTCTTTTATAAATTATTAAAATTGATTTTTTTAAACTTTTATATTTTTTTTATAAAATTATTAATAAATATAAGATGAATCTTATTAAAAATAAATTATTGTTTAAAATAATAATAATTAACATTTTAATATAAAAGTTATATTTTAAAATTTTATTGTTATCAAATTTTATAACAAATTATTTATAAGTTATAAAATAAAACAATTATAAAAAAAAATTAACACAAATTAAGGTATTTATTTTATAAAAAAATTAATTGCATATGTATGTAGTTTTGAAAATATTTCTTAACAACCTCCAAAGTTTACAAAAAAATTTTACTATTCTACTACAATAATATTAATTTACTGTAATCAAAGATATAATATATAAAACAATTTAAAAAAAAAAATTTTTTTTTTGTAATTATTTATAGTATTAAATAATTTATTATAATTTAATTACATTAACATATTATAATTTTGAACAGAGTTAACTTGAAAATTTTTATTTCAAATCTTAGAGTACTAAGATTATTGAATAACAAATTCACATATTTTTTCTTCAGTTTATAAGAAGAATTTTAAAATAATTTTATTAATATAGTTGTAAAAATTGCTACTAATGGAAATAATGTTGCAAAAAGTATCTAAAAAAAAACATTAAATTATTACATATTTTTTTAAATAAACATACATCAAATGAAAAATCATAATTCATTGTATTTTTATTTAACCTGGTGTTTTCATAATAATTTGTTTTTTTATTTAATTTTCGAAGTTTTAATTTTCTTTTTCTACTTTTTTTTTGCCGTTTTTTATTATTTTTTTTTAATAAAGTAAGTAGACTTCCTTCACAAATACTATTAAAGTTATATACAAAACTTTTTTTCTTTGGTTTTTTTAAATATTTATATCTGAAGTAGGGAGATAAAGAACATGACGACTCATCAGAAAATTTACTAATTTCACTTTGTGGTTTTTGTTGATACTGTTGATTTTTACTTTCATATTGAGAATATTCATCATTTTTTTGTTGTTGAAAATGACAAAGAATAATACTACTTGCAGACTCACATTGTGATTCTGTTTCATCAAAATTAAAACATATTTTGTTTTCAACTAAATGATTTTTAAAGTCATTTTTATAATTATTTATATTACCATTGGAAACTTCTGGAATTTTGTAATCTGTTGTTTTTTTATGCATTTCAAATAAAGTCGAGTTATCTATAAAATGAGTGTTTGTATCTTCAATATTATTATTATTTAATTTATATTTTATTTCATTTTCATCTAACTTTCTTTCCTGTTGACAAAGTTTATTATTAATTACGGTAATAGTTTTATTTAAATTTGAAATTTTTTTATTATATTCATCAAATTCTTTATCTACTTTATTTTCAAATTCTTTTTGATTCTTACAAATTTCATTTATTGTTTCCTCAATATTTTCTTTGTTATCATTTGATGAAAATTTTTGATATGGATCAGATGGATATTTATTTTCATAAGAAACCATTTTACATTCTAGCCGTTGAATTCTAGATAGTAAATTTTTTTCATTAACAGATGCAGTCCATGACGATTCAGCAGTTTTTGATGTTGACAATAAAGCTTCTTCTAAAGCTTCCAATTTTTGTGTTAATATACTTTCTCGAAAAACAATTTCTTTTATAAATTCTTGTAATTCAAAAATTTTTTGTGAATCTTTTTTACTCTTAGTAAAATTAGAAATTCTATCTTCACACAATGTCATTTTATTGTCAATTGCTTTTATTTCACATTTTGGATTTACTTCAATTTCTTGGCCAAATTTATTAGCAAACTTGACGTATGCAATTATACATGGGCTAATAACTTTATTTTCATAATCTATTATTTCAACACCAAATTGTAAAATGTCACCAGTAAATAATTGTTTTTTTAAATTTTTTTTATTTTGAGATTGAAGTTTAACACCATTTACATAAGTACCGTTACTACTTTTTGTATCACAAATATAACATTTATTATCTTCTATCCATATAGAAGCGTGATTTCTTGATAATACCTAAAAATAAAATTATTTTATTATAAGAGATATATCATTTTTTTACAACTAACTTTACAATGAAAAATAGCATTATCCTTTGAAGATGTTATATTTCCAATATTTCTACCAACAATAATAGGCAATGATTCATATAAAGGTAATTGAATTAGTTTTTCTTCAAATGGATATGATTCAACACATGGTGTTAATATAATATAGTTAATATCATTTATATTCATAATTAAAAAATTTATTTGCGACAATATTTAAAAAAAGGTGTCTAAGTAAATGAAAAACTTTAAATAAATTAAAGAAACAAATTCTTGTACTAATTTTTACATATTCTAATAATATTATTTAATATTTATATCTAGTTTTAAATAAAAACTTTATATTACTTGTATTTAATACATAAAAATTTATATAAGCTTATTTTAATATAATCTTCATATTGTTTGGTTTCAGAAATTATAATTTTAAGAAGAATCATTTAATAAACAATAATCTATTGTTTTAAAATATTTTAACTTGTTATTATAAGAAGATTAAATTAAGATAACACTTTATTATACTACTTTTATATTTTTTTTCTTACAATATTTTTTTTTTTTTTTTTTTTTAACTATTTTAAATAAAAACATTTTTATTTAAAAAAATGAATATAAAATATTACATAAAAGTAAAATTTTATAAAATACTGTTAATTTTAAATGAAATCATTATAAATATATTTTTTTTGCCATATATTAATTTCTAAAAAAAAAAACAAGTAAAATTAAAAATATATAATACTTACAATAAAATTAACATTTCCTCTTTTTCTGATTTATCTTTCTCTTCTACAATTTTATTGTCATCTTTATTATCCTTTTCTGATAAAGCAGCATGTGTAATAGCATTTAAAAAATTATCACCTTCAGGGAAATTGGTATTTAAAATTTTTAGACCTTTATCAAAATTTTCTTTATAGGCTAAAATTAATTCTTTAAGTTTAATTGCTAAATCCCTATTGTGTTTTTCATTTAACATTTCAATTTTTATTAATGCTCTTTCACGTAAATCAATAAATTTATTTTTTGCAATTTCACGATATCTTAAAATAGCTCGATACTCATAATTTCCATATTCTAATCGTTCTAAATAAAAATTATTTTGTATACTTTCAATTTCTTCATCTTCCATTTCTTTAACTTTTAAACAATATGATAAATATTCGAATTTACTATCTAAATAATTTTTTAAAACATTTTTTGTATCTGGAATTGCTTTTTCACCATAATTTCTTAAATTTTCGTTAATAAATTTTAATTTATCTGCTAAATCACGATTACATTTAGATAAATTTCTATTACCATCACCAAAAGTATTATATAAAATATTAGCTACATTATTATTTGATTTTGCACCAATTTCACATATCGATGTAGCAATTTTATTTTGGGCCTCACTTATATCAAATATAATTTTAATTAAATTACCTAACGTAGCTACCAGTTTTTCATAAAATATTGTATTTCTTTCCATTTTTTTTAAGGATTGTAAAAGTAAATCATTACATAGTATAGCTCTAGATAAACCTAAAGCATCAGCTGTTTCAGAATCTAAAAATTCAACAATTCTATGTTTAACTTTTTTAAAAGCAATGTCTAATGATTGTTCCTCATTTATAGTTTCTTCAAGGGGTAAATAAGATATACGAACACAATCTATAAATTTATTTAAAAAAATAATAAATTTATTTAAAATTAATTACCTTTTGAATTTTGAATCAACTCAGCTACTTGACTTTTTGTTTTTCTTTCAACAGAAACACCATTTATTGCTAAAATATCATCACCAACTTGAAGTTTTTTATTTTTTGAAGCTGGACTACCTTCAAAGATTTGAACAATATATACAGCTGGACAAATTGGATAACCACCTCCAATTGCTACTCCAATATGTCCTTTTGAATCTTTTTCAATAACGGCAATACTTGCTGTTGTTATCATAATACAGATATTAAATATATACAAAATAAAAGAAAAATAAAAGAAATGTATGTTTTACCACTGCAAATATAGTAAATGAAAATCGATAAGATATTAAGAATTTATATTATGGTCTCATGATATGAAATGGTAAAATAAAATAAATTCTATCTTTCTTTTCCTTCTTAATTTGGATATATTTATTTATTATTTTCAAAATATTTTTAATATAAAATTAACTTTTTATCCAATTAATATATATTGTAAAAAAAAGAAGGCATATATGTATAAGAATACAAAATAATTTTAAAAAAAAAGTATTTTTAATATATTTTAAATAAAAAAGTTATATTTAATATATTATTTTTTTTTAATAATAATTAAAAAAAAGTTTTTAATTTATTTTAAAAAAAATACAAAAATTTTTAAATAACACAAATAAAATTTTTATGGAGCCATTGTTATATATGTCGAAGTCGTTATTTAAAAAGTTATACATAAATTATATAAAAGGTGATTCATAAAAAAAAATTGGCACATTTTAAAAAGATGATACAAATAATTTTTTTTTTCATTTTTCAAACATTTAAAAAATTCTAATAAAAAGGTAAAAAAATGTTTATGATATATAATTTTTGAATAGTATAAAAAATGTTTTTATGGAAAAATTATTGTTATAGCTTTACATAATAAAATAAAGCCATGGTTTTAATTGTTAGCTATTTGATAATATAATGTTTTTTTAAAACTTTTAATTAATAATTTAAAAAGTTTGTAATAAATTTTAAGAAAAAATTATGAATTTAACTTTCGATTTTTTTCTAAATAAATATTTTGTAAATTTTTTCTCGTTTTTTTTATTATTTTTTAAAGAATTATTAAAAAAAAATTATATATTTTTTAAAAATTTAAAACATTATTTTGTAAGAAAATACCGACATTTCATTTAAATTTTTTAATTGTCTTTTGTAAAAAGAATAATAGTAAGAAGTCATTTACAATTAATTAATTACTACTATAAAAATAACATAAAAAGTTAATAATATCGGAACATCAAAAGAAAATTTCCTTAGTAGCTTACTAACAGCTATGAAATTGTATAAATAGTCAATACATAGTATATTATAAATCTTTTAAAATTTTCACATTATTTATTAAATTAAAAAACCTGTTGAAAGTTAAATTAAAATAATATATTTTACAAAATACATCTTAACACATATAATTTTTTTAAAATAAACTTTTATTATTTATATTGTAAAAAAAACGTTTGAAGTTTAGTATTACTATACAAATTATTAATTTTTAAATATTTTTTAATAATTTAAAAGTAAAGAATATTTTACTTATAGTTATATGTTAAATAATATTAGAAAGATAGTATTTCCTGAAGTATCATTATAACTTTGGTTATGTAAAATAAACTGCGAAATCTTTTTAATATTGAATAAACTTATCTACTTAATAATTATTTAAAAAACTTTCCCATTAATTGAAACCAATTGAGTATGTAAATCGGTAACCAAATCAGCGGCGCCTTTTCTTAAATATATGTGAAATTTGCTACTTAGATCAAACTTTTTATTTATGCCTTGCGCAACCTCTTTTCATGCTTTTTTGTTACATTATAAAATATAGCCTTTAATATTTTTACATATTTTATGTGAAAATAAAAAAATATAGTAAATATATAAATAAATTTATTATAAAATTATATATTACTTTTGTTTACCTTTCCTTAATTCTATGTTATTTTTTTGATAAACATGAGAAAATTGTGATAATTCAAATGTTTCAGTAATTTCAATTTGATAAGAAATGATAATTATTTTGCTTTCACACCGTAATTAAGATTTAGTTATTTTATTATAACAATTGTAATTATCATTAAAATATTATTTATATCTATCATGGGAATTGTAAAATTTTTTAATCATTTTATTATTTATAAAAATCCTTCAAAATTGTTTAATAATATTTAAATTTAGTAATTTCGTAACATTTATTTTTTCACTAATCATCACTTTAACAAATGTATTTTTGATATTTCACCTGTACTTTACATAAACTATTTTTCTCTCATTAACACAAATAACATATTTCCTTTTTTTTTTGTTCACATTTCCATTCGTTAATATCAAGAGAATTTTACATTTCTGCTAAAGCTTCAAGCAACTTAACATATATCCTATAGTTCTTTTTGTATATTATTATCCATATTCTTCATTACTATTGTTAACTTTATTTGAGAATTTATTTTTATTCTCATAGACAACAAGGCGTATGTTTCCCTCTGATCATTCCCGCCTTGTACATATCATATATAATTATTTTTCATAATTATAATATAATCACTTTTTTTTTAAATAATAATAACTAATAAAGTTATATTATTTTAAGTGGTAAAAATTTTTTTTCAAGTTTTATAAACTACTAATTTTATTTTAAAAAATATTTAGATATGAATGGAAATAAACAATTAAATTATTCATTTGATCATATTCCAATGGATAGAAAAGTAAGTTTTTTTTTTTACAAAATATTTATTTATATTTTTTTTGCTTATTTTAGGATAAAAAACCATTAATGGAAAGAAAAAGAAGAGCACGAATGAATGAAAGTTTAAATGAATTGAAGAAATTAATTTTATTTATTTCACCACAATTAAAATCTAAACTTGAAAAAGCAGATATATTAGAAATAACAGTATATTATTTTAAGCAATTGGTTACACTTCATGTTAATTCATTACCTGGAATAAATAATTTTTCTTCAATAAATGATGATACTAATAAATCATTAAAAGATGAACAAAATAATTTTAATATGAAAGAAATAACAAATTTTCAAACGCCTAATGTATCATTATTTTTAAGTCCACCTTCATCAGTTTCTCCTGATAATGAAAAAGTAAAAAATTTAAAATTTCCATCTGTTGACGAGACACCTACATTTTGTGAAAAAAATCGAAAAAGAAAACGAATAATTGAAGATAGTGAAAGCATACAATTTTTTTCATCATCATCAACAAAAACAAAAAATTATTTATTTCATAATTCTTCAAATTCATCATCACTTATACAAAATTTTTTATCAACAAATATATTTTCAGATCATAGAAAAACCTTAAAAATTTCAAAATTAAATAAAATTAATAATAATTTGGAGGAAGAAAATAAGAATGTTGTATGGCGACCATGGTAAAACAAATTATTTTGATTAATAAGATTAATTTTTACTACGCAAACAAATTATACAATCATTTTTGTAAAAAAAAATTTTTTATTTTTTTGTATCTCTAATTATTTTACCTATCTCATTTATTGTTTACTTTCTCAAATACTTTTGATTATGATTAGGAAGTTTAAGACATTTTTATCGCTGTGAATTAAAATTTCGGCACTTTAGGTATAATATTAAGATTGTCAGGTGAACGGAAGACAGATGTTTACCTAGTACGAGTATAATGAACTTCCATGTGAAAAAAGAATTGTTACAAAAAAAAAATATAATTTTTTAAAAAATATCTTATAAACTAATAAAAGATTTATTGTTATTTAAAAATTTTTTGAAATACTTATAATAAAATAAAACATTTTTTTTTTCTTGATAAAAGTATATTTAAAAAAATTTTCAAATTTTTTTATTATTTTCAAATAAGATACAAAATTTGTTAAAATACAAAAAATTAAATATATCTTTTTTTTTAATCATTACTATTAACATATCATTATTCATGAACGGAAATCTTTCTTTAAAAGTGTAAGTATATAAAGTTTATTTTAAAATTTTGAAATCATATACTTAATATTTAACTACTACTGTCCATTATACCTTTAATTGTTCAGTCAACCTTTTATTGTATCGAAAGTCTTTTGGAACAATAAAGTATATATAATAATTTAAAAATTTATTTAGAAATAGCCATTGGCTATAAAAATTATTTTTTTCCGTACTAGTTAATGGTAAATAACGTATTTAATAGCTGAATGAATTGATAAATTCTTTGAAATATTTTAAAATATTTTAAGGATTTTATAAATATATGCTTTGTTATATAATTTTTCAAAAAGATTATATAGTAAAGAAAAAAATATACTTTAACTTTATTTTTGGATTTTTTTATATGACAACATACTGTACTACGCTGCATGTATGGGTGTTTAAAGAATTTCATGTTATCTAATAATTATAATATTTTAATATTTATTAATTTATTTATTATTTTTAAAATATCTCACTCACAATGGTTAAGTATAATTTGTAAGTAATATATTTAAATTTATTTAAAAAAATATTTTCTAATTTAAGCATTTAAATCACGTTTTTCATTACCATGCGTAAATAATACTTTTCATTGTGGTGATGGTAAATGTATACCAATAAATAAAATTCATGATACATATAATGATTGTTCTGATGGAAGTGATGAATGTAAGTTTAAAAAAATTTTATAATATTATTTTTGACAAAATTTAGTTTGTTTTCCTGGATATATTAAATGTGGAAAAATTTGTGTTGAAACAAGCAATGCTAATAATTGTTTTAGTTTCCAAAGTAAGTTTAAAATATAAAAATATTTATGTAAACATTTTAGATTGCTTTGAATCGAAAATTGTTCCAAAATTTTGTCCTTATTTAAAGCAAAAACTTTGTAATGCTAATGGCACTTTTCATTGTAAGGGATATGGTGAATGTATTTTTACGGAATGGATGTTTGATAAAAAACAAGATTGTTATGATGGAAGTGACTTAGGTAATTAAAATTTATCATTTATATTATTATATTTTAGATCCTGAATATGTTTCAATATTTAAAAAAATTTTAAATAATCAATATCCTGAAGAATTACTATATCATTTAAAAAATAATGAAAAAACAAATCCATCAACATCAAATTTAACTAATAATTTTAATAATTATTCTTCAATACCATTTTTATGGTCAAATAATGGTATAATTCAACAAAATAAAAAAAATATAACTTCTTTTAAATCTAAAATTCCATACTCTAACAAAAAACCAATACAACCAGTTGAAGGATTAGAATTAATGAGTAAAACAACTATTGATAAAGCACCATTAATCTTTCCAACATTAATACCATATCAAGTAACTAAAAGTCAAAATGATTTTACAAAGCAAACTTTAACTTCTTCAAATATAAAAAGTGCTACTCATAGAACAACTTTATTTCCTGTAATTTATTCTTTTACTCCATTAAATGTACATATTAATGGTCATTTACAAACAACTAAAGGTACTAATTTTTTTAATATACCTAACATTAATGACAATAAAGTTGATAAAGAAATATTAGAAAAAAATTTGCATATCTTTGGTACAACTAAGAAAAATATAAGTTTAAACAATCATTTAGGAACATTAAAAGAAAACATTACTACACTAGTAGATGCATTTATTGAAAAAGCTACCAAGCAAACAAATGAAAGTCATAATTATCCTAAAATAGTATTACCAATTGATAAGATATCTAAAGAGCATATAAATACTACTAATAATAATAACGACATTTATTTAAACAACATTTTTGGAGATGAAAAGTTAATTACAGACCAAGATAAAACTTTTCAATCTTCTTTTCCTTTTAAAGAAGAAAAATTTGAAAAAGAAAAAATACCATCTAAAAATAATAATAATACTCAATCAACAACACAAAAATATTTAAAATTAAATGAAGTAAGATAAATTATTTTTATAAAATATAATTTTTTTAGATAGAGAATAAAGAAGTAACATCAAATTCTTTAACGAAAACCATACAATCTCAAGAAAATAATTTATCAGATAAATTAATTAAAAATAACAATTTGTATACTTTAACAACTAAATTAGATACAAAAAATAATTTTTTAATATTTAATAAAGGAATAACAAAAACTATATATCAAACAACAGATAAAACAACAACTATAAATAATATTAATATAAAAGAAAATATTTATACTTTAACTACTAAAAAAGAAATAACTACTGAAAGTAGTCAAACAACTGATATTGATATTAATGAAACACTTCCTCAAAACATTATAAATAATAATAAATATGAAAATCATGTTACCACTCAACAACCTAAAACATTAATAAATAATAAAAATGATGTAACATTTTCAACATATAAACCTTTAATAAATTCAAATAATTTTGAAGATAAATTTGATTACTCAAAATTAAATAATATGGGTAAACAAGTAAATATACCGCAAAGTTGGAATTTTTTTGGTATTCCACAAACAGAAATAGCAAAAAACTTTTATTCAGTGGAAGAATTTTTAACTCAATCTACAAAACCTACTTTTCCACAAAAAACTTTTGAAATGATAAAAGAAATAGAAAGTGTAAACAATGATTACCCAACTATGACAAAAATAACTACAATGAATATGAAAAAAACAACTATAACTACTCCTTTGATTATCAATATACCAGAAAGTGAAGTTAAAAGTACTACTGAAAAGAAACCTTTTGAAAATATAAATAAAGAAACATTATTAGAAGAAAATAAATATAGTTCTAATACAATTACAACACCATCAAATTTGATAAATTTAAAAAATATTTCATTAGAAAATAATAAAACAGAAACAGCATTAGAAATATTGACTAAAAATAATATGACAAGTGAAGAATACAATAATTGTATTAAAAAATTTATAAATGATAATTTTTATCATTATGATATAAATAGTGAATCAACATGTGAATGTCCACCAGGTGATTCTTCTGGATTTTTAGGAGTCTGTCAACATAACTTCTATTCAATCATTCTAAAATTAAATATAGAAAAAATTTGTGGAAATATACCATCAACAGATGTTGTAAAAAAAATTAAAAGTGGTATTGTTTCACTACTGAAAAATGAAAATAATATAGAAGATGCTTGCTTTCGTATTACAAAGACAAATGATTTTATAGCTGAAATATTTTGTAAAAATTGTTCATTATCATCTGTAGGAGAATTATTTGAAAATGTTAATATGAAAAATAAGTATAATTCAAATTTTTATTTTACACCTGGTGGAAATGATGCTTGTAATGATTCACAATTAAATTTTTGTGACAAAAATGCAACTTGTATACCTATGAATGATAAATATGAATGTATTTGTGAGAGTAATCATAAAAATTTTTCTGAATTAACAAAATTTAATACAGATTATGGTAGAAATTGTCATAATAATAATCAATGCGATACATTATTTGGAATATGTATTATTTATTGGTTACTATTAATACCTTTTCTTTTACTTATACTTTCATGTATCTATTGCTTATTATATAGAATATGTTTAAAATATAATATTCATTGTTGTAATAACGATAAAATAAGGAATTTAATACCATTTTATATAAAAAATAAGGATCGCCGAAAATCTAGAAATGTGATAATTGAAGATATTAAAGAAGCACAAAAATGGCATCCACAAAATACAAGACCTAGTAGTATTCATTCTACAGATGACTATCAAATCAATTCAAGAAGAAAAAGTGCTATAATTTTAAGTGAAGATGAGTATGCATCTAAAAAATCAATTAAAAGTCAAACCAATTCCATACATTCTGTAGAAGATTATATGATAACTGATGATGAAACAGAATATCCAAAAGACATTATAACTCCAATTGTCAAAACACAAGCTGAAATTCATAATGAACCAGAAAATAAATTAGAAACAATAAATATTAATGATAATAAAATTATTCAATCTAATTTAACAGGACTTCAACGGCATCAAAGTCAACCAATATTTGAAGAAGTACATCAAACACCTAATTTTTCTAGTTTAACTGATATTAAGAACATTGTCAGTAACAATCAATTATTAAATCAAAAAAATGTCCCAATATTGTCAAAAAGTTTATCAAAATCAAATATAATAGAGAATAATACAAACAACAATAAAGAAGTTTATAATACAGTTCAAACAATTCATAGTTCATTAGAAAATATTTCATCTCATCATAATATAAAAACAAATAAAGTAAACAGTGAAACAAATTTAAAAATGCTTTCAGAAAAAACTATGTATTCCAATGAAATTTTTCCTATTGAAAATGCTCCTTTTGATGGAGATAGACAATCAATAAAATGTGGAAAATCATCTCATTCGAAAAATTCAAGTAGTTCATTATTAAGTAATCATCCAATAATTGAAGAAGAAGAAGATGAACGTAATGATAATATGATTATGAATAAAATAATAGATCAAGAAAAACCATTAGATGATACTTTTATAAATGAAAAACTAAATAATTCTGTAAAGTCACTTCCATATATAAATAATAATTCACCTAATCTTTCAATGACTAATATTAGTAGACATTCAATTCCAACAATTGAGAATAAACAAAAATATTTTTTTCAAAAAAGAAATGCTTCATCAGCAACATTATGGAAACATACTGAAAATGACAATAATTTTATAAATACAAATTTATCATTAAAAGCTAATTCATCATCTATTGAGCCATTAACAAAAGATATTACATTTAATAGTATACATGAAATATCAACTGAAAGTTCTTATAAAAAAGATACTGAAACTATTTGGGAACATTATAAACATGATACAGAATTACCCAATGTCGTTCAAACTGATAGTATGAATGAATTAGAAAGACTTTTTTGTGAAAGATTAAAATATTCTTTACAAATCGAAGATACTGATTCTACAAATATTCCACAAACAATAAATGTTGAAAATTTAAACAAAATACAAGAACAAAAAAATGAATTTTTAGATGTTAAAAATGAGATAGTTAATGTTGAAAATAATTCCAATAATCTTAATGATATATTAAAGAATGAAGAAAAAAATATAATAAAAGATGTTGATGTAAAAGTAGCTGAAGCTGAAAAAATTGAAAATATGTTAGAAGATATAACAAAAATTTCGGATTATAATTTTAAGGAAGATAACACATTTATGAATATTGTTACAAATGATTCTGACAAAACAATATATGATGACAATGATAATTTTAATAAACATGATACACTTATTAAAAATGTTTCAAACAAAAAACTTGAAAAAAATTGCAATGATTTTCCAAATATTAATGATGAAAGTAAACATACTAAACCAATTGAAAATACTACGGAACAAAACATTTTTAATCTAGAAAAAGATAAAAAGAAACAAATAGAAAATAAAATAACAATTACTCCAAAAACAACAATAAAAATATCAAAACCATCAATTATTGATAAAACAAAGTTAGTATCACATTCCATTTCAAAAAATGAAAAAAATAGTAAAAAATTAGATATTAAAGTTGTAGAAAAAAATAAAAACTTAGATATAAGTAAACCTAAAAGAATATCTCTAAAACCTCCAATTCCTAAATTTCCAAACTTAAAGTTACCATCTTCTTCACTAATAGTAAATGGTCCCCAATCATCAAGATCAGTTCAAGAAAGGAAGGTAATTACTACTTCTCCAATCGCAAGAAGTTCTTCATTTAATTTAAATAAATCATCCATTACAAAGACTAGTTTGAATATAAAACCATCGGAAA
Organism: Strongyloides stercoralis; assembly: GCA_029582065.1. Classification (NCBI taxonomy): domain Eukaryota; kingdom Metazoa; phylum Nematoda; class Chromadorea; order Rhabditida; family Strongyloididae; genus Strongyloides; species Strongyloides stercoralis. Next base: position 1,041,359 of record JARPTA010000003.1, read on the forward strand.
TAAAAATTGAAAATCAAATACCTGTTTGTGTTAAGGTTAAATTACCAAAAATAGATGAATTAAACAACAACAAATTTGACAAAGAAAAAATAATAAAAAATAATAAAAAAATGAAACTTCCTTTATTAAATAAAGAAAGTGAATTATTATCAAATATTGAAGATTACAATAAAAATAAACATATTTATAAAATGAATCCAACATCTTCTAATATAATAAAAAAAAGAAATGAAGAAATGAATGATGATATTTTAAATAAAAATAATCATTCATTAATTCAAACAAAAGAAGATACTTTAAATAAATTGGTAGATGAAAATAAATATAATGAATTAAGAAGTTTAAAAAATATTATTCCTGAAAAAAATACAATAAATAATAATATTGAAAAAAGGGGTATTTCTAATATTAAAGTAACTATTAAGAAAAAAGGAAAAATTGTTAATGAAGATGATGAATTATGTGGTGCTTGTAAGCATAATATAATACAAATACTACCTTATAACAAAAATAAAGAACAAAATAAAAACAATAAAATTAATAATATTATAAAACAGAAAAAAAAATCAGATATTTTAGTAGAAAATCCAAAAATACATCAATTATCAGTAATCAAAGAAAAGTCAGAAGAATACAAAAATGTTAAAATAAAAGAACCTTTAAAAATTGATAAAAACATATATGATTTTGAAGAGAATTTACCAATTCAAAAAATATCTAATTTTGAAATTTCAAGAGAAAATAGTTTAATACCAATTCATTTTGATAGTAGATATGTTGGACCACCTAGTGCTAGAGAGAGTAAAAGAATTCTTGAAGTTGAAGGTAATTATTATGCTGGTGATGTTGACTTAGATATGCCAAGTCCATATATATTACCAATTACAGAAAGTGACATAAAAAATTGCATATTTAATAATAATGAATTAAAAAAATTAAGAACAAATTTACCTTTTTATGATTGGGATCGTCATAGTGAGATAGTTAAAAAAGAAAATTTAACTAAACAAAAACTTAATCATTCAATGTCTGAATCTAATTTAGAAAAAAAATTTAATATAAATAAAAACACCAAAGAAAAACAAATATATGACAATTTCGAGAAGGTTGATATTATTACTAGAAAAATTAAAAGTCGAAGTCATTCACCAAGTATATTTAATAAGAATACATATGAAAATAAAAATTATATAAATATAAAAAATAATGTAACATCACACAATAACAATTTAATTTATAGAGAAAAATCAAATTTATCAAGCACTAGCTTTGGAAAAGACGAACGTTGGAATTTAGCATATCTTCATGAAGGTGATATTGAAAAAATTCCATTTCCACCATTATCATACTCATATAGAGCACTTAATTCAAAAAAAAAATATAAGTAAGTAAAAAAATGCTATTTGTGCCTTGTTAAATTTTTGGACTACAAATATATATTCTTTATTACTATTATTTTTTTATTAAAAATTAATATTTTATAATTATAAGTATTTTATTTAAAAATACCTTAATTTATAAAATCTTTCAAATCCAATTATTTTTTTGTTTTGGTAAATTAATTTCAATAGTTAATATTTTTTACAATAAAATATATTTATAAAATATTGATTTTTGTTTTTATTGAATCTCAAAAATTTTTAAAATATTAAGTCTTTTATTTTAAAGATTAAAAATTATTTTTTTAAGAAAATAATAATATTACTAAATTGTTATAATTTATTTAAAAATAAATTTATATTTTTAAAAAAATTGTATTGTAATTAATTTAATTATTCTAGAATACTATATTCTTAACTATTTTGATATTTTAAAAGTTTATTAAAACTTATACATTTATAAAATATTATTAATCAACTACAAATTTTTTTAAATATATTCACTGACATAGAAAAATTTTTTTTATTTTATAATTATTTTTTTTTCTAAAGTTTAAATGATACATTTAAATATATTTAACAACTGGTTTGAAAAATAGGACTTCATACATATTATACTTATGTTTAATACTATTCATTTTTATATATTAAAAAAAAGAAAGAGTTTTGTATAAATGTTAATTTTAGACTAAAATATATAATTTGTCAAATTATGTCAATATGTATATGTTTATAATATACTAAAAAAAATTGTAAAATTTTATTATTAATAAAAGATTTATTGAAAATAAAAATAGAATAATGATGTCATTGACTGAATAAAAAACCATAAAACACAATAAATAAAAGATTTTTAAGTATCAATACAATTGACATTAAAAATTTAATTTTATATAAAATATATTTAAAAATGATAAATATTAAAAATTTTTTTTAATATACATACATATAATATTTTTTTTTTTCATCTTAATCTTTATGATCACGATTTGCGGAATAAGTTGACATTCGACGAGTTATCAAATTTCCTTCATTTAATGGTATAAAACGACTTAATCTTCGAAAATCATCCGATAAATCAAGTGATTCTTGATTTATTGTTGAAGAAACTTTGTCAATTGATCGGTTGTCTATAGATGAAAGAATACTATGTACATCAGCACTATACGGAATAAAGGAAGATCTAAACTTTTATAATTAAATTAATATATATAATAAAAAAAACACATACTTTAATCTAACACTATCGATTTCATCAAGTTGAATATTTTTTAATTTTTTTTTATTTTCTTCGTCTTTTTTTGAAAATAAAAGCATAAATAATTTCCCTAACATTGTTAATTCTAATCGAAAACTATTTTCTCTTGATTCTACACAAAATTCTCCAAATGATAAAAGAACAGCTATTATTAATCCTGCTAATAAAACATAGAAAATTCCAAATACACTTTGAAATGATCCTTTAGTTACATTATTTTGTGTGCATTTTCTTATTTCTCGTTTTGATTTCCACCATTTATTTTTTAATGCTTCTAATATTGTTCTTTCTTGAAGTTGAAGAACAGTTTTTGAAAATATATGACGAAGTGGTGATCCTTTTGGTAATGCTATACCATATCCTTTGGAATCTAATAATCCTCCAATTGTTTGAAGTTCACAATCTTTTTCCATATAATATTCTAACATTGAACTTTCCATCATATACGCATAATTTCCAGCTTTAACTCTTGCAATACCTTCTTTACTACTATTAACAAAAGAATATGGTGAATTAGATTGCATAACCGACCACATTCTTTCATATATTGGTATTTTAGATTCTCTAAAAAAATCCATTGTTGATCCATTACATAATGTTCCAAACTTTATTTTTTGTTGCGATGCTAAATCCCCTGCACTTTCAATTGGCGTTGTCATTCTTTCAACTGTTAAAAATGCTGCTAATTGCGCTGTGTAAGTTGAAATAATAATTAAAGTAAACATCCACCTATAATAAATAATAGAAAAAAATTATAACGTGAAATTTGTATATTTTAAATATTTATTATATTTTACTAGATGTTTTAAATGTTTACCATATTACTGCAACAGTTCTGGTTGCTGCTGCTCTTGGAATTACATCAGAGCCTTGTTGCATCAATGATCCAACAGCAAACCATAAACTATTTAGAAGAGAAAATTGATTTTTATGATTATCCATACTTTTATCTCTTTTGTCAATTTGTTGAACATCAAACCATTCATATGGTGAAAATCGTGCTAATAACCACATTGTGCATGATACAACAAGATATGCTGCAAGTAAAGAAATCCAAACAGAAAATGATAATGGTTCAAGGAATGTAAAAAGTGTATTTTTTTGAGAATCATCTGTTTGTTTTCCAAGTAAAATAGCAATTCCAAGATGCATAAATGGAAGAGTAAAATCTATAAAAATTTTTAATTAAATAAAAAAAAATAATAATATTTACCAACTACAGAACTACGACTATATGTTATTGTTAATGCAGAAACAGATAAATCAGCTTCATGCCTTTGTAACATTCCAATAACACCATTCCATTTTCCAATATCATCTTCAACTCCATATGCACCATCTTTTACTTCATATATTGTCCAAGTAAAATTCAATATTAGCGACATTTCTTTAATTAAATCTATACAAAATCCTTCATACCCGATACTATTGTTAGCTCTAGTAACAAATGGTTCTTCTAAATGAACAACAATTTTTAAATTTTGTCCATTGAAATTGGATAAACCTTTATCTAATCCATAATGCCAAGTTTTTTGAAAATTTTTATCAAAATTCCATCCATTATTTTGTGTCCAATTACCAATCTATATTTATAAAATAAAATAAATTATTATATTTTAAAGGAAATTTATTTTATCATTAAAATTTTTTTTTATTATTATATTTTTTTAATAAATTTCTTTTTAAACAAAGAAAGAGAGATTGCTTTTATTAAAAATAAATTAATTGCTCAACAATTTATATTTGGCAAACAATAAATTGTACTTCCTAATGATTTATAATTTAATTTATTTTTTACAAAAATTAGTCAAAGTAATAAAAAAAAAATAATAACGTAAATTTATAATATTTACAAAAAAAAATTAGTTTTAATTTAAATACAAAAATTTTTTTCTCATACTTTAAGTAAATAATGTTTAATTAACTGGTAATTTTCAAGTTAAAGTAAATTTTATTTTAATTTATTAACAATAAATATAATTAAATCTTTCGATTGTTGCAAATTTTCAATATTCGTTTTAAAAAAAATATATATATATATTTTAATAAGCTATTAAAAAACATATTTCTAACAGGTTAATTGTTAAGATGTTTTTTAATCAAAATAAGTTTTTTAATTTTTGTAAAATAAAGTATTACATGTATAATTTTATCAAAAAGTAAACAAAACTTTTTATTTTTCTTAAATCACCTTGAAACTTTTTTTCCACTTCTTTCTTCCAACCTTTAATGTGTATTTTTCAACGCTATCTATAACTAAATTTTTTTTTTTACTTTTACATATATTTTATTATATTTTTGAGATTATAATATACATTAAATGAAATAAAGGCGTGTTTTACTTTTATGTTTCGCAGTTAATTATTTTCCTTGACATGATCAATGACGTGGAGCAACTCAAAATTTAGAATAATAATAAGTATAAAAGGAAGAATAAAATGAAATTTTTATCAGATTTAGTTGTACTCATCTAAATATCATCTACTATAATGTTTAAATTAATTTCTGCCTTTTTAATCGCTATTATTGCTGTTGTTTATATTTCTGCTCAAGGAGGTAATGAATTACCACCATTCCTTGTTGGAGCTAAACCAGGTGTTGCTGATAGTTTTGAAAAACTTATTGCAGCAAATGCACACAAACCTGAAGCTGAAATTGACAAAGTTGTTGAAGATTGGATAAGCAAACAAGATCAAGGTGTCAAAACTAAATTTCAACAATTTAAAGCTCAAATGACTCAAATGAATAAGGAAGCCGAAGCTGCTCATAATGCTGCCCTTTCTAAATTCTCTGCAGAAGCTAAAGCTGCTGATGTTAAAATGTCAGCTATTGCCGCAAATACTGCTTTATCACCAAAACAAAAAGGTGAACAAATTGAAGCTGTTATGAAAACTCTTAGTCCATCTGTTAAAGCAGAAATTGAAAAAGCTATGCAAGGTTAAGTAATAAGAGTACTAAATATATAGTAATAAATGATAATTAAATAAATATACAAAAAATACATATATATATAATTTGTATTTTTATAATTTTTATATATATATTTTTTTTTAAATAAAAATCTTACCTTAACAAATTTATTAGATTTTTTTGTTATACCATGTATCATAAAATTTTTTCTTTTTCCAAATGAATCGAAACTAATTTGGCCTGTATGACCATTTTGATAATCCATATTATCTATTTCATTTGATAAAATATTACCATTATCCCAAGAGTCACCAGCATCACAAATTAAACTTTTAGGAGAAAATTCAATATTCTTTTGTTTAATATTAACTAATGCAAGGCCAATTATATCTACAGCATCCATTATCATTGCCATATCACTTCTCATTGGTGGTTCAGTTAATACCATTTGGAGACCTGTTATATTACATTGGTAAATCATTTGTAAATTTGTAAAAAAATCATCAAGAAGACATAAATCCTATAATAAAATATTTAAATATACATAATATTAATCTTACAGGATTAGTAAATATATATGAAAATTTTGATTCTGTCATATTCATATAGCTTGCTTGAGCAAGAAAATTATGTATCAAGCTAATGTCATTAGAGTGAAAAACAATATTATTTTCTTTTATCATTTCACGTATAAATTTAAAAAATACTCCATAATTTTCTTGTTCTTTTGGAAGGCGCAAAATCTTTGATGATGCCATTAATTGATCTACTCTATAATATTTTGAAAATAAATCAGCAATATCTTTTAAATCTATAATTATTTTTTTTTTATTAATATGATAATAAAATATAAAATTATTTTTTACCATCATCTGATTGAAAAATAATTACAAATGACTGCCACCTTAAATAAGTTATTAATTCTTTAATTGCATTAGGGATGATATTTAATGGTGGTGACATGCTAAAAAACATATCATAATCTATAAAAAAAAATTATTTTAATAATTAAAAAAAAAAAGTTAATTACAATATTTACCTTGTTCTATATTTTCTATATTATTAATATTAAAGCAAGGAATCTTAAAATGATGACACATTGATCTTAACATAAAATCTTCTTTTGAATTATTTGTTATTGGAATAATTATTGCTGTGATTGCATATTGAATAATATCACAAACTAAATAAACATTAAAAAAAATTTTTTTTTATTAAAATTTAACTTACATTTATCTTCAATAGTTGAAAAATATTGTGAAGATGGTGAAATAAGATTCAATGAAAATTCATATTTAACAGCATTTTGATTATTCCAAACATCAATGGCATGTTGTAAGTTAATCCATTGTATGGTATCTTTTGAATAAATTGTACCTATTCTATACTCGTATCCAGCATTTGAAGCAATGCCATAATAAATGTTTTGACTGATTAAAGCAAAAGTAATCAAGAATATATTTATTTTATTAATAAATAATAAATGATATGATAGTTTGTTGTAAATCAAGCGCATGACAATAATTTTTGCTTTGCGCTTTTACAAAATATATATTTGATATATATATATATATATATATATATATGTAGATATAGATATATTTTTATAACTAAACTAAATGAAAAACAAAAAACGTTTCTTTCAGTAAGTGTCTAATATTAAGACATGTCCATATATACTTCAACAAAGATCTTTTCTTTAAATAATATAATTAGCTAAAAGTTAAAAATTGAATAATTTTTTTTAAATAGTTATTTACTAATAGCAAAAAAATTAATTTATAAAATGAATATAAAAAAAAAAAATTTTTTTTTATTATAAAGTATTGCCTAAATTTAAAAAGTTAAAATATTACTGTCTTCTCTTTTATATATTATTTCTATTCATAAATAAATATATAAATAAATATAAGTAGTACTATTAAATATATTTAGTTGTAATATTTGAAGAAGCTTTAAAAGAAGTATATACACTAATATAATTGACTAAAAATGGCCATTAAGAGTATTCTTTACGCATAGTGACACGTCCTTTCATGACAAGCTTTTGGGCATATTTACAAACTAAAAGATGTGTAGCAGTTCAATTAATTGAGTGATAAACATCAAACGAAAATTGTTAACAAAGTCTTAATAAATGGCTTTTTGTAGGATAATCTTTTTAATGTTGGTAAGAAAAGGATTGAAAACATTTGTAAAAAAATTATATATATTATTTATAACATTATTTTATATTATTATTTATATTTAAAAATATATTATATTTGTTTTTAAAGAAAAATTTTATATTTAATTTTTTTTTTATTATATAAAATAATACAGTTATATATAAAAATTGGATAAGAAATGTTATTATAGGTAAATTATATATTATTTTTTATATTTTGTTAAATTTCTAATATTAAGAAATTGTCTTTGCGTTAATATAAGTTAAACTACATGTATTAATTGACCAATTTCATTATTACATTCATTACAATTAAATTTTGCATGTAAAGGTATATGAAATGATGGTAATAATATATGTTTTATAAATTTTCTTCCATTTTCTATACCTAAAAAATTTTTCCATACATCTTTTAATGTTTGATTATATAGTATTCCAGTAGTTATAAGAGATTTGATTGTAATACAATCTAAATATTTTTCTTGAACAAAGTTTGCTTGTGTTGTCTTATTTGATATAAGTATAAAATTCCATATAGTTAAAAATCCAATAGGAAAAAAGATAATTGCTGGTAGTAAATATCCAAATATTGCCATATTTGTTACAAGTATATGATGCTGTTTATTACAAAATATTTCAAACCATGGTAAGTAACTTAAGGCATCCTTTTTATAACAAAATGTATCATTATGATAAGATGAAATTAAATGCATCCAAAATGTATTAAAAGTATAAATAATAACAACGAAAATTCCAATCCATAAAAAAGATAAAAATTGGAAAAAAAATCTATGATTACGTGCTCCAACACATTGATTTATCCAAATACAATGATGATCCATTAATACTATACATTTATCACAAAAACTACAATGATGTGTACCATATGGTTTAAAACCAAAACATTTTTTACATTTTGGCTCAGAATTAATCTTTAATTAGAATAATTTTTATTTTTAAAAATTAAACATACCTTCTTTGGTGTTCCAGGATTTATAAAAACAGCACAATTATAATTAAAAAAAATTTGAACTATTAAATATATTGATAATGGAAAAACAATATATAATTGCCAAAATGGTTTATACAATAATTCATAAGGTAACATTATAGAATATATAATAAATATTTCAAATAATATTAAAAAAGTAGCAAGAAGATAACAAAACCATCCAAGAATTTTACTACATTTTCTAATAAATCTTTTATTACATAAAAAATTTAAATTTATAGTAATTTTTAATTTTGAAAATATAAAGTTGATTAATTTAACATTTAAAGTATAAATTGGATTAAGAATTAATCTTCTAATACCCATTTAATACTAATATATATTATTAGTTATAACAATAATTTTTTTTTTTTATAAATAATTTTTAAGATTAGAGGTAATTGTAAAACAAATAATAATACATCAATTATTAATTATTGGAGTAACGTTTATCTATACTAAAAAAAAAGAAATATAAGATTGGTGGTTGTTAGATATTAGATAAATATAATTAAATATATAATATAAGTATTTATTATAGTTGTAATATAAAAAAATATTTATAAAAAAAAAAGTTATAAAAATATTAAAAATGTAAATATTATTTTTATATCATTTACTTTTTATGTAAATTATATGACAGTCAAAATACTCGTATAATTTAAAGATATGGATTATTTTATATAAGAAATAAAGTATAAATAAAAAAAATAATTTAGACTAATGTCTCCTTTTGATCTATTTTTGATGAAGTTTTATTAACTTGATTATTTTCTTTATTATGTTTATTTTTCGATTGACTTGATACATTTCCAGATGAATTATGTGGTGGAGTTAAATTATTGTGTGAATTTTCATTTCTAACATAATTATTATCAAATGATGTTATCATTCCATTAGTATTACTTGAAAATTCTGTTGTTATTCTTGGTGTACCAAATTCATTAGAAATATTATTTGAACTTTCATCTTCTTCATAACCATTATTAATGTATTGTCTATCATCTATATCTTCATTTATCCAAATATTATGTGTTCCTGATGTTATTGTATTACCATTAACAATATTTGTAGATGTTATATTATTATTTTGTTGGAAATTTGGAGTTAGTAATCCAGAACCTGAAGTAAAACCTGTTGATTGTTCAGGTAAATTATTTAATAATGGTGACACTTTTTTTTCTTTATCATCTTTATTTGTATCATTCTTTTTAACAGAACTAAGTCGTAAATTTTCAATATTTTTAAATAATTTTCCTTTTAAAATGAGATCACCAAATCCAGCAGAATGTGAAAAAGCATAACCAGATCGAAGACTTCTTCTACGTGAAAGTTTTGTTTGTACAGTTCTAGGTATTGTTCTTGATTTAGGTTGTTTTGTTAAATGTTCAGTATCTGATTTCATTGATTTTCCTTTATATAATAGTTTATGAACTTTAATTTTATCAGCATAAGATGGATGAGTATCAATCCAAAAGAATCTAGCAATTAATACTGGCAATAAAAGAATAACTGATATTAACAGTAAACTAAACCAAAAATGTGGTGTTGACATTGCTCTAAATGTTATTCCATATGCTGGACTAGAACCTGCATAAATAGCTACTCGTGGTGATAATGCTTCATAATAAATAAATACCAATCCAAAGTAAATACCTACTGAAACCCAAACACAAAAATGATTAATTGGTGTCCAATATGATGTATCCATCATTATTTGTCCAGTTACAACAATCATAAGTCCTGTAAAAGTTGTAAATGATAACATTGCATAATCATTTAAATCTTGACCATACTGATTAGTAGCATTATATAAAGCTGCATAAGGTACAAAAAATATAACTAAACTACTTACAATTCCATGCATAACTGAATATATAAATATTCTCATATTAAAAAATAAATTATATTGTCCAGGAATATAAAGTTTAGGAAACATTATAGAATAATCATCATCAACATCTTGATCTAAAACACCCATTGCTAAACATGGAAGTGCAGTAAAAAACAAATTATAACAGGAAATTAAAACAGGATCATACAATGGCATAGCAGAATATCCACAAAAAAATGAATACCAAAAATGTACTAATGTAAATGAAAAATTTTTGTAAAAAAAATATCTTAAAAATTTACACATTCTAAAGTATGACCATCTTCCATGTACAAGTAATAAACGTTGTAAAAATTTAAATTGTCCAATACTATAATCTGATGCTAATACTGCTTGCATTCCTTCTTTACCAGAAATACCAACACCAATATGAGCTGTCTTAATCATACTAACATCATTAGCTCCATCACCAACTGCTAATGTTACTACTTTTTTATTTCTTTTAACTAAATCAACAACTTGAGCCTTTTGTAATGGTGTAACTCTACAGCAAATAACAGATTGACATTCACAACTAATATCAAGAAAAAATTTTTCTAATTTAGGACTTAATGCATGTGTTAAAGAATCACCATTAATAACAAGAGCAAAACCTTCTTTATCTTCCTCATCATTTTCACCACTAAAATTTCTATCCTGATTTGAATTTATATTTTCATTATGTGATATTGATATATTTGTTGAAGCATTTTTCTAAAAAAAATTAACAATTAATTAATAAAGAACAAAAAATTATTTAAAAGCGCAATTATTAAATTTATTATATAAGCATTTAAAAAAAATAAAAAAAAAATTTAATATTATTTATTTTATATGTTAGTAAATTTTAAGCATATTACTTATTTGATTAAAAAAAGGAAATCATGTTATTTTAATAAAATTAGTATATATTTTAATAATTATTATGTTGTTAAGATTGTTAAAAATATATTAAAATAAAATAAAAAAATTTTTACGTCATTCAATTTTTCATAATTATATTTTTTTGTCTTCATTAAATGACTTTCATTTAAAAAATTAAATTTCATTTTTTAATGAAATAAATTATACACAAAACTAACCGAATTCAATGAATAATATAATGATTTATCATATTTTACACTAGTTTCTATTTTTCTTGGACTTAATAAATTTGTTTTTTCTTTTTCAAGTTCCAATCTCTCTAGTGCAGCAATAACATTATTAATATATGTACTAACACTTGACCCCTGTTTATAGATGGTAAAGATAATGTTATTTACAAAGGGAAATAATTAAAAAAAAAATTTAACAATGATAAGGTAAAGGTAAATTTAAAATTTAAAGAAAATATGGTTGAATAGAATATAAATTGTAACAGGAAAACCGTACATTAATTTAATTTGAAAAAAAATTATAACTTACTTTTGTTTTTCCACGTTCTATAATTCTTTTTGTATCTTTAAGTTGAATTTCAACTTCATCAGATGTTGTTCCATCAATAACCATAATATCTTTCATTTGATCTGTTAATAATTTACAACTGAAACCTATATTAATTGCAGTTTCAGTTTTATCTCCCGTTAAAACCCATATCTTAATATTAGCAGCTGTTAATTTTTCTATTGTTTCAGGAACATGTTCCTGAAGTTTATCTTCGATTGCAGTTGCACCAATTAATGTTAAATTAACTTCTAATTCATCATATAATTTTCCTACTTTTTCATCTCTGTTTTCTAATGCAGATGCAGCAATTTTAAGACGTCCTAACCATTCATAACAAATGTCATCACTTAATTCTTTATATGCAACACATAATGTTCTCAAACCAGAGGAAGCAAATTGATCAAGATGTTGTGATGTTGCTTCAATTAATAATCGAGGTGTATTTGGTGATATTCTTTTAAGAATAATTGTATCAGCTCCTTTACAATAAAGTTTTAATTTCCCATCAGGTCCCTTAACAATAACTGACATTCTTTTTCTTACATTATCAAAATCAAGAAATTGCAAAACCTGGTAAACTTCTTCTTTTCCATTTATTTCTAATGTTACACTTTGTGGTGTTCTACTTTTAAAAACATAACCAAAATTTCTTGCAGCTGATGTTAAAGCAGCTTCATCAGGTGATTGAGCTTGATATTCTAAAATATTTCCTGGTTTTCTTTCAGGCATTACTGTATGACAAATTCCTAATAATCTCCAAAATTCATCAACCATTGTTAATTTATTTTCTGTATCTTCTAACAATGTTCTATCATAAAATTTAAAATTTTTTTCATACCATCTATTTTTTGAAAAATCAAGTGGTTCTGTATATTCATCAATAATAATAGTTTCTCCTCTTTCATTAATTACATCACCATAACTTCTTCCATTTATTGAACATTTATTAAAAGTCATCACATTTTGTGTTAATGTTCCTGTTTTATCACTAAAAATATATTGAACTTGCCCAAGTTCTTCATTTAAAGTAGTTGTTCTTGCTCTTGCTGGTACATCATTTTTTGAATCATACATTTTTCTATCAAAATTAATCCATAATGAATGAACAAATCTTAAAATTTCAACAGAAACATATAATGAAATAGGTACAACAGTATTAAGTAATATAATATAACTAAAAAACATTAAAAATGCTATTAATGCTATTTGTCTTCCACTTTTTTCTTCAGGATTTGGAATAACTTCTTTATCCCATGATAAGTATGTTTGAAAATTTCTTCCCGTTGTCCATTCCCATACACCACATAAAATTGTACATATAAGACACATTGCAAGTAAAAATAAAACAATACCCATTATTAAAAAATTAAGAAATTTATCAATAGATGTTCTTTTAAATTCAGAAACACCTGAATTTTGCATTAATTTTGTATCTTTTCCTGCAAAAACTACAACACCATAACACCATCTTGTATTACGAAGACGACATCCTCTAAGGAGCATACGATTATTATCTATTGGATATGTATCACCATTAAATTCAAGTTTACCTTCAAATCTTGATAATCTATTATTTGGAGGTTCACAAATTATTTTACCATCAAATGAACTAATATCTTTTAAAATATCACCATAAATTGCTGTTTCAGGTAATGCTGATCTCGTTTTTAAATTAGTTTCACCATCTAATTCAGCTGTTTCTATATAACATAAACCATGAGGTTCACTTGATGATAATAATAAAACATCAGATGCAATAAAATCTTCATTTTCCATTCTAATAATATCACCAACTTTAACATTCATCCATTTTTCTTCAACTAAATGTCCATTTCTAACAACCATTGCAATTCTATTATTAACTTGACGATCAGTTCTATGTCTTTGAAAATCATCATATGCATCTTTAATACCAGAAAAAGCTAAAACTATTACTAGTGGAATAGCTGTTGAGTACCATGATATAGAACTAATCCATTTTATAAATTGTAAGCACATAAGAAGTAAAAAGTATGCATTTGCGAGACGTCTAAATTGTTCAAAGAGATTCTTTGGGACAAATGTTATAATTGTATATTTTGATGTTTTAATAAAATTATCCTAAATGTAAAGAAAAATATTATTGTATATTATAAAAATAAAAATAAGTAACATACAGCATATTTAAATTGTTTATTAAATTCCTTATTATTTGCTTTTAATATTCTTTGTGTTTCACTTTTTCCTTTCCAACTAATCTTTTCTTTAGCTATTTTCATACTGTCTAATTTAATAACATTTCGTTTATTAGATAATAATTTTAAAAAATTTTTAATTTTTTTAAAAAATGAAACTGATTTATTAGTAGAAGATATATTATTTCCTATTTCTAAATTTGGTTTTAATGATTTATTTAAATTACTATTATTTTCGTTTTTTTTAATTTTTATATCACTATTTATCGTGGTTGTATTATCCTGTTTTAAATTATCATGTAAAGTATTCTTTTCTAAAGATTCATTAGAAAAATGTTCTTGATTTTGTCGTGGTGTTTGTTGATAATTTGGATCACCTATATATATTATAAAAGAAATAATTTTTTTTAATTAATAAAAATTACCTATATTACTATTTTGAGTACCTAAACTTTGTGACGTTTGCTGGTTTTGCTTTTTATAATTATCTAAAAAAAATAGTAAATTTATATATATATATATAAAATGATAAAACAAATAAAAAAAATGAAATAATAAAAAATTGATTTAGTTAGTTAATGTAATGTAATAATAGCTAACATTCACAACGATTATTTATTATAATATGAATTAGAAGTAAAGATATCATATAACTTTATAATTAATCGTACAAATATAAATATAGTTTATCTTTTGAGGTAGTGTGATGTTTGTATATGCTTTTAAGTTCCTAACATAGAAACTTTTAGAAAAAGATTATGCTATCTAAACTTAAGGTTATCTTAAAATTAATATAGTATAAAGTAATAAAAGTAAAGAAATAAAAATGACGTAATAAAAATGATTTTGGTAAGAAATAATGTTTATTAAAATCAGTATTCCATTTCTAGGGTTATACAAATAATAATTGTATGATATTACAATATGACTCAACAAAGAGATTAAAAATTTGACTTTTATTCTATTTGCTTATATTAACCATACCTTTAAAAGATAATAAAAAAAAATATAGTGCTTTTATCAACAAAAAAAATAATAATAAAAAAATAGTTAGTAAAATTTCATTTAATTTTATGTTATCATTAATATTGTAACAAAATATTTAATATCTTTATATTTTAAATACATAAGGAAATTAGTAATTATTTTACAAAGATGTTATATATTATTAGAAATGAAACGTTATAATTTTATTAAATAAACTTTTAAAAATAGTTGTATTTATTAATAATATATATTGTAAAAATTACAATAATAAAGTATATAGTATAAGAAGAAATTAAAGTATAACCTAAGTGATAAATAATTCAACATATGTAAATGCATACATTAATAAATGAAATTGTTTGTTTAGTAAATAGAATTGTTAACACTTTTCATAAGAACGAATTATTTAAAAAGTATCATTATATTGTATAAAATTATAGTTATATTTTTCCTTATTAACCATAAAAAGATAAAAAAATTTTAAAAATTTTTATTTACAGTAGAATAAGGAATATAAAAAATTAAATACTATATTTTAAAAGATATTTTTTAAAATAAATTACAAACAATTTATTAATAAGATTGTAGCTAATTATAAATAAAAATATATGATCTATTTTGTTATTATATATAATTCACTAAATCTAAAAATCAAAATCAAAAATTAACATAATAAAATTTTGCATAGAAATTAACATTAAATTTAAATGATAATATTTTATGTGTAAGTATTATGTATGCTTTTGATAATGATAAGGACAATAGTTCATAAAATATAAGTATACAATATTTCAATTCTAATAATATGTGCTTCATATTATATAAAAATAAGTTTAATATTTAAGTTGAAATGAATAAACAATAGATAAATCTACTTAAAATGTAAATAGGGAAACTTTTAGAGGAAAATATTAAAATTGAATAAAGTAATATATATAAAGGTAAATATTACATATTATCATTTTATATAAAACTATATTGCAATATTTTTATAAAAGAAATTTATTTTATTGTTATAAAATTTAAAAAAAAAGAGATTTACGAATCTTGAATTTGTAAAATCTTGTTAAATACTCATACAACAAATCTATATTTATTATGTTTCTGGTAATATTAGCTCATGCTTTTTATTAATCTTTATAAAAGTAGCTTTATTTGACTTTTTAATCCTTTTTTCTATTTGATTAAAAAATTAAATATTAGATAAATTAACTGTAATTTTATATAAATATTAGAAAATATGAAAAAGTCATAAATGCAATTCTAAATAAAAAAAACCTTTTTGATTTATTATAAAAAGTTTTTAGTTCATACTTTTGTATAAATAGTGATAAAATTATTGAATATTAATAAAAGTTTTTCAAGCAAATTAGGAAAAGTTTAGACTCATGTAAACATTTATCATCCTCTCACTATTAGTAATGATTAAAAAATTAAAGTTTGCTTTACATAAAATATATTATTAATAATAAAATTTAAACAACGAAAGTATAATCTTACAGAGTTTGCAAAAATTATAAAAATAATATTTTACCTCTTTTTTCTAAACATTTTCATATTTCATATTTTTTATTATTCAAATTTTACATAAAAAAATATTAATTAAAAAATAAACAAACCTGATGTTATTGAATGATTTTTATCCATTTAATAATATAACTTTTGTAAATACAAAATATTTTTTTATTAACTGTTTAAAATTATTTTTATTTGTTCAATAAATTTGCAATCTTTTGTATATTTCAAATGATTTTGAAAAAAAATTTTTTTAATGAATTTCTAAAAAAAATTATTATATAAATATAAAAAAGTAGTATTTAAAATGACAAAAAAGTTACAATTTTTTAATAGTTGTTATTAATTAAATATTGATTATTAAAAACCACTTATTAATAATTTAAAAAAAATAACTTCTTATAGTTTGTTTTAATAGGAAATTGAAAATTATGGTTGATATTTTAGTCAATATTGAGGATATATAGTCATATCCATTTCCCAAAAGTTATCTTTTTTGATTAATAATTAAAAATAAATTATTATTAATAATTTTTATCTAAAAATTATAAAATGTTAGTGGTATTTAAAAAATATTAGTTTTAGTTAATTTGTTAAATTCAAAGATTAAACAAAAATTTTAAAAATAATACATCGGAATGATAAAATATTTGTTCCTATATGATGAGTAATCAAGTAATGTTAAAATCTTATAACTAATAAAAAAAATTTTTTAAAACAAAGAATGTTATATATGAAAATTAAAGGAAATAGAAATATAAGTATAAATATAAAATATTTTTATAGTGTTTCATAAAATGCCTTTAAATAGAGATAAATAAATACATAATATTTTAACATAAATTTTTCTAATTACAACATTAATAAGTCATATATTATACATAAAATGAATAAAGTTTGTAATAAAGAAAATGTTATAATTTTAATAAATAATTGAAATTTATACACTTTTTTTTATAAAGATTAAATTTAAAAATACTCTTTTACTTAGAGATAATTTTTTTAATTGTAATAGAATTTTATTTTGTGGCTGCTTAGTTGCCTTGGTATTTTTTTGTTGTTGTGTAATAACAACGATAAATTGGTTTATAATCTTTACAAAACGATATAATATTTTCAGTATATAATTTAAATTAAAGTTTTAAAATAATATATATTTTTATAGAAAAAGTTTTATAACTATTATTTTATAAAATTAATGACTATATTTTAATATAATTTTTAAAAATTAGAAAGAAAAAAAAAGTAATTTTTATTTTATAAATATAC
Organism: Strongyloides stercoralis; assembly: GCA_029582065.1. NCBI lineage: Eukaryota > Metazoa > Nematoda > Chromadorea > Rhabditida > Strongyloididae > Strongyloides > Strongyloides stercoralis. The sequence goes on from JARPTA010000003.1 coordinate 1,059,307, forward strand.
GTATATTTATACATATATATTATATATTAATATTTTAATTACCATGTAAACTATAAACTATTGCATAAAAACAATAAAACTTAACAAGCCTCAAAAACTATAGCAAAAAATGTTTAATATAATTGTATAATGAAATTAATTTATTAATATTTATTACTACATTATATCTAATAAAAATAACTATTAATAATATTATACGCTTAAATTAAAATTAAATAATTTAAAAAATATATGAAATTATAATATTATTAAAATATTAAAATTAAAAATTTTATTTAATTTTTCTTCTTATTTAAAAAAATAAATAAATACTTATTTATAACTGCTTTAAATAAAATTATTAAATTAGAAAGGTACAACTATATATTAAAATAAAAGTAATAATGATCAAATCAAATTCACAGTCATTTTTAAATTTTACTTAATTTTCTATTAGCAAATATAAATTATTGCACTTTGGATGTAGGTATTCGTAAAAAAAATTGTGTTCTTATAGCTTACATCTATCATACATAAATCCAGTTTTACTTATAACAAAAAAAAGTTTATTTCCTTTATGTCAAATTTTAAACAAAATGACGCATAAAATTTTTTGTTTAATCGGTATATTTTAAGTTGATCAATGTTTATGTGTATGAATTTAAACTTTAACATTTGTTTGACTTAAATTTCAAAAGTATGCTAAATTGTAACAATAATGATTATTTATTATAACTTCACATTTTCTTAAAATAAAAAAAAAATCTACTGTAATGTTTAATATATTAATAAATAGAAGTAAATATAAATATTTAATATATATATAAGAATGATAATTATTAATATAACTTTTTCTTAAACAATATAGTATAAACTATTTATAGTACTTGACAAAAAAAACTAACTATCATTTGTTTACATTGTTTAATATATGTTAAATACATATATTTGATTTATTATTTTTTTTAAAGAATATTTTTTTTCTGAAGATTTTTTATTTCACTTAGTTAAATAACAATAAGATAAAGAATTTTAAAAATAAATACATTGTTAAAAATAAATACATTGTTATAAAAATGGTTATATGGATTAATAAAGATTGTACTGTGATTTTTAATTTTTATACAAAAAATTAGTAAAATTATTAAAAATATTATTTAATTTGACATGTAACTTTTCATATATTATTTATTTTGATTAAATTTGTTATTTATTAATTATAAAAATATATATGTTACAGACATTTATGATTTAAAAAATTTTGTACCAATGAAGAAAATTTAAAATTTTTTTTTTCCAATATTGTATTATACATCATTTGGAAAAAAATTTAAAAAAATGTATTTAAATGTAATGTAAATTTGTTTAATTAAAGTTTTTCAATTTTTTTTTGTCATATAAAAGTATAAATAGTTTTTTGTATAAACTTAAAATTAAATATTGACACAATATAACAAAAAAAATTAGAAATAAATTGATCTTTTTAAAATTTTAATATTATTCAGACAAAGAAATATTATTTTATTAATTTTTAAATATTTATTATATCTAAAAAAGTTATATAATTTTTATACTAGTATTTAAATAAAGAAAAAATTAATAATTATATTTGAAAAAAAATTGATTTGTTATTTTTATTTTATTTCAAGTTTTTTTTTTCTTCATACAACGACCTTTTATATTTTGGCCAAAATAGTACTAGAAATACTAATAATAATAGTAATACACAGCCTGCCCAAATTATAAAAGGAACTAAAGTATATTAATAAAATTTTTATTTTTATTAAAATAATATCTTACCTTTCCATGTTGGTATAGTTGGATCATATCCATTTGTACATGTTTGTTCTTTTTGTTGTTGAGGTGTTATTAATCCTGTAAAAGCATTTGTAAGTAATAAAAAAACTATTCCTTCTAATTGTCTAAAATATTATATATTTATTTTTATAATAATATTAACATAAAATAAATTAATTATTTACCCCATAATACATATTATTCCTGTTGATGTAGCTTCAGCTACTGGAAAAGTAACTTCAACACCAACTTCTAATCCAATTGGATAAATTGCAAATCCAAAAAATCCAAAAAAAACAATACTACAAATAATCCACCATTCAACATTTGTAAATTGAACAGCTATTGTTAATGATATAGCTGATAAGCCAGCAATAATAAAACAAAATTTCATTGTTTCTTTAAAAAGTTTTGTTTGATCAACAATAATACCTGAGATAGCCGATCCAAATAACCCTGAAACAATTAAAACTGCTCCCATTATTCCAGAGAATGATGAACTGTATCCTTGAACACATAAAGCTGGTTGTAAATTATTATATAATGTATTAAATAAACCAATTGCTCCACCAAGACATATTGCTAAAATAATAAATGATTTTGTTCTAAAACATCTTTTTAATCCATTCCAAAAATTTAATGATTCAACATCATTTTCAGTTGCAGGTGATACTGGTGTTGGTGGTTTAGATGATTTAATAAATAAACAAACAATCCATGATAAACATGACATACCAAAATTTATACCATTCTAAAAATAAATATTATATAAGTAAAAAATTATTATATTTTTTAATTACAAGACGCATAAAGTCTGTTTCTGTAGGTTGGGACACAATTTGAGGTGATATTGAATACATAAAGGCAATACCTAGTGGATTTGCCATTGATGCTAATGTGTTTGAAAAAGCTCTTTGTTTTTCAGGAAACCAATATGCAGACATTTTTGTTGGCAAAAACATTATAAAAGGTTGAGATATTGATGCTAATGATTGACCAATCATTACTATAACAAAACGAGTTGGTTTATCTGTTATATATGGTGCTGTAGATATTAAACGTAATATATTTCCAATCATATTAATAGTTCCACCTATTATTGCTGAAGCTCTAATTCCCCATTTATCCATCATATACATTGACAAAAATCCAATTGGTATTGATATAACAAGAAAGATACTATTTAAAAATAATGCAGCATTATCATTACCATAAAATGAATTTGTTGGAAAAGTAATAGATGCATATGATATCCATGTCATAGCGTTTGAAAAATTAACTAAAATTACTGCTCCTAAGATAAGCCATCTTTGCCAATATGAACGATATACTATATTTTTATTAGAATCAATTGAAATTGATTTTAATGACATTTCTAAAATATTACATTACAAACTTTAACATCTAAAAAATTTTTTTTAATTATAAATTATTACTTTTTTTTTTAAATAAATTATAAGAAAAACTACAAATTATTTTATAAAATTTTATTTTAAACTGTTTATAAGTATATATTAAGAATAAATATTTTTTACTTCATTTTATAAGATAACTTTTTATAATATACTCTATTATAATTATTATACATTTTGTGAATAATATTTTCATTTTGTGATAGTATTAATTATTGATATATGTTGTAGCAATTATTCTTTATTAATTTTGAAAATGTATGTTTCAAGTATGTGATAAGAAAAGTAATGTTTTTAGGTATAATAAATTTTTACATTCTATTCATATCAAAAGTAATAAAAATAATTTTTATAATTATTATCAAAAATTTTATTATAACATTATTTAATGTAAAAGATAAAAAAAAATTTATTTATTTTTTTAATAAACATTCTTCTTGTTGATCTTTATACTAAATTTTTTTGCATAAATTTAAATATTTATTTTTTTTATTATTAACAATTATTGTTTTAGTTTTTTGCTACTTTCTTTCATAAAAAAATATATAACAACTTTTTATTTAATTTTTTTTAATTATTAAAATATATAATAGTTAAATAATAAAAAAATATTTTAATGATAAAATTATTGTTAGAAAAATTATGTATATAATGTAACTAAAAAAGTTTTAGAAAATGATTGTATTTAAGAAAAAAAAATGTATTGTTTAAATTCTCTAAAATATTTTGTTTTATTTTTAACCAAAGAAATATTAGAAAAATTAAAGGAAAAGGTCTTATATTTAAAAGAAAAATTAAAATACATCCCAAGTAATGAAACATTTTTAACATATTTTTATATTAAAATGACTTATGTATTTAAAATTAAAAGATAGTTGTATAACAAATGATTCATTAAATAAAAATAAACAAAATTATTTCGCTATTAAATTGTCTAAATTAAAGATCAAATTTTTTTTTTCATTAGCAGTATCATACTCATCTGTGAACAGTTTTTAAAATAATGCAAAAATGTTTTGCATGGATATTTTTAATGTTATTTTTAAATAAATGAATAATAAAATAAATGAATAAAAAAAACAAAGTTAACGACTTTTAAAAGAGGTGATTTAAAAAGATTTTGTCATTTTAAATTTAAAAAGAATAATTTTTAAAATAATTTTTTTTTTCTAAAAAAAATATCAATATTTAATTTTTTTTATTTAAATAAAAATTAATGATGTTAGAAGTTTGGTAGCCATGAACATAATAGTTTTAAAATGTACTGGCCTTCAAACTTCTTACCTCTTTAATTTGATAATTTTATTTTATGACTTTTGTAAGACATAATTTTAAATGTTATCATTTGTTGTCAAATTATTATTTGAAACTTTGTAAATTTTTATAAATTTTTTAAGAATAAATAATAAATATAGCATAACAATATATCAATTCTATTTTTTGTCATGTAAAATAAAAAATCTAAAGTTTTGTTTTAATTTTTATATTAAATAATGTAAGTTATTTGTAATAAATCAATTTAAAATTTATACTTTTTTTTTAATATAAAAAGAAGATTTATAAATTTTTATATTTAATAAACTAATATATTTTAATTTACTCTTAAAATTGTTATTTAAATGTTAAATAAAATAATTATCCAAATTATTTAATTAGTAACCTTTTAAAATTGTGATATTGTCCATGTCTATCACTTTAATATATATCTTATGATAAAATAATTTTATATATCGGAGTTTTGTCATTCCAAAGCATTTTGTCTTTTTCCAAAAGATGTCATAATTTCAAAACAATTAGGTTGATATTATAATAAAATTCAGTTAACCACCTATTTCTTAACAAAGAATAAAATTATCAGGTTGTATATAAAATAAGATTTTCTTAAAAATTATTGTTAAATTTACAAGTATATATAATTAAGATTTTACATATATATATTAGATATTTAATATATATCAATATTATAAATCAAAAATGTATCACATTATTTTATCTTTCAAAAATTCTAAAATAGGTTAATGTATTAAGTTAAAATATATATATATATCTTTTTTAATCTTTTAATATATAAATAAAACTGTATTTTAATTAATTTAAAAAATTTTATGTACTAGTAAAAATATAATTTTACAATTATATATAAGTAAATATTTAAGAAATTATTAGAAATAGTATTTAATTTTATAAAAATATTTACATTTTAATATACTTAAAACTTTTTTTAATTTTATTTTTTAATATTTTTACTTTTATTATTATAATAAGTATAAAATTAATTTTTTTTTTTGAAAATAAAAATTTTATATTTTTTTTTATTATATTTTATATAATAACTTTTTTATTTTAGTATATTTATTAATAAACTCAACTCATTTTTTTAATTTTATTTAAATTATAGGCGCTTTCTGAAACAAAGGTTTGTTTTAAAATAGCTATAAAAATCTAATTTTTATAGATTTTCTTTGTGTAAAAAGCTTTAAATAACCTATTAATAGTAAAAGGAATAAATAAAAGAATCAATTTGACAATTGTTTTAAATATTTAACAAAGAAACAATCATTCAACAATATGGTTCAATCTTAATGTATTATATTGATAAAATTCAATATTACATCTTATTCAATCATTTTCACAATTTTAATTTTTATGATATTTAATTTTTTAATTCTATATATTATGCTATTGTAAACGTTTCTTTCTTCTGGGATTGTTTATCTTGGTATCCATGAGATGATACAAGAATAAACATTCCTTGACTAAAGATTCATTCACATTAAATATTATAAATTATCTTTTAACATTATATTTATATTTTAAAATTAAATTTAAAAAAATTAACATTTTTAAACCAATAATATTTCATCAATTATCTTGTAATTAAAATATATTTTAAAATTAATGTTCTCATCAAAATTATAATGAGGATATTTAATGTATAGTAAAAATAATTTATATTAAAAAAATAATTGTACTGGTAGATATTTAAAATATAACAGTTTTGTACTTTTATAAATTATAAAAATAGCCAGCTTTTTATTAAAATAATCATTTTTGTAATAAAAAAATAATTAAACTTTATAAAGTTTAAATTACATTTATTTAAATGCATATTAAATTATTTTCTTTAATTATATTATAAAAAAAAAATAATTGTTCTTGTAAATTATTTTTAAAAGTAAGTGGTGTAATATAAAATTAATAATTAATAACATACTGAATTGCTTCAAAATAAGAGGTGTTTATAAGAAAAATTGTATTCGACACTTTAGATTATAATTTTCAGTAGCAAATTTTCAAAAAGCAATAATTAATATTTTTTTTATATGGTAATTGATGTAATTTAAAATAAATTTTTTTTATTACCTATAGTCTAGCTTCTGTAATCATTATCATTAATATTTAAACAAACAGGAAATCGTTAAGGCGTTTTTATCTAGAATAATATTATACCTTAAAACCTTTAAAATTAGTCTTGTCTTTGTATTTAAATGAAATCATTCCTCAATATTTAGAATTAAAAAAATTTATTTTTAAAATATATTATTTTTAGGTTCATTTTTGTTAACTATGGCATCTCCTCATTTTGGATGGTTTAGATATGCTTTTTTTATTGTATATCTTATAACTCTTTTTCAAGTAAATTTTTCTAAGACTACAGACGATCTTCGTCAACTTAAATATATGACAAAAAATTTTCCGTTAGATAATGAAATGAATAATGATAATTTTATTAATTTACCTGATCAAAACGGTATGTATTTTTTTATATATTATTTTATTTTACTTTAAATATTATAATATTTATAGATATTTACAAAATTTTTGATATTGCTTCTTTACAAAAACGCAAAAATGAATTTATTCGTTTTGGAAAAAGGAAAAATGAATTTATTAGATTCAAAAAAAGAAATACAAAAACTTTTTATAATAAATTAAATGACCAAATTTTACCAGTTGTTTCTATTTATGATATAATTGATAATGACAATATACATAGCACAAATAAAAGAAAAAATGAATTTATTAGATTTGGTTAAAAAAAAAGAATAAAAATTCTTTATCAATTAAGTTTATTTTTAATTAAAATTCAAAGATGATTTTATTTAAAGGTTTTTGATATTACTTATTAATATTTTATGCTTTTTTTATCCATCTTAATATTTTAATTTCTTTTTTATATTTGTGCAATATAGATAAGAAATTATGTGGTAAATTTAATGGCATTGGAAATTGGATACTTTTATAATATTAATATTTTATAAATAATATTTGTGAATAATTACATTTTGGCAAGTGATTTTTTTTAAAAATAAAAATATCTTTTTTAAATAAAAGATTGTTCCAAATTGTAAAATTTTTGACAATCTTAATATATAATTTTTTACTCTTTTGTTGTATGAATTTATGCTTCACCATAATTTTGTATAATAAAATTTTTTTTATATAATATTACTATATTTAATAGCTTAAAATACTGTTAAAAACTTTTATACTATGGTATTACGGTCATCTAAATGATATCATTGTATAAGTATACTTTACTAAGTAATTTAACTTTAACAATATATTAGTATTTAAACAAAAAATAACAATGTAAAAAAAAATGCTCTAAGAATGTATAAATTCAATAGCAATTAAATTTTTATTCATCTTTGGAATATAATAAAAACTTAAATAATATGATATATATTTTTTTATCATTTATTGCATGTCATAATAATTCTTTAAATAAACTAAATAAAAGATGACGGAAGTAATGTGTATAAAATTTTTCAGTAACATTTTGATAAGAGGTTCAATATTTTTCTTTTATATCAAACAATTACTCAAATTCAATTAAAGGAAGTATTTTTATTTTTAATTTTTCTAAAATATTTATCATCTAATAACATCATCCTCCAAATTTCTATTCTTTAATTATCTATATTTAATCTTTTCAAAAGCCAATATTAAGAAATCACGCATTTTATCTATTTTTGGATGAATAAGTTGATGTAATTTTTGGTTAGAAAAATAGATAAAACTTTCAATTACCGGAAACATTTGTTTGGCAACATGATATAACATTACTCATTTTATTATTTGTTATGCCTTATTAACTCAAAATTCTAAATACAATAGATGAATAATTTTTGTCTTTAGGCGGAAAAGTTGAACTTTAAAATTACTATAAATTGCTTGGAATTTTAATTTTTACTTTCAAATATATTTTAAAATTTATAGTAATTTCTAAAAATACTCATCTTACTATATATAAAAATATATATTTTTTTGTATTTGTTTTAGATTCTCAAAAAAAATAATCATGAATAAAAACATTATCATTGCTATATTATTTGGATTTTTATGTTTCAATTGCTTTGCAGCTATTGATACAGTACATGATGAAGGTATTAATAAATTATTTTAGTGTATAATTTGATATTTTTTTATAAAAATTTAACAGTTTAATAAGACAATTTTTAAATTTATTTTTAATTTTTAGCATCCAGAGGAGTAATTAATAATGGGATAAATGATCAAAGAGAGAATGATGATTTTGTTCTTCGAAAAATTTATCGCGATCTTATGACATCTATTGATCTTCTTGAACAGTATGCAGTTATGAATCATGGAATATTTCTTAATGAAGGACATCCACGATTAGTTGAGAAACGTAGAAATAAATTTGAATTTATAAGATTTGGTAGAAAATAAAGAATAAAAAAAAAGTATTATTTTTGAATAATTTTTTTATACTCACACACATTCATTTCCATACCAGAAGAACACGCTTGATATTGTCAAGATTTTAGAAGTTAATTTGTTTCAATTTTCGCAATTATGATCAAAAGTTAAAAATTTTATTTACGCCAACGTTACAGTTATAAAAAACTCAAAAGAAGCAATTTATGATAAACAATTTATAAAACAAAAATTTTCCTGGAGAGACATTTTATGCTTACTGTTGAATAATAATATTTTAATAATAATCTCCCAATATAATTTTTTTTATTTTAATTCCAATGTGTTAATTATTATTCAAGTCATGATATAATTTTTATGCCATAGTAAATATATTTGTATAGATAATAATACCCTTTTTTATTCTTTTTTTTATAAAATAAGTTTATAAAATGTGTTTTAAAAAATATGTTATAATCTAGCTATAATAAAGAACAAGCTATAATAAAGAATGATTATGGTTTTACTGCTACAAAGTAATTTTAAAAAATTATGTATAATTTTTAACTTAAAAATTACTTTATGATAACACATGGAAATTATTAATAAAATATTTAAATCTATAGACATTTTTTTTTTGTAATAAATGTATTATTTTATTAAAAAATTGTTATTTTATTATTTAAAATTATATATAGAAATATATTTATATTTTTTAATAATAATTAAAGTAATAACTACGTAAAAAACAATAAAAAATTTTAATTTTATTAAATTCAATATATTATTGAAATACATTTACTTTTAGAAAATATTTATTAAAAAAAGCAATTTTTTTCAAACATTTTTTATATTATTTTGTAACATTAAAAATAAAAATTATACTTTATTAATGTTACTCATTAGAACTTATTGAAATTTTTTTAGTATAAAAATTATAAAAAATTTTTGATAACAAAAAAAAACATGACAAAAAGATACGAAATATATTTTTCATAATAATTTTCTAATGTAAAAACTTTTTGTAATAATAGTAAAAAAATCTATATAAAAATTAAAAATTTAATTATACCAAAAACTGCAAACAATTTTTTTATGAAATTAAGCTTTTATTTTATTTTATTTGAAATAATCCTTTAATTTGTTAAGCTCTTAGAAGAATTAAAATTAAACATAATTTTCAATATATGAATGTTTTATAAAAAAAATATTTGTTAATTTAAAATAATGTATAATTTTTTTAATGATTTTAATTAATTAAAAAAATTTTTGGGGTAAATTTGGCTTCTCTTAATTAATTTTTTAGAAATAATTCATAACATAAAAGTATAATCTAGTGAATTTTCCTAGTAAAAATTTATAAAATATTTTGATTTTTATAAAGTATTTTAAATAAATAATTATCAGATTTATTTTTATTATTTTTATTAATAATTAAAATATTTAAGATTTTTTTAAATAATGTCATATATACTATTTTTTGTAATTTGTTTAAATAACACTTTAATTTTAATAACATCTAATTATTGAAAAAAAATAAAAATGAGGGAAAAGAAAAAATAATTACAACTTTATATAAAATTTTTTATATTGATGTATATTGCGTAATTCGTGTAAAATTTTAAATTTGCTTGTAATATGAAAAGCTTAACTGTGAAATATTTTTAAAAAAAATATATAAATTTTAAAATTAAAAAAATTTTAAAATGCAAAAGAATAATTATATTTACAAAAAAAAAAATAAATAATTATTATAAATGTATTTATAAAATAAAATGTAATCTAAGTAAAGTAATAAAAAAATTTTTTTTTGTCATTAATTTAAAAGTATATTTTTTTAATATACAAATTTTAGTATTCTTAAATTATATATAAACTTCAAACTCAATAAAATTGTAAAAAAAAAAATTAATTTTTAATTTGCTTTATTTTTTTGTTAAAAATTCTATTTTTTTTTAATTATTGTTTATCTTTTAATAAAAAAAATATATGTTGCAGCATTTAATGTCAATATATCAATATAAATTAATTACATTATTAAAATAAAAAAAAAAATTATATGTGACAAAAATTTTTTGTAAAAATTTATTATTAAATACAATATATTTATTTATTTTTATTTAAATAATAGTAAAATCTTAAGCAGTTATCATTTTTTCTTACACTTAATATACGTTTTATTAATAATCTTATTATTTTATTATAGTAAATATTATTACTATAATCTTTAGATATAAATGAATTGTTTAATGATGGTAGCATGTAATTTTTTTATAGTATATATATTATTATAGTTAAAAAGGTTATTTTAATTCAATTTTTTAATTACTAAAAATCAACTGTCATTATTTATTCGTATTTATTTATTTTAGGTTGTATAATATATTTTAAGCTAATGTTTTTGTAATTTTTTTGTGTTAGTTTAAAATCTAAGGATACTAGAGTAAATAGAATAATTTATTGATTTATTGTAAACAAAAATTATAGTTTTTATGAATTGTGATAAAAATTTAAATCTTAATTGATCGTGTGAATTTTTAACCTGCGCTGTGTTTACTTGCGTGAGACGCCAGTCAAAATAATAATATTTTTTTATTTAATTGTATTTGTGATTTTAACCATCATATTCCTTATTGTAATCGATACTTTATAATTGTAATTTTTTTAAGCATTTTTATTTATGTTTCTAAAATAAAGATTCTTCTAAAGGGAATTCCACATTCTATTAATTTAAGTAATTTATTAATTGTTTTGAGTTGTAATTTTATTGTAACTTATATTGCATTGTCTAATAAATTAATAGAATTTTTTATTTTTAAAAATTTACTATGTTGTGAAATCAGTATTATTTAAATTAATATTAAAAAAACATTGTTATAACAAAAATACCTATTAAAAAAATTTTTTTATTGTAGAAATTAATTTTAATATTATTTGTTATTGATATGAAAATTATTTAAGAATATAAAATATTATTCAAAATAGAAAATATTATAATATAATATCAATTATATTTTTACAATTATTTATTGTTTATTATGAAAGCATATTGTTAAGATAAAAATTTTTTTTTAAAATTAATAGATTATTTACATTTGTTATAAAATATTTATTTAGAACTTAAAAGGTTTTATTTAAAAAATAAATATTAAAATGAAAAATAAAATAAAAGATTAAATTTTATATGTTTTTTTAACTTTATAATAACACATATGAATAAAGTAATTTAAACAATTTTTGTATCATTTTTATCAAAATGTGATTTGATATTTCACCATATAGCAAACAAAAAAAAAACAACTTTTAACAAAAATAAATAAATTTTTAAATATTTTATTGGTTATATTTAATAAATATATTTTAAAGATAATATATAAAAGTTAAAACTTTAATTTTTAAGTGGAAATAGATTGATTGATTTACCACTGCAAAATTAAAATCTTTATTATACTTTGTTTATAAATATTTTTAATATTATGTTTTTATAAAATTTTAATCAATAGTTTTGATCACAGTTTGATTTCAGTTATATAAAAGAATTATCTTAAGACATTTTTTCAATAATTTATTTTTTTTTTTTTTGCAATTGTTGATAAAAATATTAATTTAATACAATAATAATAAATCAAAACAATTAATTTTCTTGTTGATTTTAATATTTTAAAAATTTATAAGAAAAAAATTAATAATTAGAAAGTAACTTAGGCTGTAAATAGTTATAAAAGTAATTTTTTTATATTCTCATAATGACATTGTATTTTGTTCTTCAAAAAATTTTTATTCGCAGTTATTATTTTTCAATTATTACTTAGAAAATACTCTTTTTTTAAAAACGAAAAAGTTGTTTATTTAAAATTGTGTATTGAATTATGTATATTTTGGTATATAATAAGTAATTAATTGCTAATCTTCTCAAAAAACTAAAGTACTTTTTTTATCTACTTTTATTTTGTACTTTTACAATATAATTATAAAAATAACATAAAAAAATAGTATAATGATTATAATACTAAATATAATAAAATGTATTTACTAATTTGTAAAAAATTACTATGACGTTTAAAAGTTCAAATTTGTTAATAAATCATTTTATTTATATAACTATACTATCAGAATATCTTCAATAAAAATTGTTTTTTATATTTTTAAATCATTAAACAAAATGTTTTTATAGAATTTTTATTCTTTTTTTTATATATAATTATATATTGATATAACACATAATTTAGAAATATAATTAACAAATTAAAAATCTTTTCAATTTATTTTTTAATAAATTTTTTTTTAGATTGATAATGACATATTTTAAAAATAAAACTACTACGTTTTTTTATTTATTTTTTTATTCTATAATTCTATTTAATTTTAGAAATCCTAAAAAATGTATTTATTTTGTTTATTCAATTATTATAATCATAAATATTATAATATTACATTGAATAGTTTTAAAAATAGTTTGAAGAAAATTAGCGATTTAAATATTTTTATATATTTTGAAGGTTAATACTATTTAATTAAAATTTATCTTTTTTAAGAATTAATATTATAAAAATTTAAAGTATATACAATTTTCTCTTTAATTATTAATTGAAAATACAATTTTCTATTTATTTTAAAAACTAAGAAAAGTAAGAAGAAGAATAGAAAACAATTCATTCTTAATTTTATTTTTATATGCATATTCTTTTGCAACAGTTAGTAAAAATTTATTAAATATTAAAGTATATTAATTTAAATCCATTTTTTAACATTTAACAATACGGATATATAAAATGTTATAAGTATTATTAAACAATAGTTTTAAATTTTATATAAATATCAAGTTTACCGCTTTTCACTTATTCTTATGTAATATTTTGAAATATATTTTTAAATTCAGAATTATCTTTATGATAAAAGTCGGACTTTTAAAAATGTTTTTCTTAAATCTTTTGAAATATATTTTTTCATATTAATGTTATAAAAATATTTCTTTTATTAAACATAATAATACATTTTTTTTTAATTTTTTTATATTTAATCTAATTAAACATTCATTATTTTTTGATAACTTAAAATAATCTATCTATTTATAATGAAAAATAAATAATTATTGTAAATAATCAATAAATTTTTTTAGTATTTTTATTTTAAACTTATTTTAATATATTTTCTATCAATAGCTTTATTATTTATAATTATTTTTATTATATATTAATTTAATTATATCCGTTTAATAGAATTGTTAAAGTTATAGTTTTATGCAACAATTGTTTAAAAACATTTATTTGGATAATAAATATATAATAGCTTTTGAATTATATCATTTGATATAATGATAAACAAAAATAAAATCTGTTTCATAAGTTTAGATCATAATACTTATCCTTTTAATAAATTATATACTATATTTTATAATGCTTTTAAATAACTATTGAATGTATTTAATTACTATTTTAAATTATTGTAAGATATATTATCTAATATAAATATAAAAAGCAATTTAATTTGTTTATTTTTAAATATTTTTGATTGTAATATTACTTTTTTAATACTTATTAAATAATAAATACATTTTTACATATAAAGTTAATATTAAATAAATTTTTTTATTGATATAAATATACCTTATTTTTATTGTAATAATTACATTACTTTTTTTCATAATATTTAAAAATTATAGAACATTTTGTGTTAATAAATACTGCTAATATATTATTATTATACAATTTCTTTTATCTTTTTTTTTTAAATATAATATTTTTCGTGCTAGGATGAGTTAGGATAACTTACTACTATTTACCAAATTTCTATAAAAAAAAGACTATACAAATAAATGTATAAATACATTGTCTTTTTTATGCTATTTTTTTAGTGAATTTTAATGATAAAATTAAAATTATAAAAAAAAAGCATTTATGAAGTGATTGAGTGAATAATCTATCAACATAATTGTATTGCATTTTTTTGTTTTTGTTTATATTTTATACAATTATTATACTTATATTTATCCTTCAAAATAAATGTAATAACATGTTTAATTTTACATTAAATTATTATAACAAAAATAATAAATTTTTTTTTTTATTTTTACTTTTTGTTATGAATAAGTAACTATTTAACCTTTAGATTTTTCATGAATGTCGCGTTTTTTAAAGTGTATATTCATCTTATGAAGGTTAGGATAAATTTACTATTGAAAATATCAATATTTTATGGTAATAAAAAATTTTAATAAGTTATTTAATAAAATTATACATTTTATAAAAGGTCTTCTAAATATATATTTTTAATTATTTTTACATTTGTATTAAATATTTAAACAAAATATCATTTCTAACTGAAATGAAACTTCAATATATTTTAATAATTCTTTTTTGAAGAGTTGTTGTAAATTGATATGTGTATATACGTATTATAATAAAATTAAATACAAATCGCATAATATTTTTATATTTTTAAATAAAATACAATAATATTATTCCTTTTATTTATTTATATGTTATAAAGTTTTTTTTAAAGATTAGTGTATTGTTTTAATTTGCATGTAAAAAAAAAGATAATGAAAACTATTAAATAAAAAAAATTTATAATAATGTTAATATTATCTAAAGAATATTAAATACTTTTGATAAAAGTAAAATAATAAAAATTTTTCATTCTCTACAATAATAAACAATTACATTTTATATTTTTTTATCATAGTGTTTTTTTATTTAAATATTTTTTAATATTATTTTTAATATTTTTTTATTATGTAAAATTTATTTGATGTTAAGCTTATAATTTATTTTACTGAATTGTTAACTAAAAATAGTAATATTTTATTTAGTATATAATTATTGTCATCTTTTAGATATGAGCAATTTTAAAGTTAGTTTACACTTAAAAATTAAATAATTTAAAATGAAAGACTTCAATGCAAACTAAAACTTTTTTTTTATGAATTTGCAGTGCATAAATTTCTTAATTAAAATAGCTTTTTTTTTTACAAATAGATTATAATAAGCAAAATTAATCGTTTTTTTAATTTAAATTTTTTATCTATATAACTTTTGATATTTTATTGATATTTTTATATTTGTTTTACAAAAAAAGTACTATTTATATTAAATTAATATGCCTTTTTTAATATTTTTATAAAATTGTTAAATTTTTAATTTTTTTTTTATGCAAATAATAAAATATATATGTTTTTATATTAAAATTTATTTTTGATTTATTATAAAAGAACTTTTGTTAACTTAAATTTTTTAATCAGATAAACCTTTTATATAATTTGTGTAATAAAATATATATCTTTTTTTAAATATTAAACATTTATTTTATCAAATATATTTATATGTCATATTTATAATAAAAAAAAATTTTTAGATAAGTTTTTAACTACGGATGATGGTATGAGCCGGTTTCGTAAAACATACCGTGTTTTTGTAATAATATGTCTTTTGACACTATTTTTTGTTTTTTTTAATGTATTATTAAATTCAAATTTAAAAGATTATGAGAGAAAAATTAATGTCTTTGAAAAAATAGATATCAATAGTATTATTAATTCAACAGCTAATATTTCAAAAAATACACATTTATCTAGTATTGGATTACCACCAAATGAAGTTATTGATATTTTTAACTATATCAATAATAATTATGATATGCTAAATTATGATAAATTTGAAAAAAATAATATACAATATATTATTCTTGTTCAAGTTCATAATCGTCTTGATTATCTACAAATATTAATCAACTCTCTTGAAAATGTAAATGGTATTGAAAATTGTTTAATTATTTTTAGTCATGATGTATATAAATCGGAAATTGATAAACCAATAAAGAATATAACGTTTGGAAGAGTTTTACAAATATATTTTCCTTATAATTTACAATTATTTCCAAATATTTTTCCTGGTTTTTCAAATAATGATTGTTCTCCTTCTGTAACAAAAAATGAGTAAGTTTAATTATATTTTTTTTTATTTTAATATTATTAATTATATTCTAATTAAAGAGGTATTAAATTAAATTGTTCCTCAAAAGATCAATATGATACATATGGTCATTTTAGAGATCCTAATTTAAGTCAAATTAAACATCATTGGTGGTGGAAATTAAATTTTGTTTTTGAAAAAGTATTTAAACGTTTCAAGACTAGTGGTAAAATAATTTTAATTGAAGAGGATCATTATGTGATGCCAGATATGTTACATATTTTAAATTTAATTACTATTAAAAAAGAAAAATTATGTTCTGATTGTAATATTATTGTTTTAGGATCATATAAATTTGATGAAAAAGAATACGTAAATAATATAAATAAAATTAGTGTAATGCAATGGTATAGTAGTATGCATAACATGGGAATGGTTATTGATACTAATTTATGGAACAATATAAATAAATGTTCTGAGGTATAATAATATATTTTAAAATAATATTTAATTTTTTTTAGTTATTTTGTACATATGACGATTATAATTGGGATTGGACACTTTTAAAAGTTAGCCTTGAATGTATGGACAAAAAAATGAAAGCATTATCTATAACTTCACCTAGAATTTTACATATCGGTGATTGTGGAATACATAAGCATGATTGTCAATCACAAAAATCATTATTAATTGCAACAAATTTATTGGAGTTATCAAAAAATGATCTTTTTCCAGTCAATTTAATTGTTGACGCAACATCAAAAAAATCACCAAAACCACCTAAACCTAATGGAGGATGGAATGATATTCGTGATCATTATTTATGTTTACATAATTCATATGTTTTACCAAAAAACAAAAATAATAATTTTTTTTCAACCAAATATCAAAATTATCGAAACAATAGTGGTTTTTTTCCATTTATGGATCTGAATTTTCTTCAAACTTTGCCATAATTTATGTAAAAATTTGCAAGCAAAATTTTATATTATTTTAATAAATATTATACCGGTATCATAATTATATCTATTTTTTTATATTTAATTTCTTTATAAACCAAAATAAAATAATTTTAATATTAGAAAAAATAATTATTTTAATTTTTTTTTAATCTTATTGTTATTATTTATAAAGTTTCACAATAAATCAAAAAACATTTGAATATTTAATGACCTTGACATTTTTCACAATATATTATATTTTTTGATAAATTTTTATTACGATTGGTTAAGACAACTAATTATAAGTTAAAAAAAAAGACATAAACATTTAAAAATTAAAAAGAGTTTCAAAAAATAGTTCATTTTTTCTACTAAAAAAATTTTTTTATTGGTTAATAATGTAAAAAATTAATGAATATTCATTTAAAAATATAATAAATTATTTACTTTAATTTAGAAAAGAAATATATTAAAACTTTTATATTATATATATAAATGATTGCATAAATATTATTTTTAAAATTTTGTAAAACACTTTTAACGTATTTTTACATAATTTTGACATAAAAAAAGTTATTCAAGAAATGTATTTTATATTTGAAATGTTTACTAAAAATAATAATAATTATATTTGACCTTGTAGTATTACTACAATTTTATTATTTCTTTTAATTAAGATTTTTTTAACATCCACAATTTCAATTTATTATAGTTTTAAAAATTTTTATTATTTTTTTAAGTATTTAATAAATAGATAAAACATTGATAAAGAAAATTTTTTAAAAATTAAAATACTATTTACTTATTAATTTAATATTTTTTAGATGGTAGTTTTTTCAATTTATGAATATTTATTTTTACCTATTTCATGGATTATTCTATCTTACGTTACATATAGAATTACAAAAACGGTTTTAAAATTTATACAAATAATTTTTATATATTTAATCTTACCGATATTTTATAAACCTAATTTTAAAAAATATGAAGAACGATGGACAAGTAAGTAATAATAATAGTATAACTTAATTTTCTTATTTTTATAGTTGTTTCCGGTGGTACTGATGGAATAGGTAAAGCATATATGTTTGAATTAGCACGTAGAGGTTTAAAAAAATTTGTTATAATTGGTAGAAATCCTAAAAAAGTTAGCGATATAAAAGATGAATTAGAAAAAAATTTTAATTGTAAAATTCAAACATATATTTTTGATTTTTATAATAATGATTTTAATAAATTACGTCAGTTTTTAAATAATATAAATATTGGATTTGTTCTTAATTCTGTTGGTGTTGGAAGAAAATATCTTGAAAGATTTGGAGACAATTTAGAAGCTGATGAACAAATAATGAAAGTTAATTGTAAAAGTTCAGCTGAATTTATGGGATGTTGTCTTCCTATAATGGAAAGAAATGGTGGTGGGCAAATTGTTGTTTTATCATCTTCACAAGGTGTTAAACCAATTCCATTAATTGCTTCTTATTCAGCTTCTAAGGTATATCTTGTATAATTATATAATTTTATTAAATTTTGTTTTAGTCATTTATATCATTTATTGGTGAATGTATTCATCGAGAGTACAAAACAATAAATGTTCAAATACTTATTCCTGCTTTAGTGGCAACTAATATGACTTTTTATAAGGTAAATAACAGCTAAAAAAACTAAAAATTTAAACTTTTTAGAAAGGTAGTTTGTTTGTTGTAACACCAGAATCATTTGTAAAGCAAGCAGTCTCAACAGTTGGTGTAGTAAGAAAAACTGCTGGATGTTTAAACCATGAAATTCAAATGCTTATCTATCAATTATTTCCATGGTCTATTTTAAAACATTTAATTGTTCCAATATATTTAATTCATAAAAAAAGAATGATAAAATTGCATGGAACAAATATTTTATTTGAAAAAAGTCAATATAAATCACCAAAAATTGTTGAAGAGGTATAATATTTATCAAAAATACACTTTATTTATATAATATAAAAATAAAATCTCATTTATTTATAAAAATAATATTGAATTAATGCTTTTTAATGATTGTTTACTAATTTTATTTATATTTCTTAATAATATAAATTTTTTTTTAAATGAATATGGTTAAAAAAATGTTTAGTTAATTAATTAATCAAACAAAAAATTATAATATATTTGTTGTTTTTTAAATTTTTAAAATTAAAATAACATATATCAAATCCTTAATTATTCTTCATTTAAACGATTTTGATGAATAATACATGCCAAGCATATACCATTACAAAATCATAATAAATTTTATTAAATATAACATTTTTAAAAATAAAATTTTTTTTGTTGTTGATATTATATAATATATTTTGTAAAAATATATCAATTTGATTATTTAATTTTACAGATAAATATAAACATTAAATATCTTATAATCTTTTGTGATTTGAAAATAATGAGCAGTTATTACTAAGATGTTATAGAATGATATGAAAAAATAAAAATCATACTTTTGTTATTACATTGTCATTTATTTGAATTAAAAAAAATTGTACTTTTTATATTTTTATTTAAATAAAAAGTAAAGAATGTATTTTTGTTACTATAAAGAAAATTAAACAAAATTGAATATCAAAATATTGTAATGCTTGGAAATAAATATTTATCTATTTATAAATATTTTTATAAAAATGCTTATATTCAATAATCATTATCTTAATATAAAAAAAGGCATTAATATTTACATTAAATTGATAAATTTGTTTTTACTTTTCTTCTCACAATATTTAAAGATCGTGTACTACAGTTTATTAAAATTATATTAGCTTACACAGTTTTTAGCATTTTTATTTATATTATTAAGACATTATATATATATATTTTTTTTTTTATTGTAATAATACTTTTAATATATATTAGTAATTATAAAAAAAAATTTAGTAAAATAATGGTTTAAGAATAAATAAAAAACAATTAATTGTTAATATAAAATAGAATAATTTTATATTTTATAAATAAAAATATGTATATACTATTTATCTATTTGATATTATAATTTTTCAAATGATAGTAAAAGTTTAACATTAGCACTAAATATAGTATTGTAGTGCAAATAAAAGTACAATAACTTGTTTTATTATTAATTAATGAGTAAAATAATATAGAAAGAGAAACCGATTTGAGGAAAATAAAAAGAAATATGAGTAAAGCTAATTTTTGTGTTATAATTTTATAAAAACATTTTATAAGAATCAAATTTATAAATAAATAGATCAAAAAAAAAGTCGTAGTTATTTGTAATAAAACATTATAAAATTTTTATTATTTTTTGCCTATATATTAAATAATATGTGTGATATTTATACACCTGAGTTATATGAGAATTTGACCATTAAATTTGTTATAAAAAAACTATTATATCATTAACATTATTAAAAGGTAACAGTTGAAAAAATATTTTTTTAATATATTGTTACATATTTGGTGTGCTTTAAAATTGTAATACCTAGTAATATTTTAACGATTCATTCACTAATATAATGAATAGTTAACTTTATTGTATTATTAATAATTTTTTTTATAAATAGAATTTAAAAAAAATATTACTATTTTTTTTAAATTTTAAAATTATAATATAAAAATTTGTAAAATTATTTACACTTCTATGTTATAACAAAATTATATATTTTTTTGTAATGTTATAATAAAATTATATTTGATTTTTCTACTTATTATATTACAACTATCTTTTTGAAAATTCAAATTTTTGTAAAAGTAATTGAAAATAAAATTAATAAATGTTCTTGAAGAATTCATTAAATCATATTATTAGGGTATTTATGAACGACTTAATGTTACGGGAACTGCATTTATTTATCTGTACTTTAAAGTATTTCTATTTTCAATTGATCTTCCTAGTTAATGAAATTGTTTACATAGACCGGAGAAAAGGTTTGTATAAATGTATTTATATATATTGTAAGCTGCTTCTACAAAACAAATGATATTACGAAGTAAGGTTAATAGATATGTGAGGTATAAGATAAATTCAGACAGTTGCTTTAGTCGGAAATTATAAAAGTTGAACGTAGCTTATCCTGTTGACATGGTGCACTAATATTTTATATTACTGTATAGTAACAAAGTTAGCAAATAAAAGACGTATTGCCACTTATTATTTTTGCTTCATCCTCACAATTCTTCTATCATATCTTTAATCTAATGATAGTGCAGAAATAATTTTCATTTAAATTAGTTTTATACAATTCAAAATCACTTTACTGATTATATCATATTATTTTTAATTTTTATACAATTAAATAATATATACAATTTTATTTTATTTTTTTAATTATATGTAATTTTATACATTAAAATCTATAAGATATTTACTAAAAATTAATATTGATAATATATTATAATCACTTTGTAATTTTTTTAAACTAGTTATAAATATACAGTATCATAAAGTTGTTTTCATGTGATGTTCTTAAAGATAAGTACATTCTTTAAACTTTATATTAACTAGTATTTTTCCTCTTTCTTTTTAATTATATCTTTACTACAATTAAATTTTATTTTTACTTAAAAATTAAAAGTTTTATTATTTTTTAACTTTTTAACATGATTTGTTTAAACATTAATTAAATTAATTTTTTTTTCTTTAATAATATATAATGTTTAAAAAAAAATTGATTTTCATTAAAAATACAGTAAAAAATTTTAATTTTCGTTATTTCTACAAATAATCATCATTTACTTTCTTTTTTTTATTTACTTATTATTTTATTCTTGTTTAAATAAATTTTTAAGCTTATTTAAAATACAGTGAACAAATAACTAAACTTAATTGTTTGATTTTTAATTATAAAATCTTAATTACTTTTCATAGTAAAAATTAAAAATTTTATTTTATTTTTAAAATTATTATTTAATTGTTATATTATATTTATTATAAAAGAAAGGTATGATATAGTTATCTTTTATAAAATCAAATGACTTTTAGTAGGTTAGAATATGCTTATATCTCATCATAGTATATATCTTAAAATAACTTAATTTACCTACAAAGTTTGTTTGGTAATTATATCCGTACTCATTATTTGATTTGCATCCTTTTTATCACTTCAATTGTCTTTTTCTACTTTATTGTATTCTTTCAAAAGCTTCTAATTTGTTTCCAAGCCAGCCGTTCAATTTTTATTTGCATTTGACAAACATTTATCTTCCCTACTTGGTTAATCTAGATAAAGAAATAAACCCCTGATCACTATACTTTTTATATGGTACTCTTACTAGAAGCTTATCTTTTATAATATAATTAAATAAAAAAAAAATAATAAACTACAAGAATAAAAGATAAATGTTTTTATAGCTTCCAAAATGTTAGCTTTAAATTTATCTTTCACAATCAAATATATTTATATTTCATTGACATTTTATATTTAAAATAAATTAAAATATTTTTACTACTGTTTTTTGATATAAATTTTTATTCATATATATGAATAGTTTTTTATCTTTTGACTAATTAATTAAATCTTATTTTAAAATGTAAATATTAGACAATTGTTTATAATATTCTTGTTAAAGATATAGTATAATATTTCATAGTATTATAAGAAATTTAAAATAATAACATTTGATACCTTATATATATATATATATATTTCTTTTTCTTTTTTAAACCATTTTAGGATAACCTCTTTGTTATCTAATACATTCAATTCATTTTACTAATAAAATATATTTTTATAATTGAAATGATATTTACATTCTTTTACCAATTCTCTCATGAAAAACCTTTTTTATGTTATTTTGTTTGAAGAAGCTTCTAGATTAGATTTCATAAATTAAAATTTTTACTATCATTCTTTTATTTCTAAAATATTTTTTATAAATTTTTATTTTATTATCATTATTATTGTTATTAGTTTATTTAAATTATTATAGTTATGATAATTACCTACAAATTCCTAATTTCACTAATATTTTGTTATTCACTTATAAATACAATATTAAGGTAAGTATTTTATTATTATTTTTTTAAATGTAAATATTAATATATATTTTTATTAGTAATTTATTGGATGATTCTAAAGAACATTGTCAAAATTTACAATGTATGAAAAAAATTTTTATTGATAATAAACATCAATTGATAAATGATGATGGCATAATTGAAACATGTACATCTTGTGACCAATGTTATAATTTTGGTTTCAGTGTTTGTATGCAAAAAAAATTTTTGTCTACTACAAGAGGTGGAAGAAATGATGATGAGAAAATTTGTTCATGCTTCAATTCAGTCCCAGAAGAATGTCGTATTCAACCACAAGGTCCTTCAGGATATAATGGTGCATTTAAAGCTATATATAATATTTGTTATTTATCATCAATTAAAAATCCACCACAACCATTAGCTGTAAATACACAAAAATCAATTATTGTTACTATAACACCTTTTTGGACAGAACCTTATTGGAAAGATTTTCAATTATCTAATCTTACATTAATTTATGAATATCCAATTGAATCTCCTGAACAATGTGAAAGAGAAGTAACAACTAATTTAAATGGTAATCCAAAACATTTTTGTACTGGTACAATAGATATTAATATGAAAAGTGAAGATATTGTTGATAATACTGATTACAATCCAACAGATTTATTTTCAGAAGGCGTTGAACCAACTTATGAAGATTTATCAAATGAATTACCACCTGAGGTAGAATTTGACAGAGAAGTATTTGCAGGTTCACATAATGTGAAACTTTGGATGACAGTAACCGCAAAAAGGGGTAGACAACTTATGTCTAATACTAATTCATCCAATATTTTTAAAAATGTAAATACAGTACTATCTTCTGATGTTTTTAATTTTGATTTACAACCAGAAATTTACGGTACGGAAGGTAGAGTAGAAAGTGGTGAAAATGATGAAGAAGAGAAAGACAATGAATTAGAAGATTCTGTAGTTAATAATAACAATATTATTTCTACTTCTAATGCACCAATCGCTAAAGAAGACAAAAATATTATTAAAACAGAAATAGTTTCTAAAGAAAATAATATTAAAAGTGATAATAATGAAGAAGTTCAAGAAGAATCTAAAGAGGATGAAATATCTAATGAAGATACTTCTAATGATAATACTTTTGATGAAGATAAACCAATCAATGATAATAATGAGGAAAAAATTAATAGTGACGATGATGATAATAATAATGAAAATAACGAAAACAAATCAATTGAAAGTACTAGTTTACCAGAAATTGAAACTTCGAAAGAATATAATGATGATAAGGCAAGTGAAGATGACTCAACAACACAATCATCAATTGAGGACGAAAATAAAATAACTCTAAATGAAAATAAAACAATTATTGATGAGTCAACAGTTAAAGATAATAACAATACAATAAGTAACAACACTTCATTAGTAACAAAAATGATAACTGATGTATTAAGCTACTTAAGCTTTAGTGAAGATTTAGAACTTTCAAGAATTGTTTTTGCTGGTTGTGTTGTACTATGTTTGATAATGCTTTGCTGTACATGTTTATGTAGAAGTAAATTGTTATGTTGTAAAAATAGAAATGGTGAATATGATAAAGTTAACAGTTCAGAATTTTCAAGAAATAATACACAAGAAATGCTGGTAAGGAACAATAGAGCTGAAATTGAAAAATTGAGACAATAAATATATCGTAACTTACGTGTCAATGATATAAATTATTTTTTTGTCATTGTCACAATACCATTACCATTCACTTTCTAACACTAATCCAAATGTAAACACCGGTTTCGGCATCATCGTATAGATAGACATAGCAATAAAAAAAGTATGCGATTGTACCACAAATACCAAATATTTTTCAAATAGAAGAAAATACTTTTGATTTTAATATATCAAATCACCAGTTACCACTAACAATACCTGATTAATTTTCAATCTTTTTTTTATGTTTCATCAGCAATTATTTTCCTTTAAAGTATTTTTTAATACTTTTTATTTAAAAATATTACCAAGATATTTTTTTTTTATATCCCATTTTTTTTTTTTAATTAATATTTTTTTATTATTATTCAACAATTTTTATATATATATACAATTATATTTATTAATATAAAATAAGCGCTTATTATTAAAATTAATTAACAAAATCTTACCTTTTATTTATGTTGTTAAAATTTCAAAATAAATTAAAATTGTAGATGAAACATTTACATACGAGAAGATTGAAATTATTAATATATAATTATATATCTATAATTAAAACATAAAATTTACATTTTTTCTATATTATTAATCATTGTATCATTACATAGTAATATAAAATATATACATATATATAGTCGCAATGATATGATATAAGTACAATTTTTTTTAATATTATTTACTTTTTTAAACATTTTGTAACTAATTTTTAACTTGCATATTTTACACTATTTCCCTATTTTTTTTAAAAACTAAATAATGTTTTGTTTTTCTTTTTTATTTAACAACTTAGTTTATTGATAATTTTGCCAATATTTCTTGCTCCAATTAATGTTCGATCAAGGTATACATACATAGCTATGTATAAGTAACTAATTTCATTTATTTCTAAATATTTTTAATTTAGAATAAATTACCTTATAATTATAAATTTTTTTTATTGTAATTGATAGAATTATTCTTATTTTTTATTTTTTTTTATAAATAAAATAAAAAAATTTAAGTTTATTTTATTTTTTATTTTTTAATATTTTTTTTTATTAAATCTTCTCGTATGACAAATGAAATCATCAGGTAAATAAAGAAATTTTATCATAACAAATAAATTTTTTTTTTAAGATATATTATTTAATGTTTATTTACTTTAGAATAGTAATAATGAACAAATATGTAAACCATTACTTGAATCCTCTTCTAATATTGAAAAAAAAGATTGTTTTGATAATTCGATAAAAGTTGAAAATTCAAAACTACCAACTAATTACATTGTATCAAAAAATAATACTTTAAGATTAAAACAGGTATATCAAAAACAATATAAAGAATTAATTAGTTCAGCTCCAACATTAGATTACAAAAGATTACGTCTTGACGACATTATTGGAGATGGAAATTTTGGTGTTGTTTTAAGGCAAGCCGTATTACAAGATTTAGAAAATGTTGGAAAAATAAAAGAAGTTATTGCTTGTTCATCACATAAATTTGATAAATTTCATAATCATGAATTGGATAGTTTTTTAAATGCTCTAGCAGTTTCTGTTAGAGCAAAAACACATCCAAATATTGTTAGTTTAATGGCAGTTGACGAACAATTTGAAAATTTATTATTAATTTTTGAAAATTTTAATTATCCTGATTTATTAACAATTCTTAGAGAAAGTAGAAAACAAAAATGTTCAAATACACGTTATGCAGCTGGATTAACACCAATTGAATTAATTAGAATAATGATTGATTGTGCAAGAGGAACAGGTCATTTAATTAAATCAAAAATATTACATTCAATGTTAGCTGCATGTAATGTTATTGTTTTACCAAATAAAACAGTTAAAATAGCAGGATTTGGTTTTGCTGAACAAAGACAATTACATTGTAATCAATATGAACCAGTATGTTAAAATTTAAACTATTTAATTATTAATTTTATTTTTAGAAACCTGGACCAGAAAGATGGCAATCACCTGAAATATTAATACCAAAAATTTATAAAGATACAAATTCAAAAATAGCTCAATCAATGATATGGTCATTAGGTATACTTCTATGGGAAACAGCATCACTTGGTGGTACACCTTTTGAAATGTATGCAACAAATGAAGAATTTATTGAAGCCATCTTTTTACAAAAAGCTATGTTAACTATGCCAGCGCATTGTTCTGTTGATCTATTATCAATTTTCCACACATGTGTACAATATGATCTTGTTCTTAGACCAGAAACAACTGATGCTATTGTAAGAAAATTAGAAATTTTGCAAAATGATGCTGATAATCATATAAATTTAACGACAACAAATCCTGGAGAAATGTTTTATTTTCCACCAATTAATACAAGATTAGAACAAATAACAGCAAGATTTTAACATATAATATTTTTTTTATAATTAATTATAAGTTATATTTTGCCAATATGTTGCAAATAATATTTAAATTTCTATGCAACACCATTACTTTATATAATTTAAAAAAAATATAAAAAATTATCAATTAATAAAAGTAAAAAAGTATAATGTTTTTATGTAAATAATATTAAAATTAATAAGAATAATAAATTCTATAAAAATAATTTTTTATATTACTAAATATTTTTTTTTGATGGTTTTAAATGTTTAAATAAAATTTTAAGAATTTTATATGTAAAGTATTTAATGTTAATAACATAAACAATAGAGTTTTTATGTTATAAAAGTCAACTTTAGTTTATAGTATTGAAAATTTTTATTTATATTTTTATTCATTGATTATCTGTCATAAAAAAAAGTTATGCTCAAAAATTTTTTTTCAAAATTAATATTTATTTATATGATCTTTTGAAAATAAATTAATAACTTTAGATTTGTCAAATATCTTTATATTAATTTTATAATTTTAATATTATACTTTCATTTGTCACCTTACCTTGTTAAAAAAATAAAAAATTTTGAAATTTAGTCAACTACTAACATATTTAAACATAAATTCAATTATGAATTATATCTTATATGTTAAAAATGAAAATTAAATTTTAAAAAATGTATTTTAAACCATATTCTTTTGTTGACTACAAAAACAGTAATCATTTTTCAAGAAAAAAACATTATGGAAATTCTGCTCCAAATTGACAAAAATAAACCAGCATTGTAAAATGCACCGAATAAAATATTTTAACATAAAATTAAGTGCAAGGTCAAAATAAATTCTTAAAAAAGAATTCATAAAAAATTTTCTAAAAAATTAGTTTTTCAATTTAAAATAGCGATTTAAAATTAACAATTATTTCAAAAACTTTTTAACAAAGCATAACTTTTTTCAATAAATAACTTTTAGAAAATTTTTCAAAAAGTGCCCGGGGTATTTGGTAGTTCTAATATTTGGTTTTTAAAAAAAAATTTATACGCTTTTCTGTTTTTAAGATAAATCAAAAACAAACTTTTTAAAAACTTTTTTTTTAACTTTGATAAAAAATTTTGGTTATAATAATGCTTATTTATAGAGTTTTTTTAACACTAAAAGATTAATTGATATTTAATTTATATGAAGATTCAACATTTAAAGAAAAATAACTTTTTACTTAAATCCGGGTACTTAAAAAAAAAAAATTTTTTTTAATTAAAATTATTTAATAAAATATCAATAAACAATAAATTTTCTGAAATGTACACAGAAAATGAAATCATGTCACTTTGACCCGACCACCTACAAAATGATATATTTTGTGATGGTTGTCAAAATGACCAATTAAACAAAATATATGAAACCGCAAAACGTGGTAGAATACATTTTGTAGTATACATTCTGATACAAAATGTGCATGGTAATTGTATCAAATACATAAAACTAACAATTGTGGTTTATATCATTTTTTGTACCATACATTTTATACTAAACCTACATATACAGTTTTATACAAACCGTGCATACAGTTTATATAAAAATGTATGCTACAAAATGATATAAACCACCATGGTCAAAGTGACATGATTTCATTTTCTGTGTATATTATAATAAAATGTTTTTAAAATTATACTTTATGATTAATAACACTGTAAATATAATTAAAATAAGGAATTTTCCTAAAAAAAACTACTAGTTTACTAATATTTATTAATAATCTTGCAGATACTAGGTTTTACAAGAAGTTCAAACTTTTTTAATTAAGTAAAAATTTTTAATCAATACAATTGTTTTTTATCTGTAGTATAAAATATGTTTTTGTTTATCAAAAATTGTTTATGTAAGCAATTTTTTTATACCACTTAGTGATTTTAACTAGTTTTAAAATCCTTTTAAAAAACATTATTGGGCTATTACATTATTTATCTTTTATGTTTTAATTTATTGAAAATATTAATATTCATCTTTTTGACATTATATGCTCTTGTAAAAAATACCAAAGTCGTTTAAATGTATTTGAATTTTTTATAGCTTTTTCTAGATCATCAATTGCAATAGTATTTTCATAAAAAAAAAAGTTTTTAACGTAATAAAGCATATTGATTTCACTTTTATTAAAGTATTTTTTAGTATTTTTTGATTTAAATTCTTTAACTAATAAATTTAACAGAAATTAAATAGCAATATTTGGATATTTTTATAAAACAATTTTAGTATTTCTAAAGATTTTATACATAAAATTTTCAACTGTTTCAATAAAAATTATTTAGTATAATATTGTTAAAATTTAATTTCTATCTATGGTATATGTATAGAATATAATAATAGTGAGTCAAATTTAATATTATTACTTACTGAAAGGAAAAATAGTGCAAAATGTTTTTCATTTTTTTCTGTTTTTAAACATTTTTTGGTTTTTTTGATGTAATATTTTATTATTTAACAAAATATTTAAACTAATCCTTGATTTTGTTAGTTTTGAATTTGCTCTACTATTTTAAATAAAGTTGTGGTTATTTATTTTTTTTATACTTTTTTCTGTTTTTGGAATTTTATTTTACAACATTTATAAAATTAATAAAAAATATATTACAAACAATACAATGAAACGCACTTTTTTAAAAATTTCTAATAATATTAATAAAATCAATGTTTGTAAAATTATAAAATTAGATATTTTTTCTCAATTGTCTTTTTTTTATTTTTTTTAATTATAAAATTAAAAATTTTGTTTTTAAAAAAAATTTTGTGTTGTAATAATATAGTATATATAGTGTTAAATATAAACTACAGAAAATTATAAAAGCAGAACACAAGTATAAAAGGAAATATTTTGTATAATTTTTAAATTGTAACATTTGTAATACATTGCATGCGTTTAAATAAAAATTACATATAAACTTGTGTTATATTTTTTGGAATTTCTTAAGGGTTCTACTCATTACTTTACATCTTCAAATAACAATTAATAATTTTTTAAATGTAGAATTAGATTTTTGAAAAATTAATTATTACACATTTTATAAGTCCTCATTTTTTTTGTTGTTAAATGTTTCAAATACACAATTGAAATTGTTTTTAAATAATATTAGCTCCAATTTATAGCAAATTCTATCAAAAACTATAGTTGTTATATACTCTTTTTGATTTAATAATCTTATATCAAATTACAATATTTAATAAAAAACTTTTTTCTAACAATAATAATAGAAAATTTTAATGCAAATGCAAAACCAAAATTATCATAGAAATCTACAGAAATAAACATAATTTTTTTTTCGATTGCTTAAAAAAAAATTTTTATTCACTTTCTTACTATTTTTAAAAATTCTACATTTTTTAAAAATTTTATTTTTGAAATAATGCTTTTTTTCTATTAAATTTTCCAGTATAAGTTTCAATTTATTAAATCAAATAAAAATTAATTAAAAACACTCGAACTTTTTAAATTTGAACAAGAATTTTACTCCAAACATTTTTTAAAATTGTGAAACTATTTTTTTACTTTAATATGTTTTTTAAAAGTAAAAAAAAATTTTTAAAATAAATTTAGTACTTGATATTTCAAAGATGAATAGTCAGTTAAACATGATATATGTTGCATTCTATATAAAAGTGTCTGTTTTACAATATTTTTAAAAGTTTCACTTTTAAACTATGCCATTTTATTATATTTGTTTTAAAAAAATAAAACGCCTTATATCTTTGTTTAAATAAAAAAGAATATTTTGGTATTCCATGTGTTTTAACATTTATAAAATATATTGCATTAAAATAATGACATTTAATAACCATAAATTTTATTAAATACCATATAAAATAATCAATTTCTACTTTTTTCTCACTATTTGTTGTAACAACAAATTTTGAATACTTTATATTTCATATGAGTTTTTTAGTTTTTAAGATTTTATCTTTAGAAAACAATTTGCAACACATTTTATATTTATTTTCAATGAATAGACATTACAAGAAGTGCCTAATTTTGTAGAAATATGTTGATATTTATTTCTCTCCAACATGGTAAATTATATAAAGATGGGTTATTGGAATAGGTCTTAAAAAATATAAAACAAAACAATGTCATAAATAGTGATATTAAATTTTCTTTTGAAAATTCTACAAATATAAAAGCAACAAAATACGGAAAAAAAATTACAAAAATTTTTCTGACAAAATAAACGCAAAAATTATTTATCAAAAAAATTTAAAAATATTATAACTTTAAGCTAAATTTTTAATACTATATCATTATTTGTAAATTTTTACAGTATATATTTTTAAATTTTAATGTAAATATCCTAATTAAAAATAATAATAGACCAAATCATTTTTAGAAGAATGCACAAGTAAAATGTTCCAATTTAAAAAGATAGTCAAAATATAAACATAATTTTGTAAGAAAATTATTACATAAAGAAAGTGGTAAGTTGAAAGTGTTTAAAAACGTAGAAATGATACATTGCAAAAAATTTTTAAAAATATTTGTAAAATTGAAAAATAACAACTCAAAAAGTTAAATTTTCAAAAAAAAATGAAATAATAAATAATCTAAAAATAACAAAAATTGAATTGAAAATAAATCAACATATTAAATGCTTATTTAGTAAAAAGAATTATTAAAAACTTGGAAATTATATACATTCGAGTGCAATTTATAATTATTTTAAAATGTTCCAACGGCTTCGGGACATTTAGATGTGTCATGTGTAAATTCTTCGCAAAATTCACAATATTCACGTTTGGGAAGTTTCCTTCTTTCTGATTTTAATTTAAGTGATGGTGGTGTCATATGTGTTTCTTGGTATTCTTGATCTTGAGTTGGGCAATCTTCTGTGTCGTGTTTGTCAAAAATTTCACAAATATCACAATATAAACGTACTACTTTTTCAGGTGATGATATGGACAATGGTAAGGGATCATTTTCATAAGGTATATTTTTTAAAGCATTATTATCATCTTTTAAAACTTTAATTTTATGTTCTTGAGAAGCTATAATTGAATTTAAAAAGCTTACTTGACGTTCAAGACCTAATATTATTTCATTATCCGTTTGTTTTATAGATGCTTCAGTTAATTTTATTTCAAGTTCATCTTTTTCATGTTGAATTTCAGCATATCTTTTAACCCATAATTCCTCACTTTCCAAAAATATTGATACTTTTTGATTTAACTCTTCTTTTAATGCATCCCTTTCTTTAATTAAATCAATTGTATTATTACTATTATTTGGAGTTTTATCAATTTCTTTTTCATAACTTTCATATTTTTTAACCAAATCATTATACATTCTCTTTTTTTCAATCAATTCTTTTTCTAAGTTAAATAATTTATCATTGAGTTTCTCATTTTCTTTAACAATATCTATTTTATTTTCATCCTTCTTTTTTGAAACAGATAAAATATTTTCAATTTTTTCATTAAGCTGTTTGTTTTCATTAACAAGTGTTTCAATTTTATTTTGAAGAACATTTTTATCTTCAACAAGTTGAGTAGTTTCTTTTTTAGAAGATTCTTTTAATGAGTCAATTTTAGAAATAAATTTCTCTTCCACTTTTTGACATTCTGATTTTAAATTTTCAATAGTTTTATTAAGTGATAATTTTTCACTATCAAAAATAGATATTTTTGATTCTAACTCGTTTTTTATATTTTTATTTTCTTCTTTTACTGTATTCAACATGCCTAAGATATCTTCGTAATTAGTATTTTTTTGATTTAATGAAGCCTCATAAATATCACATTTTTTGAGAACATCTTCAAGTCTCTGTTCAATTTGTCCATTTTTTTCTTTTAAAGCAGAAATATCATTGTCTTTTGAAGAAATTAAATTATTTAATTCGTTATTTTTTATTGTAAATGATGCAGTTATAGTTTCTTTTTCGTTGTTTATCTCTTTTGATTTCTTCCTTTCTTCTTCTAAAACTTTGTTAATAGTTTCTAACTCTAAAATTAAATCTGTAATTTTTTGAGATGATTTTTCGGAAGATAAAGTTAATTCTTTCATTTTATTTTCCAATGTTGAAATTCTATCCTTGTACATTTCAATTTCTTTTTCATTTGATGAGGAAGAAGAATCTATTATACCTTTTAATTTTTCTATTATAGCATTTTTTTCAGTTATTTCTTTTAATGAGTTTGCAAAATCTTCAGATAATTTAGTTGATAAAGTTGTTTCTTGTAAAATATCGTTCTTATGTTTCTCTTTCAAAGCAATCAATTCATTTTCAATAGATTTGTATTTATCAATAGATGATTGGAAGTTATCATTCAACTCTTTTACCTTATCTTTTAATTCAAATATTTCATTTTCTTTATCTTTAATTACATTACATAATTGTGAACATTCATTAACACTATCTTGGACAGATTTCTCATAATTCTGTTTTGAATTTTTTAAATCATCAACTTCTTTTTGAAGACAAGTAATTTGTTTTTCATTTTCTATCTTACAATTTTCTAAACTTTCTTTATTTTCTTCCAAAATTTTACAAATAGAATCCTTCTCTATCTCGATTTCCTTTCTTTTTTCATTCAATTGTAATATTGTATTTTGTAATGAATCAATTTTCTCTTCATTCTCCTTATTTAAATTTTTTAAATTTTTAATATCATCCCCTAATATTTGGAGCTGATTATTACTATTAATAATAATATCTTCTTTTTCCTTACATTCCGATTTTAAAGCGTTAACTTTTATTTCAAGACTACTTATTTGTTCTAGCAATTCAACTATTTTTAATTTTTCGTTATTTAAATTAGAATTCTCATTGGAAATATTATTTTCCAATTCAGTAATAAGTGTTTTCTTTGATTCTAATTCAATGATTAAACTAGAACGTTCATTTTCAGCTAAATCTAACTTATTTTTAAAATCATTTTCCGTATCTACAATAATTTTATTTGCTTTTTCCAAATCTTTTGTTATTTCAAATTTTTCTTTTAACAATTTGTCCATTTCATCATTTTTTACTTTTAATATTTCTTCAAAATCTTCTATAGATTTTTTAAGCTTGTCATTTTCTTCTTGATTTGTAGACAATTGATTTAATAAGTTTGAAATTTTAACTTCTTTTGTTTTAATATCACTCTTTAGATTATTTTCTATTATTAAAAAATCTGATTTTCTTTTGCTTATATCTTCTTCACTTTTATTGGTTAATTTTATAAAATCATCTTTTGTTGTTGTCAATTCACGTTGAAGATTTTGATTATTACTTTCCAGAACACTAACTTTATTTACCAATTCATTTATGCGATCATTAGCTTTATTTTTCTCATTTTGTATATCTAAATTGTACTTTTCAGATATTTTATTAATTTCATTTTCTAAGTCTTTACATTTAAGTAACAACATTTGTTTTTCCTCTTCCAATTTACTGTCTTTTTCTTTAGTATTTTTTTCCACCTTTTCAAAATTTACTTTATAATTTTCCTCATTCAATGTTATCTTTTCCTCTAAACTCTTTATAATCTCACTGCTATCTTTTTTATTATCAATAATTTCTTTTTCTCTATCTGAAATTATTTTTTCCATATTTTTAAGTTTTATAATTAGTCTTAAAATAATATAAATTAATAAAATTAATAAACTTACTCTTCTTCTACTTTCTTATTATCTTCCATATTCTTACAAAGGGTTTCAATTTTTTTGGTAGCGTGTTTTAATTTTTCTTCGTATGCTTCCATATTCATGTTATTTTTATTTATCTTTTCTCTCATATTTGACAATTCATTCTCTTTTTCTAGTAATAGATTATTTAATTTAAAGTTAACTTCATTCTCTGATTTTACAACATTATCCAATTTTTCTTTTTCTTCTTTTAATATATTCAATTCATTTTCTAAATTTGAAATAATTTTTTCAAAACCTTCTTTTTGATTGGATAGTGTAGTTTCCATTTCTTTTTTTATTTCTTCATTCTTTTTTAATTCATGCTCAAAATCAATTTTAAAATTTTCGCTGTTCTCTTTAAACAAATGTTCACGTTTATGAAGATCATCGATCAATTTCTGAGCGTTTTCAAATTTTTCCATGTAATTATTAGCATCATGTTCTTTAGCTTTAATCAAACATTTCATTTTAGTTATTTCATGTTCTAGTTTGTCCATTTTAATTTTTCCTTCTTCTATTGATGCATCTTTGGCAGATAGTTGTTGTTTCATTTCATTAAATGAAGTTTTTTGTTCATCTAGTTTCGATTCTAGTTCTGTTATCAATTTTATTTTTTCATTGACAACATCAGTTTTACCTTCTAATATATTTTTTTCATACATTTTAACCGACATTGACATCTCTTTCAACGATTGTTCTAATTTTTCTTTTTCAAACAAAATTTGTTGGTATTTTAATTCAGCTCCCATTAATTCATCTTCATCTTTTGCAGCTATTCCTTTTGAATTATCTACTTCCTGTACCAATACTTCATTATTAATCTTTACTTCATCTAATTGAAAAGTTAACTCTTCTATATGCCTATCTCTTTCTGTAATCATTTCAGATAACTCTTTAACCTTTTCATTTAATATTTTTATTTTATCTTCTGCTTGTTTATTATCACATGGAGTACCTTCTTTAGATGATCCTTTAAAAAATCTTTCCATTTCTGATCTTTGTAAATCTAATTCTTTCATCAATCTTTCAATATGTTGATCACGTTCTTTTAAATTATTTTGTAGTGCTGTAATAATAGGATCTTCTGCACCCCGTAAAATATTATTTCTCATTGGTGTCATACTTGGTCTCATTGAAAAACTAGTTACACTCATATTATCAATTGAATTTAAACTTCCATGACTACCAGTACGTTGCCTCATTGTTGAGGTTTTAGTATGTTTTATCTGAACATTACTTCCTTTATCTACAGGAGCCTTTGAAACTTTAGATGCTGTTACAAATATACCATGATTTGGTAAACAATGAAAATATCTTTCTCCTTTAACAGATCCATCATTTTTTCCTATAGGACTATCTAATTCTATACCCGCCCAAACACCTTTTGCAAAATTAGTTTCACCTAAAAAACGACATATACCAATTTTTCCACCTCCCATTAATACACGATCTTCTACATCATAACCATATTCTTTTGCAAATTTACTTTTTGGAATTCTACTAAATGATGATGATATAGAAGATGCTTTAGGAGTTCCTTCTAATCTAACTAATTTAGAGGCTCTAACAAATAAACCATGATTTTTTTCACAATCAAAATATTTAGTTCCTTGAACAATACCATCATTTTTACCTTCCGGATTGTCTAAAATAACACCAATCCATTCACCAGTAGAAAATTTAGTTAAACCAATATATGCGATCGTTCCTAATTTATCATTTACTAAACACCTTTCTCCTAATTGCCAATTACCATAACCAGGAGCACATGTTGAAGCAATAGAAAAAAGAGATTCTTTACCTAAAAATTTTTAAATAAAATGCTTTTTATGGTATAATAAATTTTAGAACTTACTGTCACTACGACGCATTTCTATTTTCTTTCTTAACAACTAATTCTAAAACCGGTGATTTATGCTTTGGTTAGCGTTTATTTAAAAAATGTTTTGCTTTTCCAGTTGAGATACTTTTTAAAAGTTTTCAATGACAGGCGCGCAAATATTACTGCACTATTAAAAAAATTTAAAAAAAGTATAATTATTAAATTAATTAATTAAGATAATTTCTTTATGTTTGCATATATATATATATATATATATATACTAAATGTTTTATAGAAATGCCTCTATTGTACATATAAAGAGTATATATTTTCATAACATTATAGAAAATTTAAATATTGTTTGTACTAAAAATTCAACAATACATAAATTTATAAAGGTAATTGATAATTGACAAGCAAGATAATTTTTGTTGTTTTTTTTTTTGAAAATAAAATTAATCAATCTAAATAATATTTAGTTATATATAAAAGCAAAAATTAACCTATTTTTATCTAATTGTTTTTATTATAAAAGTAAAATACTTAAGCTTGGCTGGCGACTATTGTTTTATGTCAAAAGTTACAAGGTAAAGATTTATTTGAGGTATATGATACAAAATATAAAAATACAATGAATACTAAACAATACATATAAAAATTATTTAAATTTATGTCTTATCCTGAATTCTTCTTTTAGGTTTTTAATAAATCCAGGAGATCAATCACATTTTTTTACAAAATCAAAAAAAAAGAAAGAATGCCCTTTTTTAGCTTTTCTTTCTTTATGGATAATTTTTAGTCATTTTTTCTTCAATTAAAACTATCAGATTTTAATTTAATAAAAGATATAACTTTTTATTTAAAAAAAAAGTATATATTTGATATTCTTTAATAATAATAAGTTTGTAGAAAATTATAAAAATTTAAAAATTTTATTAATAAACTAATATTTTCATAGTACTTAAGACACTTTTTATAATAAAATACCTTTGGTGAATCATTTTTTATGTTTATGTGTAAGTAAATACAGTTTATTATTATATATTTAATATTTTTTTTTATAAAAATGAAATGAGCATTTATATTATTACATTATATCAATTTATCTCTTTTGTCATTCTAATGGTTTAATATTATTTATTATTCCACCTAATTTCTTTTATTACTATTTTTTTTCAATTGGGTTTTATTTTACAAAATTTTTAAAAGAGTTAGAATTTTTTAATATTTAAGAAAAAAATAATAAGCTATATAATTTAATAATAGTTACTTTATTATATTGAATTATTTTATCGTATGGTAAGTTAATAAATTTTCTTTTAAGTTTTAAAAATCGAATATAATAATTTCAATATAAATAATATTTTTTAACTATGTAATATTAATTAGAAAAAAAGCATAATATTGTTTAAATATTTTTACACGATAAAAAATGAACTGGGCATATCATCTTTACATTTAAATAATAAAAATTGACTTTTAAACATCTAATAATAGTTATTTAATACTTATATATTATTATTTATTAAAACTACTGATATTTTATGAATACATACTAAAAAAATTGAATTATATGTGTTATAGATATTTATGCATAAAAAATTTTTCAATAATTTTTGATTATAACAATTTAAAAACATATTAATATCGTAAATAGGGACGACCTTATAAATTTATTTTTTAAATATTCTTTTGTTTTACTATGTTAATATTTTGTTCATTTGAAAATTATTTTTTTATTTGGTGGTAAAGTATATTTAAAATACTTAAAAAAATAAAAAAATGCATGTACAGGGTGTTCAAAAAGTAACCCGGCAGTTTTTAAAACTTTAATAACTTTTTTTTACTGAATATTTTCTTATGATTTTTTTTTATTTAAAATAAAATTGTTTAAAGTATAATATATTACAAAAACGTTCTTAAGAAACAACTTAAAACTAAACTAATAATAAAGCTATATTATTATATTTATATTAATTTTTTTAATATAAACATCTCTATTTTTAAAATTTATTATATTAGGTATAAAAATAACGTCATTTTAATGTTTTCTACGTAGTTTAAAATATTTTTTTGTCTTTTAAAAAACACTTTTTGCAACTTTTTTTAAGAGTATTTTGTTTCATGTAAGCAGTTAATTTTTTAATATTGTTTTTAACATTATCTAAAGTTTTTGACTAATTTCTTTAAAATCAGATGCAAGTATCTGACAATCGCAATGGTCGTTTTATATCTCTTTTTTAAGATATTATTTAGCTGCCAAAAATTGATTTTTATAAATTGTTTCTTTAGCTGTATGCTAAACTATTTACTGTAACTCTTTTAATATCTGAATCTTCAAAACAAATTGACCAACAATTTTTTTTGATGTAATACCATGCTATACAGTTACTTACCTCATTTATGGGTATTAAAATTATGAGATAGGAAAAACAATATAAAAAATTATAATTTAATAACCAGTAAATTTAACCATTTTTATGTTAAAATATTCTCATAAAAATTTTTTTTAATACAGTCATTTTTTACAAAAAAAAAAATGCTTTTAAACTATTAAAAGATAAGAATTAGAAATATTTTAATAGTTTAAAAATGTATTTTTTAAAATATTTTTTAAAAAAATTGGAAAAATTTTAAATGTTTCATTTTTTATCAATTGTTTATATTAAAAAAAACTTTAACATAGCTTATATAATTTAATAGATGATTTTCTATAAGATGAAAAAAAAATCATTTAAAAATATTAAGTATAAAAAAAATTATTAATGTTTAAAAAATTGTCAGGTTACTTTATATACATCCTGTGTTTTGCGTTGATCTCATTTTGAATTTTGAGATGTAGTACATTATTAGAATCAATTTCCTTGTGTAATTTTATTAGACATTAATCTAAGTACAGTAAATTATATTTCTTCTATTTAATCATATAAAAATGTATTGGTGTTTTTTGTTTTTCATTTTCTACAATTACAGTAAAAATTATGACTGTAATAAAAAATATCACTTTTAATTTTTTAGAAAACTCCAATTTTACTTTTCCATATTTTTAGTTTCTTTGTAACAAAAAAATCTGGTTTATTTTAAGCGTTTTAAGTTATTTTTTTAGTTTTAATAAATATTTAAAAAGTTCACTTCAATATTTTCTATTAATGAAGTAATTCTTGGAAATATTCTTTCTTATTATTAGGTCGTGTTACATCAGATATATGTATTTATTGGTAAAACATTACCAATCTAGCAAATCATCATTTTTTCATCAAACTTTTTACTACATTTTTTATTGAACTAAAATATTTCATAATCTTCTATTTTTTATTATTCTTAATCTTTTGGTCATTCCATCAACAATAGTTTACTCTGTTTTCAAAAATCAGCTTTTTAGATAATGCAACTTGGCTAAATTAGGATCTTAAATTCCTTTTATATTTCTTCTTGTAAGCTTAAAACTTTCATTTTAACTTCCTTTCTTTTGTAGAAATCAAATACTTATGTTTTCTTTTAAATACAAAGTTTTGTTAGATTTGTAGATCTAAATTTCTTTTATTCTTGTTTTGTAAATTTAAAGTTTTTTATTTTATTATTTTCTTTTTTTTTAAATATCATATTCCAGATAATAAACATATTATAATTAAATGTCAAAAAAATTTACTATAGTAATGGTAAAATTCAAATTAAAAATCTTTTGTACAGTATTAAAGCCGGTTTAGGTGAGGATTAGAAATATAATATAAGAATTCTAAGATATGTAAGTATAATTTAAAATATTTAAGAAATATATATTTGTTTTATACTTTAGAGAATGATAGAACAAAAAATTTCAACTTGAAAAAAGAAGTTGTATAAAGTAGAATGGTAGTTCCTGAGATTATTCAACATAATTTCAGTGCGTTTGTATAAAGTGTTTTATGAATAATCAATTTTTATATATTTTAAGGGATTCCATAGGATAAAAAAAAAGAATTCAACAAAACATTGTATGCAAGGATTGGATTTTACTTTTTATTTTTATTTTATGCTATTGTGTTTTATTTAGTTTTTTTGTGTTTTACTTCTTTGTTTTTTTTGTTTATTTTTTGGTTTCTATGGATTTTTGTTGTAGTTTGCTGTATAGACCTCTGGTCATTTTTAATAAATTTCAAGTTTTTCTGTGGCTTGTATTTCGATCTTGTTATTATATTTTGTAGATTTTAAGTTTTTTTGTTACTTGTATTTTAATCTTTTGTTTATCTTTTGCAAATTCTAAGTTTTCGTAATCTACGTCTGGATCTCTCAATCAATTTCTTGTATATTTCAAGTTTTTTTCCTGTGATTTGTGTTTATATACTTCAATTACTTTCTATTAATTTCTGGTCTATCATATTTTGTACTCTGGTTCCTTGACAAATAATTGTACATGGTACTGATTGTATAGGAAAATAAATTTGTGGTGGAAAACAATTAACAACATTTCAATTCTCACCTTTTGTTAATATAAATAATGTAAGTAGAATTTAATCTAAATATTTCATGTATATCAGGAGATTAATTACTTTTTGGTGTTGAAAAATTAAATGACTATAGTTTGGATAAGTTAGATAATTCATTTACATCAAGAAGGCTATTAAGTGCTTACAATGAAAATATTGCTGATTCTAAATTTGGAAAAGACTATTAATCTAAGATAGATAAACTCCTATAAACATGTGTTTATGGTATTTTTGATAAAAATAATTATTTTAAACAAGATATTGTATTTTTAAGTTTTTTTTGGACAATTCTCATCAAGACAAGATATTACTTAATAACCATAAGGATTACGTAATTATCTTATTTTTGAATCTGAAGCAATATTTTATATGAAAAACCAAACATTTGATTATAATATTATTTTAAGGAATTTTAATACGCTATCATCTGATGATAAAGAAATACTAAGAGAAATTTATTTAAAATATAAATATTCATATAAATTATCAATAAATAAGGAAAAAATGATATAGTATAAAATATATTATTTAATGGGAAAATCAAAAGTATTATTAATTGTATTAAGATTAAATGTTAGTTGGGATCCTACATATATGTTACAAATTTTATTTTTGTTATAATTATGGAAATCAATATCAACGTCAGTTACTTTAGAATTATCAACACCATAATATCCAAATGATGAAGTAAAAAATTTGCTATTAATATACTTAGAAAAACATCTAGTGAAATTATTTCTAGAATGATACTATTATTAATACAATGTATAAGTTATAAATCATATAATTATTGTAAATTAAATCAATTTTTTATTGATAAATGTATGAAAATAAAAAAATTAGTGTATAAATTATATTGGCCTATTATTTGTACATTGTGTTATTGTGATCTATTTACTATTGAATTAAGATTAGAAACAATAATATATAATAAGAAAAAATGTATAAGATATTATAAATTTTTCACAAGATGTATTAAAACAACAAAAAATGAATGAAGGTTTAAATGAATATATAATAGATATCAGATTAGGATATGAATATATAAAATTTACCACAATTATGGATATTTTAGATAATAATTTAAAAAATCATTTAATAAAATGCCATTTAAATTTTTCATTTTTCTGTGTAGTTGTTAATGATTGTACAGTTTTCCAAATAAATAGTATATAAATAAAATTATCATTTAAATGTAACGATCTAGAATATTCTATTATTTAAAAAGCTGGGGATGATTTAAAATAAGATGCTGTTTTTTTCAATAAATACATTTTCTGAATGATATTTAGTTTATGAATAAATTAGATTTAAGAATGATATTTTATGAAATTTTACTATATGATGTACAAAATGAATATTTTAAAATAGTATCTAATTGTCATTCATTATTTTAAATCCAAAACACTTCATAGGATATCAGGTATAGTTGAGAATAAAATATTATTTAATTGATTAAAA
This sequence comes from Strongyloides stercoralis, assembly GCA_029582065.1. Classification (NCBI taxonomy): domain Eukaryota; kingdom Metazoa; phylum Nematoda; class Chromadorea; order Rhabditida; family Strongyloididae; genus Strongyloides; species Strongyloides stercoralis. Next base: position 1,102,429 of record JARPTA010000003.1, read on the forward strand.
AAAGACATTCCTAAATATTTTTCATTTAAAATTACATTAGAAACTTTTAGAAAAAGTTTTGCAGGGTGATATTTTACAACACATATACTTGAAATTGATGATTTTCACAATAATAATGTTATGATTACAAAATATGGTTGTGTCTTTCTGATTGATTTTGGAAAATATTTATAAAATTGGCAAATGGCTATTTCAATTAGATGTGATGTTGTCATGTTTATATATTAACAAGACGAAATTATGAAAAAAGCCGATATATCTAGATTAAATAGTTAATCAATTGAATTTGTAAAATCAACATTACAATTACACTTTTTAGAGAAGGAAGCTATTTCATATTTTACAAAATTAATTGAAATATTATTATAAAGTTGTTTTCTTAAACTTAATTTTGTTGCTCATTCAATTGGATGTAAAATTAAAACAAAATTTCTAGTAAGCAACAAATCAAAAAGTTCACAAAAGAATAATACTTATAGTTTTTTGGTAACTGTCAACACAATTGAAAAAAATAGTAGGATAAAAAGTATTATTGTATTAGAACCAGAAAAATAAGAAAAATCTTCAAAAAAAAAGTTGATGTATGTTTAAAATATTATTATTTATTTTTTTAAAATATGTTCAAAATTAAAATTGAAAAAAAAAAATGAAAATGTATTAACATATATTTATTGTATTTATATTGAATTCTATGAATTACATGGAAAATTAGTGAAACAATTCTCTAAACGACAAATACCACATCTTCATAAAGAAACATTTAGAAAGCATTCTAATACAATAATAATTGCAAATCAAAACACATGGATATGTTATAGATTTTGTTGATGATGTTTTTAAGCAATCATTTGAAATATGTGATGTATATTAAAATATTAAGATTAATATTTATAAAAATAATAATTATTACTAAATTTTTTAGAGTAATATTGTCTATACATTTTTTCATAGTATATGATGTAATGTTGAATTAGAACAAATAAAAGGATATAATTTTACAGAATATTATAGATAATCATTCTACTTATTATAAACCAAAACTTTATCTTAGAATTACTTATTTAAAGAATGAAGAAGTTTTCCAAGTTTTTGTTGATCATACCAAAAATTTATCATTTTTAAGTGAATATCAACTACCATCATTTTATGTAAAAATATATTTAGAAAGTTAAAATCTTAAAGATTTAAAAACAAAAATCAAAGTTGCTAAGGGTACGCAAAAATTAGCTTTTTATAAGTTTGTTAAATATTATATTATTTTTGATTGAGTACGTAATAAATATAATCATTTATTAATATCTATTTGGTATAATTCAAACAGATTTACAATAGAAAATTTTCAATCATTTAGTTTCAGAATTGAAATTTATAAAGTTTTAAATGATCAAAAAGAGTTACTTGAAGATAATCCTATGTTAGATAGATGATTTGCAATGGATAGATATTTTTAAAGTAGAAAAAATAAATTCTTATAAATTAAATGAAAATTTAATTTTAATATATTAAGTTTATTTAAAATAGATAATTTATATTATAACAATCATTAAATTATTATTCATATAATTATTTTATATTTCAAATTATAATGGTATCATTTGTTACGTTTTTATTAAATATAATAAAATAGTAACTTGCAATAACAAAAAATAAAAACATTTTTATGAAATAAATAATTTGTAAAGAAAATATTTATTATTACATAATTTCTATTTTCATTTATTTTGAGAATATTAACTTTGTTTGACTTTTTACATTTTAATACATTTTTCAAGAATTAAAAATAATACAGACAACAAAAATAAGGTATGAAGTAGTGTTAGCGTTGTTACTATAAAACTAATGTTTCTCAAAAAATATCAACAAAATATTTATTTACAAAAACTAATAATATCATTCCAATAACTGTACTTTTGGTCTTGATTGAATTATAGATCAATCAATATTTGTAAAAAAGTATCTTCAACTTTTTTATAATTTAATGCTATTACTGTTAGATGCTTACAAAATTTAAAATGATTTAAATAACAAATTAAAATATACTGAAACTAAATCCTACAAATATATTTTCTGGATTAAAAATTAAAAAATTATGTATATTATAATAAAACTTTCTTTCCCCCTAGTAATTTTTTTAATATCAAGTATAAAAATAAAAAAAAATTTTATCCGAAAAAAAAACGCTTATTTAAATTTGAAATCGGCATTCTTCTCCTAACTAATGTTAACACTTTCCTATAAGATGGAAATGTACAAGTTCATTCTCTTGAAGTAGACAACTTTATTCAAAATTAAAGTTGACTGTCTTCTTAAGGTTGAACTTGGCCAAGTCCTCTCGATTGTTCATTTAATTTCCAATTGACAGAAACGAATTGTAAAACAAAATTCAAATTGGAATTTTCAAAGAAATTTGGTCAAGTCAAGTTAAAATTAAACCTAAATTAAGCTAAAATTTAACCTAAATAAGGCTAAAAGTAAATCTAAATCAAATTAAAAGTAAACCTAAATTAAGTTAAAAGTTAAACTCCTACCTAAGTTGTTGATGTGCACATCCTCCTAGCAGTTTCTGTTTCTTCAGTTGTTCTTGTTCTTTCAGTTGTTCTTGTCTTTCCAGCGGTTCTTATTCTTTGATTCCACGAAGAGGTTATTTTGAAAAGTGACTAGAGAACGAAGAAAGAAAAGGAAGAAGGAGAGGGAAAAGAAGAGCGGAGTCAACTACAAGAGGAATGAATTCAAAAGGGCAGCTGAATTTTGATTTTTATCTCAAACTAAATATTATAAACCGATTATCTTTTTTCATTAGGCATATCATTGAAGATTGTTATTATTCTACCAATTTGTTTATGCTTAATATGCCAAGAATGTAAGCATATACTTATGCTTCAAGTACAAACATAATTATTGATTTTATGTATACACATGTACACAAATAACCAAACAAGCAAAATATTTATCAATAAATAAAAAGTTGTTTTTTTAATTAAATATTAATTAACTTGTAAATCATTAAAAATATTCAGATTTTAATGTAAAAAATATAACTAAATAGTGTGAGAAATATTATTAAGAAAGTAAATAATTATTAATCATATTAATTAATTCATATTTCTTTTGTACCAATTTTATTGTAAGTATACTGAGAAAAAATTACAGAATATTAAAAAAAAACAAGATTTAATCTTATGACAAATTGAGAATGTGCTAAAATTACAACAAAACATAAAATTATTTTGAGTAATGTAAATTTTGAAAAAAACATTTTGTTTTTGTTGTGATACAACTTTCCACCTACTATCTGAATGTAACATAATTTTTTTTTATTTTACATTAATCACAAAACCATTTGAATAACATATTTCTCCATCAACACTATAAAAACCAATTTCATTTTCTGCAAGTAAATCTTTTTGAAGATTTTCTTTATTAATTTCCTCTAAACATGGATTTTTTTTTATAATTTTCTGAATCTTTAGAAAAATTATAGTAATAATATGAATAATAGTAATGCTCTGTTTAGAAGTAACATTATCATTACTTTGACAATTAATACATTTTTGGGAATATGTTTTTCATCAAATCTAACTTTTAATTCATCAAAAATAAATAATATTTTATCTTTTAATGAATTAGTATATTTTAATAAAACAATTCTATTATATCGATTATTAATTTCCTATTAATTAACTGACTTCCCAACTGATAAAATTGTAGTGTTTGCATTTTTTAAAGAACCATACTTTTTAACTTATTTTGTATTAGTAATGAAACCTAAATTTAATAAAATAGAGTGTAAAATTAGAATCTTTGAATCAACGTAAAGTAAAAAAATTTTTTAATGTATTTTTATAACTTTGAATTTCACTTTTATTTTTAAAAAATTAAATAATTTCTGTTATCGTTAAACATTCCTTTGTCTTTTTTTTTTGTTTTAAAATTTTTAGAAATACTACTATTTACCATTGAAGCTTTATTTAATAATACATCTTTATTTATATTTTCTAATTTTGCAAATATCTCATTATTCATAATTATTTGTTAAATTTTTCTATATATTAATATTAAAATAAATACATCAATTGCTGCATATTTGATCATATCAATGAAATAAGGTCTCATTCTTTAAGGTGAAAATTGGAATTCTTTATTCATATCAATTCCAATAAAATTTTTAGCTATATCTTTTAAAGATACTTTATCAATATCTGCAGCAGGATTATTTTTAAGAACGTGGTTAAAAAGAGATTCTTTTAATAAATTTATATATAAAAATTAAATATCAGTAATATGTTTAAAAGATATTTTATAGTACCTTCCATCAGTATTAGTAACAATTTTTTTAAAAACTTTATAATCATTTTTATAATCAAAAAATAGTATTGGGTATGTAGAATTAAAAAAAAAATTAATTAATTTCTTCCAACAATCTTTTTTTACAGAAATTTTTTTAGCGTTAAATATTAAAACACCTTTTGATAAAGTAACTTGACATAGACATAATCAACCACCTACAATATCTGGTAAAAATTCAATATCAACAGCAATCAACTCTGCATTATACAACCATGTCATTGCTTCTTTAAAAATGTTTTTTATTTTCTACAAGATAAACACATTTATGTTATTAAAAATATTTGTTACAGGTTCTAATTTTCCATTAATAGTAGTTTTTTGCCTTGTTCTATTGTACAATTCTCCAATATATACATTAATTTAAACTAAGTAATTAAGTTTCAGTTTATAATTAAAAGTAACACTTTCTTTACACAAAAATAATTTAAATCCATCACCAATAAATTCTTCCAATTTTGGCAAAAAAAAATTGTAAAAAAACAAATCTCCTCACCATTCTTTATATCATAAAAAATCTCAATAAATTTTTGAAATACATTAAAGTAATGATCTAAATTTGACAATATATGTTGATAAAAATTGACAAATGCCGTAAAGGATTATCCATTCTTAATTCCTTTCTTGTATATAACATATTAAAATAGCAATCCATACATCATCTTATAAATTTATAAATACAAGTATTTATAACAACTTCATTACTAACATAAAACCTTTTTACAATATTATTGATAAATTTTTCAATAATTCTTAATTCAAAAATCTCATAATATTTTCAAGATATTTTTTTTGTATAGAATACTTGTTTGCTAAATGCTTTTTTTTTATTAAAAAAATTTACTGTATTTTTTTAATGAAACATTGATAGGAATTAATTTATTTAGAAAATTTATAATTTTTTTCCTTTTTTTTCCATTAATTTTATCAAAAAATCCTAGTACTTTACTACTTTCTTTAATAGTTATTTTTCTTTAGTTTAAATAATGTACAAATATGAAAACCAATAGAATTATAAATTTCAAAATATCTACATCAAAAAAAATCATTATTCTTCTCTGATTCAAAAGCCATAGTTGATAAAGTTTTCGAAGGCATGGACGTTTATCTACATCATTCAACTCTAATATATTATAAATACATGCTAATATATATCTTACAAAATTAAAAGATTTCTTACTTAAAATTTCAATAATTTTAATCTAAAATAAGTATTATTAAAAGATAAAATATTTTACCAAACCTTTACATCATTAATTAAAAATGCTTTTCATTTATTTCGTACATCTGTTATTGATAAATAACCTTCATAAATATTAACAACATTTCTTATATAACTATGACCAAGAGAATTAATACTATCAGAAACATAATAAAGAAGGTAAGTAAAGAAGACGGTTTCACTGCAATTTAATTCACATTCAACACTGGCAAATCAATTGATTAAAAAGTCATCTTTTTTTTCATCTGTTGTACAAGTATGTTCTTCAATTGATTTTAACAACTTATTCAATATTAGTAAATCATTTATTGAATTTAACTTCATTACCACTTTATAATTAAAAAATTTTAATAGATAATAAGATTCATATGGCTATAATGAAGTAGTACTTTATCCCAAAATGAATTAACACAATTCTAATGACAAACAATTCATCAAATATCTGATTTTAAATATTCAAAAATCGTACTTATAAAATTGTCTAATGTACAATTCAATATTTTATTTACTAGATTAATATTATCAATTAATAATGAACTAAATAAACAATATTTTTAAATAATTTAAATCTTAAATTGTAATTATTTCCTTAATGCGACTTTTGAAATTTAATATAACTTGGTAGCAAACATTTTCAAGTTGAAAAACGTTTACTGAGGTATAAATTTTAAAATAACTTTTTCTTTAATTAAAGATTTTTTAAAGTATTGTGAAAAGTTTGATTTGATTTTTTATATTTCAATTGACATAGTTAAACTAGGATTATCAGAAAATTTGCCGTCAGTTGAGTAAGGAACAAAAAATATGTGCAAAAGTTTCAAAGTAATGTTGTAGTTGATCAATTAATGTGTAGAATCAAACATGGATACTGATATGCTTTTTAAATTAATAAAAAAGGAATCGAATTCCAAGATGCTAAAAAAATATTCACATCTATGATTTTTTTGTATCAGTAACGAAATTATTTGGTATAATGCCAATACTAAAAGTAACTATTTTTAAATGCTCTAACTTTACAATATGGAAAAAATATAGAAAGATTCAGGCAGTTGATTACCAAAATTATACATTATAACAATATTATTTTCTAAATGATAAGAATAAATTCATTTGTTTTTTTTATGATAAAAAAGTTTATGTTTAATTAAAGTTTACGTCAGTCATAGAAAATATCGTTAAATAAGCCTGATTTCTCTAGTGTTTTTTAAAACTATGAAATTATTTTATTTTTCCTATGGAAGGTTTTTTTAAGGAAATCATTTAAAGTAATATCATTTATATACAACATCTTGTTTTTGAAATATGATAAGATAACATGATAACAAGAAGATTTTAGGAATGTACTTATAACTCATATTAATGAAGTACTAGAAACATGAATCCTGCTGCGCTGGATTTCTATTTAGTTTAAAAACATAGTCTACATTAGAAAGTTTTTTCAATCTCGAGCCGTTCTTAAGATATAATAAGTGATAATTCTTCGCGTTTTAAATTTTGTCATCACTTTTATATCTCAAAAATCGTTAAAGATAAAAAAATATTTTAAATGTAAACCCAAGCTGAAAACTGTTTTAAAGTCGTTTTAAAAAAAAAACAGCATCTTCCTGACACTTTTATTAACCAAGTTATGATCATTTTTAGATGTGATAAAAAAAAATATTTAGCATTTATGATTTTTTTGTACCAATAACGAAATTATTTGGTTTATAGTCAATTCTAAAAGTAACTTTTTTTAAAAAATTAATTTCAATAAAAAACGTTTTAATTAAAAGTCTTAAAAATAGGATATTTAAAAAGTTGATTTAAAAAGTATACATTAAAAACAATACTATTTGTCTTGATGATAAAATTATGTTTTATTGATATCATTATACAATAAAATGGTTGTGTTCATTTAAAGTTTATGTCAATGATGGAGAATATTCTTCAATTAAATCTAATTTCTTTTTTGTAATAAAAGATTATGAAGTTAAATTATATGTTCTAGAGAAAGATTTTTTGTGGAATTTATTAAACTTAATATCATCTTTATACAATATCTTGTTCTTGAGATATGAAAAGAAACATACTAACAAATGATTTCAAGAATGCACTTATAATTTATGTAATTAATGTTCTAAAAACATGAATCTTATTGCGCTGAAATCTTTTTTGATTTTTAGATGTAGTCTACGTAAGAAAGTTTTTTCAATCTCAATCCGTTCTTAAGATATCACAAAAAACATTTTCACGCCAAATTTAAAATTCATCATTTTATATCTTAATAAGTAGTAAAGATATAAAAAAAATTTTTAATGTAGACCCTAATTGAAAACCGGTTTGAATTTCTTTTAAAAAAGTACATCTTCTTATCATTATTTTAAACTGAGTTAAAATCAAATTTTGGAATGACAAAAAAATATTCACTATCTATGATTTTTTTGTATGAGTAACAAAGTTACTTGGTATAGCGTCAATGCTAAAGGTAACTATTTTTAAAAAGTTAATTTTAAGAAGAAACTTCTTATTTTTAAAGTTTTGAAAAGTGGTAGAGATTCATAAAATTGATTAACAAAGCTATAAATTTATAGATAAGATATTTTTCTAAACAATAAAAATATGCTTTATTTGGTATCTTTATACAATAAAATTGATTGTGTTCAATTGAAGTTCATGTCGGGATGGAAGAATATTTTTTTATTAACCTAATTTCTTTGTTATGTTCAAAAATTATGAAATTATCTTTACTTTTCTACAATAGATTTTTGTAAGAAATTCATTAAGTTTAATATTATTTTTGTAAGATTTCTAGTTCTTGGGATGTGATAAGAAACACAATATTAAAAAAGATTTTAAGAATATCTTCTCAACTTCACTCATTAAACTCATGGAAACTTGGATTGTGCTGCGCTGGATTTGTACCAAGTTTGTAAATGTAATCTGTGTTGAAACTTTTTTCTAAACTTTAACCATTTTGAGATATGACAACGACGAATCTTGTGAACATCTTTTATACATCATTGTTATCTATATCTTAAATAAGTGGTGGAGATATACAAATTCCTTAACGATAGACCTCAATTGAAAACTGATTTGAAGTCGTTTGAAAAAACTGTATATCATTATCACCATTTTATATGGATTGTGATCAATTTTCAGTATGATAAAAAAAGATTCTGAAACTACGATTTTTTTGAACCAGCAACGAAATTGTTTGGTATAGTGTTTATACTAAAAGTAATAATTATAACAAAAAAAATGTGATAAAAATTTCTTATATAAAAATTGATTAAAGTAATAATTAGTAAAATTTTCAAGATATATTTTAAGGTATTTAAAGTGTTTATTAATTTAACAATTGTTAAAAAATTTCTATCACGTTGTCAAACATTTATTTTCATAGTATATTTTTTTAGTATCAACTTTAATTTAAAAAAAAAAAAAACCATTTGTTAATTAATACATAATAAAACAATGAAATTTTATGTAAAAAAAAATTATAAAAATATACAAATTCATATTTCCATTTTTTCCGTGTCTTCAGCATTGAAAGATTTACTAACAGCCTTTTTTTGGGCTCAATAACTTCATTACAACTATTGCCTTTTTTTTTTTGTTGTGACCAATGTAGATTGATAATTAACTTTGAAAATTGTATTAAAATATCTTTGAAATGATTCAAAAGCACATATAAATTAAAGAAAAACTTTTAAACCTCCAGCTGTAAGTTTTTAAAAAAAATCATTATTATGAGATAATAAAATTGAGTAACATTTTTTAATTTCGTCAAAAATTTGTTCAAATCGTTCTTTATTTTCATCAAAACATTTTTTATCATTAATATAAGTCACAAAAGTAAATCTACTTTTACTTATAAAATTTACATACTTCTATCCTTCCTTAACAACTATTGATAAAACAGTCTTTGTACAAAATTTTAAAATATTTATATAAGAAATCATTTTACTTAAATTAAAAATTGCGAAATACCATAGATCCAAATTTTTTCGTACACGATCATTAGATGTGTTTTCATTTTTAGTTAAAAATTCTTGTGTTAATGTAGTAACAGTTATAGAATAAACATTATAAATATAGCTAAATGATTTTTTGTGTAATAGCGTTAAAACCACAAGAATCATCTGAATTAGTTACAGCTGACTTTTCATAGTTTAATATATGAAAAAGTTGTCTTCTTTACATTATTTTATTCATAGACAGAAACTAAGAAAATTAACTTTTTAGTTATTATATATATAACAGCAAGAATTTGATATTTTGGTAAAATCAAGCAAAAATATACTTCTAAAATTTTTGCAATGTTTTTACAATATGAAACTAATGAACTGATGGCATTCTTACTTTTTAGTCATGGACAATCAAGTAAATCCAAACATTTTGTTTCAAATCTTAAACATATTAATTCATTTTTATTAACGAAATTATATAACAATATTAATCACTAATACATTCATTATATTCATTATACTGAAAGAAATTATAAAGTTTTTATTTTCAAAGAAATAGTTTAATATTGTCATATCAGTATCATCATCATTTTATTAGTTAGATAAGGAATATTATTAGTAATAAATTTAAAAATTTTCTTTTCTATATTTTTTATTCTTTACAATATTGTGAATCCTCTATGTTTAAATTTTTTTTATAAGTAATCAAAAAATTTCATCATTGGAATTATGCACTCTAAAAGAAGTTTTTTCAAATACTTTCTTATTTTGTTTATCCACAAAAAGAAAAATTGTTTTGATTGTCTTAAAATTCTTTGATGTTCCAAAAGGAAGACATTTTTTTGTTTACAAAAGTATTTTCTATCCTACTAATTGTATAATTCATACTATTCAATACTATACTAAGCAATTATGAAAATTCCAAAAATGTATCAAAACATTTTATTAAAACATTAATGTTAAATGTAGTTATATAATCATTTTAACAAAAGGAATACTTTCATAGAAAGATTTTGTTAAATTCTTTTTTTTATTTGGTACTTGAGTATTTCTTAAAGTACATTCATAAACATCTATCTTCATATTATGATTTTTCTTTTTACTCTGAATATCACGCTTTTTTATTCCAAATAGTAAAGCTGAATTTTTTGACGCACTATAACTATTGCATAATAAAGATGGAAACGTAATAAATACTCTATATATATACTGTCAATAACATTTGATAATATATATTGGAATTTAACATTCAATCAATACTTCTTTTGAAGTATTTATTATGTTTAGAAGAAGAATGGCAGTCAGTAAAAGTGTTTAAAAGATTAGAAATACAATCTAATAAGAATATAATAGTTTTTCTGAGATCAAATATTTCTTTATTGTTCAAATTTTATTTTTCAAATATTAAACTTTTTTCATGAAAATCAATATTTGCTTCTAAAAAAACAATAACATATAATATAATTTAGAAACATAACTTACTTGATATAAAATATAAATTTTCAAGAGAAGATTTATTGAATTGTATTTTCCAATTATTTACTAATATTAAAATTTTTTAGATAAATTAAATTATAGGAGTTACAGGATTCAACATACTAACATTTTAATTGCAAAAAATTTTTTAAATCACGTTTTAAAAAAGATGTATGTCTCATAAAATATTGTGAATCAATATAATTGTAGACTTCAAATAATGGAGAAAAATCACTATCTTCTGTAGTAATGTATTCAAGTAGCCTTTCTGAATATTCAAAATATGTAATTGTTAAGAGTATGTAAAAGTTATTTGTTTATATATTCAATTAATTCTTTCTGATTTCTTTCAGAACTTTTTATGGTCACCTTTTAAATTTATACTAAACTTTATAAAATAATAACTTCTATATTCTGGGTTATAATTTGAGTAATTGGCCAAGTTTTTTAAAATTTTAAATATTTCAAGAAAATACTTTTCTGGATCTTAACAAATTAATTTACATAAATGAACAATACCTTGCCAACATTGTTGCACAAAATATATTTTCATCAAATGATTTAGAAAAATAATTAAATCTGTCGTAGATAGAAAAAACTTTTAATTCTGTTTATTCTTCAGAACATGAAATAGCAATAGTAGACAATAATTTGAAATATACTCTTAGAAATTTTTCTTCGAATTTAATACAATATTCAGTTGTTCTATCAAAATAATAGTCTATATAAACAACAAAATCAAATAGGTAATTTTTAATTATCGTGTAAATTGTATTGAAAACACAATAACTAACATTATTTTTTTAATACATGCTATCAATTAACAAAACTACAATTTTTCCTTTATCATAACATAAATTTAAAAACATTTTTATAAATATTTATTTGTCTATTTTATTTACAATTTAAATATTTTTTGTTCAAAAAACATTTCTTACATTTTAATGATACATCTATAATGTTATAAGTTTTATCAAATAAGTTAGAATGCTGTTCAAGTTATGTAGCAATTAATTTAACAATTAATTCCTTTTTATCACAAAAGTATTAATATGTTCAGAAATGGTAGTAATTGATAAAATATAATTAAATTCAGTAAAACAATGCTTTCAAGCTGACACTTTTTAAATCATATTCTTTATCATTATCACTTTCATGTTTACCATTATTATTCATCAATTCATTTTTAATAACAATACTAACAGATCCAAAATCCATAGAAGTTATTATTACTTGAGTTATTTGAAATACTTAAAACAATATTTATTCCAATTCCATTATATTCAGTTGATTACCTGAATTTGATTTTTATTTTTATCAATTGCTAGTGATAAAGATGTTTAACTTATAATTTTAACTGCAGTGCTTTTTCATGTACTTCATCGACATCCTTAAGTAAATCAAGATAAATTTCACAGGTCTGTTTTACTACCATGCTATTAAAAAGGCTCCTGTAGAAAAATAAAGAAAACTTTTTGAATTATCCTTGTTTTATAACTGTTTTATTATAATCAAAACTTGTTGAAAACTGTTAGAAAAGTTATCATTAACTTTAAAATGTTTTTTATTACTTCAAGACCATTAAGAAAATCTAATCCGATTGTTAGTCTAACAATTAACGAAATAGTATTTTTACATAGCTATCTTCGTCTTCAATTGATTCATCAAGACAATTATCAAAAGGTGCATCTACGAAATATAAAAATTTTTAAAATATTTTTTAATGACTTACCTATTGCTACAAAAAAATTCTGTTATGCAAATATACAAATATTTTCTTTTTCAAAATTATTTCCATTAGTATCATTATCCTTTTCTGAATTAAAAAGAAATCCCATATTAAAGACTTTTAATGTGCTAAAAAAATATATAATTACTATAACTTAAAAGATAAAATAAAACAAATTTTTAATGAAAAGACAAAAAAATTACTACAATATTTAAACAACAATTTAAAAAAATAATATATAATGTGCTATAAAAAAATTGTGTGAAAAAATGATTCTTCTTCAAAGAATGATAAACAAAATTCTAAAAACGTCTAAATTTAAAAAAGATTCAATGACATTTTTTATCCAATCCAAAAAAATTAATAATTATTAATCCCAGTATTTAAATCAAAATCAAACTTAATTTATTTCTAATGTGACCATGATTAATAATAATAAGAATCTTTAAAGTCACATTAAGTTATAGTCAATAGAGAAGAATATTTTTTAAGAAAAATTATTTTTCATTTTACAACCAAAATCATGAAAGTATTTCCCTGATTCTATTGCAGATTTATGCAAATAATTCATTTAACATAGTATAATTTTAATATAACAACTTTTCCTTGAGATATGATAAGAAATAGAAAATTTAAGAAATTCTCAAGAACGTACTTATAACTCAGGTCAATAAAATTATAAAAAAATAAAACTTGTTACGGTAAACTTTTACAAAGTTTCTAGATATAGTCTAGGTTGACAAGTTTTTCTAATCTTCATCGTTCTCAAGATATAACAAAGAACACTTTTTGGCGCTCGATCTTCAAATCATCGTTTATATATCTTAATAAGTAGTATAGATATAAAAATATTTTAAAGGTAGACCCTGATTTAAAATTAATTTAAAATCATTCTAAAAAAATAGTATTTCCTATCATTATTTTAAGTTAAGTTATGAACAATTTTAAACACGATGAAAAAATATTCATCATCTATGACTTTTTTCAGTAACGAAATTGTTTGGTATAATGTTAATATTAAAAGTAGACACCGTTTAAATAGTCTAATTCAAAGTAACAAACTTTATACTTTAAAATCTTGAAAATTCGAAAAGATTCAGTAGTTATTTAATGAAAGTTACAAATAGTTAGTAAAATGAATTGTCTAAATAACAAAAATAAGTTTTATTTGATAATTCTATACAATAAAAATAATTGTTTTCATTTAAATTTTACATTGGCGCTGGGGAATATTTTTCAATATCTGACTTTTTTGTTGTATTCCAAAATTATGAAATTATTTTAACTGTTCTAAAATAGATTTGTATTAAGAATTTACTGAGCTTAATATCAATATTGTAAAATTTCTTATTCTTGAGATATCATGAGAAATATAATTTTAGAAATTTATTGAGAATGTACTCACAACTCAAATCAATGAGCTCATATATGAATGAATTATGCTGCGCTGAACTTATATTGAGTTTTTAAATGTAGTCTTTGTTAAAATTTTTTTCTAATATTGAACCATTCTTGAGATATGATAACAACAATTTTTGTGTCCATCTCTTGCATGTCATCATTTTATATATCTTAATAAGTAATGGAGATATAAAAATATTTTGAAGATAGACCCCAGTCAAAAACTGATTTGAAGTTATTTAAAAAAAAAAAACATCTTCTTATCACTATTTCTAACTGAGTTATGATCAATTTCAAATATGGTGAAAAAATATTCGGCATCTATGACTTTTTTGTACCAGTAACGAAATTATTTGGTATGATGCCAATACCAAAAATAACTACTTTTAAGAAGTTAATTTCAGGAACAAACTTCTTATTTTAAAATTTTGAAAGCAATGAAGATTAAGAAAGTCGATGAACAAAGTTATGGTTTAATAACCAAGTTATTTGTCTAAGTGATAAAAGTAGGTTTTATTTGATATTTTTCTACAATAAAATTGTTGTATTTAATAAAAGTTTACGTCGGTGATGAATAATATCTTTCAATAAACCTGATTTCTTCGTTGTTTTAAACAATGAAAATATTTTAACTGTTCTGGAAAAGATTTTTGTAAAGAATTTGTTGAGCTCAATTTTATTTGCGTAAAATTTCTAATTCTTGAGATATTATAGAAAGTTTATTTCTAAAAATTTGTTAAGAATACATTCACAACTCAAGTCAATAAGCATCTTAGAAAGATAAATTGTGTTGCTCTAGGTTTTTACAAAGTTTTTATAATCTTGAACCAATCTTAAGATATAAAAAATGATGATTATTCATGTTTCAAAAACTGTCATTGTTTTTTATATTTCGAAAATAATTAAGAATACAAAAATGTTTTGAAGGTAGACTTTGTGCGGAAACTGATTTGAAATTATTTTAAATTAACAACAATTTTCATCTCTATTTCACCAAAGTTATAGCCAATTCAAATATGATAAAAAAATATTCTGTATGTTTGACTTTTTTGGTTTGCAACAAAATCTGTTATATAGTACCAATATTGACAGCAATTATTTTTCATTGAAAGTTAATATGTATAGAAAAAAACTTTACATTAGATTGTTCAAAAGTTTTTGAAATTCATATATTATTTCAAAATATTTTAGATTTGAATCGAGTGAACTACTTTCAAAAATAACTTTTGTAGAGTGTTATTTCACTAAAAAGTTCGTTGAGTTATCACAGTTACTGTGACGCTTTTGCATCTTTTTGGTACTGTCAGATAATAACATAACAAATATATTTTTTATTCTCACTATAAATTTATTTAACCTAATTTTTATAAATATTTTTTATTTAAAACAATGCACAATATAATAAGTTTTATAACTTAAAAAAAATAAATAAAAACATTGAGTAATTTTGTATTAATCTAATATCTTTTAATTAATTGTAAAAAAATACGTTTATTTAACTTTTTTCATTTTTTACTGTTTGATTCAATTAAATGTATATTTTTTTACACAAATATGTGAGTTCACGCTCTAATTGTGCTTTTTTTTTAATTAATTTTTCTTAAAATATTATTGTAAAAAAGTAAATATTAATATATTATAAAAAAAAATTTTTAAGTAAAAGCAAATATAAAAAAAATTTTTTTTCTTATCGCTTTAGAATTATTTAATTTTTGATTTTTAAAAACTTATTATTTTACATTATTAAATTATACGATAATATGTATATAATGATTGTGTTTGATCATTTAGATAAAAATAATAATAGCAATAATATATAAGGCGTTATAATTTATAAAAAAAATATTATTTGATGAAGCTATAAGTAATTATAAAATATTTTTTTTTCTTTTAATTATGCTTAATTATAGGATTATTATTTTTATATTATTTTTCTTATTTCTTAATTTTAATACTTATAAATTAAGTACGTAATAGTATGGTGTCATAGTACATTAAAAAAATTATTGGTTTATATTTTTTTGTAGATAAGTTTGCTAAAACAGTCATTATAAATAATTTAACATACAGTTAAAAAAACAATTAATTTATTAAAATTAATTTTTAGTAATAAAATAATATTAAAAAGAGTGCGTATGAAAAAGCTAAAAAAAGTCGTGAAATACGTGGAAAACATCTAAATGATGTTATTTTTCTAGCATAATACATTATATTAAAAAAGAACTTTCTAATTAATATATATAAAGTTATATAAAAAATACAAGGTAGAAAAAAAATTATAAAAGTTAAAAATTTGATTGCTTGTTTTTGTACACATTTTATATATTGATGATATATTTTTATTTTCTCTTTTAATTTTAATTTTAAACATATTTAAAAAATTTAAAAATAAAAAAAATAAATAAAAATATTTTAAACAAGAATTAGCTTTTTATGTTAGTGATTTTTTCCATTATTTTAGTCCTAATACAATAATTCTTTTTATCTTACAATTTTCTCCATTTGTATTGACGTCTGCCAAAAAACTATAAGTATCATTCTTTTGTAAATTTTTTGATTTATTGCTTATTAAAAATATTGTTTTAATTTTACATGTAATTGAATGAGAAAAATAATTAAGTATGGAAAAACAATTTTATATTGATATATCAATTAATTTTGTAAAATATGAAATAGCTTCCTTCTCTGAAAAGTGTAATTGTATAGTTGATTTAACAAATTCCATTGATTAATCATTTAATTTATATTTACTAGCCATTTTTATAATTTTGTTATATTAATATGTAAGCACGACAGTGTTTATTTTTAAAGTGTTGATAACTTGATGAATTATTACCACTAAGTAACTTTTCAAATAACATATCTCATATCTTTTGTAAAAAATTGATACTCTATTACGTTTAATTTAAAAAACCATTGCCAATTTCATAAATATTTTCTAAAATTAAAATGAAAGACGTAACTCATATTTCGTAGTCATAACGTTATTATTGTGACAATCATCAATTTCAAGTACATGTGTTGTAAAATATCACCCTCCACAACTTTTTCTAGAATTTTCTAATGTAATTTTAAATAAAAAATATCTCAAAATATTGTTTTGTAACTAATTAATAAGTATTTTATTTTCAAATATACCTGATGTTCATGAGGTACTTCAATTTGAAATAATAAATGATAACTAGATACCATTTCAATATATTTTTTATTTACATCATATAGTAAAACTCCATAAAGTATTCTTCTTAAATCTAATTCATTCATAAGTCAAATATGATTCATAAAATGTATACATTGAAAAACAAGAGCGTCTTGCTGGATGATTTCTTAAATAATTATTTAAAATATTCATAATTGTGGCAAATTTAATATATTCATATTCTGATATGATATCATTTATATACCCATTTAAACCTTCATTCATTTTTTGTTGTTTTAATACATATTGCAAAAAATTTGTAATATCCATATATTTTATCCCATTATAAATTATTGTTTCTAATATTGATTTAAATTTAAAGACTTCACAATGGCACAATGTACAAATAATAGTTCAATATATTTCATACACTAATTTTTTAATTTTCATACATTTATCAATTTAAAATTGAGTTAATTTACAATCGTTATATGATTTATAATGTACACATTGTATTAACAATAGTATCATTATAGAAATAATTTCACTAAATGTTTTTCTAAGTACGCTTATAGCAAATTTTTCTACTTTATTAATTGGATAGTATTGACATTAATAATTCTAAAGCAATTGATGGTAATATTAGTTTCCATGATTGTAATAAAAATAAAATTTGTGACATATGTGCAGCATCCTAACTAACATTTGATATTAATACAATTGATAATGCTCTTAGTTTTCCCATTTAATATCTTTTACACCGTATCATAATCAAATGTTTGGTTTTTCATATAAAATATTGTTTCATATTCAAAAATAAGATAATTACGTAATCCTTATGGTTATTAAGTAATATCTTGTCTTGATGAGAATTGTCCAAAAAAAACTTAAAAATACAATATCTTGTTTAAAATAATTATTTTTATCAAAAATACCATAAACACATGTTTATAGGAGTTTATCATTCTTAGATTAATAGTCATTTCCAAATTTAGAAACAGCAATATTTTCATTGTAAGCACTTAATAGCCTTCTTGATGTAAATGAATTATCTAACTTATCCAAACTATAGTCATTTAATTTTTCAACACCAAAAAGTAATTAATCTCCTGATATACATGAAATATTTGGATTAAATTCTATTTATATTACTTACATTAACAGAAGGCAAAAATTGAAATGTTGCTAATTATTTTCCTCCATTAATCTATTTTTCTATACAATCAGTACCATGTACAACTATTGGTCAAGAAGATATAGTACAAAATATAATGAACCGGAAATTGATAAAAAGTAATTGAAGTATATAAACACGAATTACAAAAAAAAACTTGAAATATACAAAAAATAATTGAGAAATCTAAACGTAGATTACGAAAACTTGGAACTTACAAAAAATGATCAAAAAATTTAAAATATAAGTAACAAAAAAACTTAAAATCAACAAAATACAATAAAAAGATCAAAATACAAGCCACAGAAAAACTTGAAGTTTATAAAAAATGACCAGAGATCCAGACCACAAAATACAAGAAAAACCCAAAGAAACCAAAAAAAAACAAAGTAAAACACAAAAAAAATAAATAAAACATAATAGCATAAAATAAAAATTAAAAGTAAAATCCAATCCTTGCATACAGTGCTTTATTGAATCCTCTCTTTTTTTATCCTATGAAATTCCATGAAGTAATTAAAGTTTTAACATGCATAAAACACTTTACACAAACGTACTGAAACTATGATGACCAATCTCAGGAATCACCATTCTACTTTATACAACTTCTTTTTTCAAGTTTAAATTCTATGTTATATCATTCTTTAAAGTATAAAACAAATATATATTTCTTAAATATTTCAAATTATACTTACATATTTTAGAATTCTTATATTATATTTCTAATCCTCATCTAAACTGGCTTTAATACTGTACAAAAGATTTTTAATTTGAATTTTACCATTACTATAGTAAATTTTTTTGACATTTAATTATAATATGTTTATTATCTGGAATATGATATTTAAAAAAGAAGAAAATAATAAAATAAAAAGGTTAAAACTTACAAAAACAAGAGTAAAAGAAATTAAGATTCACAATCCAACAAAACTTTGTATTTAAAAGAAAGCATTAGTATCTGACTTCTACAAAAGAAAGGAAGTTAAAATGAAAGTTTTAAGCTTACAAGAAGAAATATAAAAGGAATTTAAGATCCTAATTTAGCCAAGTTGCATTATCTAAAAAGCTGATTTTTGAAAACAGAGTAAACTATTGTTGATGGAATGACCAAAAGATTAAGAATAATAAAAAATAGAAGATTATGAAATATTTTAGTTCAATAAAAAATGTAGTAAAAAGTTTGATGAAAAAATGATGATTTGCTAGATTGGTAATGTTTTACCAATAAATACATATATCTGATGTATCAGGACGTAACAAGAAAAAAGAATATTTCTAAGAATTACTTCATTAATAAAAAATATTAAAGTAAACGTTTGAATTATTTATTAAAATTAAGGGAATTGAAAAATAAATGTTTGATTTTTTAAAAATTAAAAATCAATGTATTTTTTGTTATAAACATAAAATTCACTATGATTATAAAAAAAAGAAATCTTAGAACATTAAAATTACAAGATATCTTATAAATAACATTTATCGTATTTTTGTAAATAACGTTTTTATTTTTTGTGAATTAAAACGAAATTAACCTCATTTTAAAGACAATAATACTGGATTGATGAAAGTATTTTTTACAATTTGAAAATTCTTATATTTACTGGACTTATTAACTTCTGAAAAAATATTAGTTTTTTTATTATATATGTAAATATAACTTTTTTAAATAAAAATTATAATTATAGTTATTGCTAATATATGATTATTTAGTAAATGGGTATGTGTGAAAATAATGTTATTTAAATTTTATTATATTAATTATTTTAAAAATTAAAAAATTATCATTTTTTATGGTTTTTTTTTGTTGTTTTTTGATTATTATTAATTAATTAGTAATCTTTCAACATGAATTATAATAAGTATATTTGATAAAGTAAATGATTCTTTATCTAATCATTAAGGTAATATTAATTTCTATTAATAGTAAAAAAAACTATGGTAATTTAAAACTTTTCCAATTTAATTAAACTTGTTGTTTTTAACAATAATACTATTATTTTATCTAAAATTTAAAAAAAATAATATTTTTAACATTAATTTTTTCGAAATTTTTATAAGTTTAATAATGTAAGAAAATAAAAATAAAAAAAAATTTTATCAAATTGACAAAATTTAATTAATAATAACTTTTTGCAATGTTTATAGAAATTAATGTGATTATAGTCATTCGATAGGGAATTATTCATTTTAAAAGAATATATATTAATCCATGTTGAAGAATTATTAATTTATTAGTAAAAATAATCAAAAAATGATAAAAATCAATGAAAATAAATTGATAATTTTTTAGTTTAAAAATTAAATAATAAAGTCAAATTTAAATAATAATTTTATTAAACATGGATATTAACTAAATAATTATTTATTGCAAATAATCATAATTATATTTTTCATTTAAAAAAGTTATATTTACATTTATGATGAAAACTAACGTTTTTATTAAAAGTCTAATAAAACTAAGAATTTTTAAATTGTATAAATATTTTCTAGAATCAATATTTATTGTCTACAAAATAAATTTAATATCATTTAAACCAATTAATAAGTAAAAAAATTATTAATAAAAATAAAACTGATTAGACTTTTGAGACAATATGTATATAACTAATTAAAAAAATAAAAAGACAAAAAGACTTACACTACTAACGGTTCCCAGGAGGTCTCCCATCCAAGTACTAAGATAGCTCGCAGCTAATTAACTTTGGAGATCGGATGAGATCCGGCTTATTCAGCAGGATATGAACGTAAGACATCTACTCTTCTTATCATAGTATAATTTTTAAATTATTCTTAATATCTTTTATCAGAATATATAGGATAAGTACATTCTCTAACCATTTTAAATATTAAAAACGTTGTGTAGACATAAATTTATCAAAAATTACTTTATTAAATTAAATTATGAACTATTTTTAAATTAATTATAAAAAAATATCTAAGTAATTATAAAATGTTAATTTAAAATAGTTTACTAATAAATTTTTGTTGTATAGTAAAAAATAATTATTAAACAATAATTTTTCTTCAACATAAAGTTAATAAAAGAAATTTAAAACTTTTTTTAAACTTATTTAACTTAAAGGAAATTTCAAAAAAAACCTAAAAGGAACTCTCTGGCGGGGAATCGAACCCCGGTCTCACGTGACAGGCGCGGATACTCACCACTATACCGTACTGTGATGTTTGAACATTCTTGAATCACTCCAAAATTTGAAATAAAAAATTTTTTCTAAGTATCTAAAAAAATTTTTAAAGTAGTTTTATACAAATAAAAAAGAAATTATAGTTTATTTTTTGATGAAATCATAAAAAATGTAAAACGATTTAAAATAACATTAAGTAAAATTTTAATAAATGTTATATTCTTCAAAATTAAAAATAAAAACAAACATAACTTTTTTAATTTTATACTTGCAATTATTTTCAAATGTGTCAAACATATGTAAACAACAATAATACTTTAAAATAAAAAATCTACTTTATAAAATACAAAGAAAAAAGTCATGAATGCGTTTATCGGGAATCGAACCCGAATCGGCCGCTTGAAGGCGGCCATGCCGACCATATACACTATAAACGCTCCGAGAACGTTGATTTTTAAAAAAGTTTTGAAAGTTCTGTTTTTCTTAAATATTTCACATAAAACATAATTATTAAATGTAAAAATATTTTATTTAATAAATTTATTATTATTTAATACTATTTATTTATCAAATTAAATAAAGCTTTTTTTATTTAATTAGTTTAAAAAAAACCAAATATTAAAAGTAATTGACACCATCTCAAAATTTTAAAATTTATTTATTTATTTTAGAATTCAATTTTTATATCAAATAGAGTGCTTTAAATCATTTTTATTCTACAATGTGCTTCCTGTATAATTTCTTTATTCCTATATAACAATATATATATCAAATCAAATATATAAATGCTATATATTGTGTATTTATGTGTAATAAGCTTTATACTAAATAGCACAAATAAAATGCTGTAATGTTGTATATAATAAATGAATATAATATTTAGATCAACAAAATTAAACCTTTTTAAAAAACAGTGATAAAAATTATTAAAATCATTATTGAAATTAAACAAAAAATGAAAATATTTCATTTAACAAAGAAAATTTATTAACAAGTTACAAATTATGAAAATTATTTTAAAAGTGTATTATATAATAAAGATATTAGTAATATCCTTTACTTTTGAAATGTTTTCTACAATTAACAACATTTTAATTATTTTTGTAGTTTTAACTACAGATTTTTATAAATAATATTAAAAACTATTTCTAGTTTCATTCCAAAATTTTGAAAACTAAAGAATATACTTAGAATCAATAATTACCTCAAACTGGGTTTTTAAACTAAAAAGTTGTTAAAATGTGCTGCCTGTATCATTTTTGCTTCATTCTTTATACTTCTGCGTGCTATGCGCTGGGTGTTGCTGATAATCATATTAATAATGTCTGTATGTACACCCAACTATTATTACAAAACTTTAAATCATTTTATAGATTTGGATAAAAATGTTTTTAATCAAAAATATAACAATTTTAGAAGATTTAAGTAAATACTAATTTTTTTTTTTTTAAATTTATAATGTGAATTTTTTTAAAGTTTAAATTATTATTAATGATTATTTAATTAGGAAGAAAAAAACATACTAAAGAATTTGAAAAAAATTTTGTAATAATTATTTTTTTAATTCAACTTAATTATAATTTATATTTAACAAATAAAACTAACATCTGTAGACAAAATCTAACAAAGAATTATTTTTTGACATTTAATATTAGAAGCTATTTTTAGTTTAATCCAAAATTTTGAATAGTGAAGATTATACTTCAGAATTCAATAATTACCTCAAAACTGGTTTTATAAACCAAAGATTCTATAATTCTTGCTGCCTGTATCATTTTTGCTTCATTCTTACATTTTCTATATGTAAGTTTATGGTGGTAGATGTTAAAATTGTCTTCAGCAAAGGCACAACTTTATTGTATATTACAAAAATTATTAATAAAATGTTGATTCAAAGTTTGTAATTGTTTAAATCAAAATTATTGAAACCTTAAAGTATTCAAATAAACAAAAATATTTAAAAAAATTATTTGTATAAACAGTCAACAAAATTTAATAATATTGTGTAAATCATCTTTAAAGGGCAATAAAACGCGAAAGCGTTTCGCCGATAATGGAAATGGTTAAACAATTACAACAAAAATTGGAACGAAGTACAAGGAT